>CAOKZL010001373.1:0-395125 GCA_948472985.1 Iguana delicatissima
TATGCTTCAACCCCCCCAGTGTGAGTGCACACCATTACCAACATATTGGTTTGTCCCATCCGTGGCATCTCGGTGAAGTCCACCACTAGGGATTCGAAGGGAGTAGATCCTTGATGTTGGGTTCCCTCTTCCAATCTGGGCCCCGGGCGCGGGTTGTTCCGAGCGCAGAGTTGACACCGTGATGAGCCAGCATGGTGTACTGTCTATTATCTATAAACAATCCTTTGCTAACAACTGGGCCAACGCTGTCTTTCCCAGATGTGTGGCTTCATGTGCCTTCTGAACGTTGGCCATCCCATAATTGGGGTATGTACCGTCTTCCATCTGTAGCCCACCAACCATCTTTGTCACTTATAGCTTTCAGGTCCTTTTCAGCCCTCTCATTCTCCTGCTGGGTGTATCTAGGGGTCTGGTTTCAAGGAGACTTGGAAAAGTGGTACTACCAATTTTTGGGCAGGTTCTCCTTCCACTCACTAGTTCACTCTCAGCAGCCTCCTTTGCAGCAGCATCTGCCTTCCGGTTTCCCCGGACCACTGGATCTTGCCCTCTCTGATGTCCTTTACAGTGCATGCAATTTTTACTAGGGGCCCACACCGCTTCTAATGGTGCTCTATTTCTTTTCCATATTTGATCTCTTGTCCTGAAGAATTGATCAATCCTTTTTCTTTGTACAGTGCTCCATGCGCATGCAGGGTAGTGAAGGCATACTTTGAATCTGTGTATATGTTTACAGTAAGTCCTTCGGCCACTCTAAAGCCCTGATCAAAGCGATAATTTCCCGCCTTCTGGGCCGAGGTACCAACAGGTAGCCCTTTGGCTTCTATTATTTTATCTGCCGTGACCACTGCATAGCCGGCCTTTCGCTTCCCCCCTCGCACAAAGCTACTTCCATCTGTATAGTAAGTGACATCAGGATGGGGCCATGGGGTATCCCCAAGTCTGGTCTACTTGAGTATACTTCATCCATGGTTTGAAGGCAGTCGTGGTGTATATTTCCCGATTCTGCTGGGAGCAGTGTTGCAGGGTTCAGGGTGGTGCACAACTCCAACTTCACTCTAGGGTTTTCATACAACATTCCCCGATACTTGGACATTCGGCTATTCGTGAACCAATAGCTACCTTTGTACCCATAGGGGGATACAGAATGTGGAACCTTTCCATCAAATTTGGCCTAAGGTTAACTTATCTGCTTCTTTTACCAACAAGGCTGTTGCTGCTATAGCCCTGAGACACCCAGGCCATCCTCTAGCGACTGGATCTAATTGCTTAGAGATATGCCACTGGGCGATGCCAGGATCCCAACATCTGTGTGTCTCCCACGGCTTCCCCTTCTCATCAACAAATAAGGTGAACTTCTTTGTTACCTGGCAGACCTAGCGCCGGAGCTTCCCCCACGCCTTCTTTATCTGTTCCCAGGCGTTCTTTTTTTCTTTTCCCCCCCACAAATTCAGACTTCTCCGGACCTTTGGTAGCTTCATATAATGGTTTGCTCATTACTGCGAAGTTAGGGAAACCAGATTCCAAAAACCCCGCTGCACCCAAGAATTCTCGCACCATCTTCCGATTCCGGGGCTCAGGCAGAGCACACACAGCCTCCTTCCTTTCTCGGCCTCACGCTCGTTTCCCTTGAGTCACTTGGAATCCCAGATATCGCACCTCTGTCTGGCACAACTGGGCCTTCTTCTTAGATACTTTGTAGCCTGCTTCCCACAGAAGCTGGAGCAACTCCATTGTGGCCTCCTTACACTCCTCCTCACTGGTGGCGGCCAACAGTAGATCATCCACATATTGCAGCAAAACTCATACTCTGAACAGACTGGAATTTTCTCAAGTCTTGACTCAATGATGTCCCAAAAATCGTTGGCGAGTTCTTCCACCCCTGAGGCAAGCGGCACACGTGAACTGGGTCTTCTGGCCTGTAATGCTGTCTTCCACCTGGAAGGCAAATATGTCCTGGCTTTGGGGGGCCACTCGGATACAGAAGAAGGCATCCTTGAGATCCAAAACAGTGAAGTGAGTAGCTGCAGATGGAACTAGTCCCATCAGGACATATGGGTTTGGTACCACTGGGTGTAGGGTTACTGTAGCTTTGTTTACCATCCTTAAATCTTGTACTGGACGATATTCCTTCGTCCCAGGTTTGATACTAGGGGAGTAATGGAGTATTCCAGGGAGAGCGGCATTCCCGAATTATATTGTACTTCTTCAGCCGTTCTAAATGCTTCTGGATCCCTTCCAGGGCTTCTCTGGGTAGATCATATTGCCTTACACGAGTGGGCATAGCATTTGGCTTTAATTCTACCACTATGGGGGCCACAACCGGGCTAACCCAGGTGGGTTGTCTCAGCCCACACGCCTGGGGGTCCAAATATAGTGGGTTGCTCTTGACAAACCATCATATCATACTCGCCACTCCTCCTCCATTGGATAAGTCACTGAGATATTCTTTGGTCCTCTAAAATTTACTTCCATCGTCCCATCTTCTTCAATAGAAATTTGAGCTCTCAATTTAGCCAACAAATCTCGACCCAATAAGGGCACAGGGCAACTTGGCAAATACAAAAACTGGTGAGTGACTTGATGTCTTCCTAGATCCACAATCCTTTTTTCTAAGAGAGGGTGTTTTTCCAATTTCCCCGTGGCCCCCACAATTCTTATGGCTTTCTCAGTTTTTGGGGTATCCAGAATTTAATACTGAACGGGTGGCTCCCGTATCTACCATCATGGGGATGGCTCGGTCCCCTATTTGTGCTGTGACCATAGGTTCCCCGGGGCCGAGAGCAAGGGGGCCCGGATATTCCTAATCGTAATGTTCCATTTCAGCTAGTCCAATGAAGTCCTCGAACCCTTCGTCCATCCCTGCTCATATCTTCCATCCACTACTCTTCCTCTTCCTCTTCCTCGATTTGCTCCCCTTCCTCTTCCTCGATCCATTCCTCTTCCCTGTTCGCCATCCCTCTCTGTCTGGGACATTCATTCTTCCAATGCCCAACCTGTCGGCAGAGGGCACACTCATTGCGTCTCAATGGAGGTCCACTTCCTTTCCAATTTTCGCCCCCTTCCTTTGTCGCCAAAGCTGCAGCCAATAATTCGCTTTTTCTTATGCATCCGCCTGTCCTTCTCCCGTTTCTCCTCTTGGTCTCTATTCACATATACTCTCTGGGCAATTTCCAACAATTGGCTCAAATTCATACCTGCAAATCCTATCTTGTTTCTGGAGTTTCTTCCTTATATCTGGATAACTTTGGGTCACGAAGGCCAAATTCACCATCTGTTGGTTGCCTGGGTCTTCTGGGTTCACAGGAGTATACTGCCTATAAGCATCAAGCAATCTTTCCAAATATGTTCCTGGGGGTTCAGTGGGTCCCTGAAGTATCTCTGATACTTTGGACATATTAACAGGCCTCTTCATTCCTTCTCTCATAGCTTCACTAGTAGAGCTTGATAATCAGTGAGCATAGTCAACTGTGCTGGGAGGTTCGGGTCCCATCCTGGGTCCGCCAAGGGGACCCTCCTCTTACCATCCACTGCTCAGGGTTCGCCTCTCCAGGAGGTGCCCTGTCTCTAGCTATCCGTTCTGCATGCTGAATTATTCTCCTCCGCTCTTCAGTAGTGAACAAAGTCAGGAGCAACTGCTGACAATCTTGCCAATTGGGGACATGTGAGGCCATAATACTGGAACAAAGTTCAATTACTTCTTGTGGCTTATCTGTGTAAGTAGCATAATGGGTCTTCCAATTAAGGAGGTCAGACGTGGTGAAGGGAGTATATTGGTAACTGGGACCCCCCAAACCACCCTTTTGGGTGGGATCTGGCACCAATTGACTGATTTGTCGCAATGGTGCAATCACATCTCCACTTTCCTCATCCGAATCATCTACTTCTTCTACTTCCTTCTGGGGTTTTGTCTGTTTACTCTTACCTGCTTACTCTTGGATTTTTCTTTTGGTCCAGTCTGTTCGGGTTTGGGTCTGAGTGTCATCTTATTCTGGACAGCCAAACTGGAACCTGGCAACTCCTCTGTCATTTCCTCTTCATGGGTAACGGGGCCAAAGCCAGCCCCCAGCCACTCCCTCTTTTTGGGAGGCTGCCTAGGTACTGGTGGCAGTGGTGCAGGCGGTGGTACTTCCAAAGCCAGTGGTGGCGGGGCTGGCTGCATCACCACATACGGTGGGGGGGGGGGCAGTGGGCTCTTCTGGAGCTGAATCAGGAAAAATCTGGGCTTTTCCAAGCTTTCGTCTGGCCCTGTCCTGCCTCAGCACCATAGCCTTACAAATTTGTTCCTGACACTTCTGCAACCAAGAGGGGTTCTCTGTAACCACTGTGTCCCATGAATCTATGTATGGATACTGATCAGGATGGCCAGGCTCACCCACCACTACTGAATACACTGCCTTATTCGAGCGGGTTCAAAGTCCCTTCCGGAGGCCCCCCCACCTTGAAAGAAGGCCACTCCACTTCACATAAATTCCGTAAACGCCCTGGCGTCATGGGGGGGGTCCCCATAGTCCCCACTGAATCCTTTCTTGAAATTCTTTAACATACAACCTAAAGGGGTTTGCCGGCTTTGCCCCCACCCATTTCCTCCCAACGTGGACAAGACACACTGGGAAAAAGGGATTTGGGGGTGAGAAGGGGTCTACCGCCAACACGAAGGGGGACAGACACCACTCTCTCTGTGCCGACCCACCCCCCGGACTCTCGACGGTAGAGGGGAATGCACCCTTGCGCCCCCCCTTTTCCCCCAACATTCACGCCAACAAACTACCTCCCACCTCTTTTTCCACCTCCAAAAAGCCTCGCGGTTTCACCCACAACAGTGGGGTACTAAGGCAAGACTTAAAGGGGTTGATCAGGCCCCTCTTCTCCCTGAAGTTGAGGGAGGGCACTCACCAACAGTCGGGGAGGGTTCTGCTTTCTGCTCCGTCTTCGGGTCCCTGGGCTAACCCACCGCCAAGCCGCCGCCTCACTCCGAGTCAATCCTTCTGACAAAAAAAGTCGGGGGGCCCCGGGTCGCGTCGGGAAAAAGGGGACGGCCCCGACGTCCTGGCGTCCCCCAAAGTGGGGAAAACGCCCTCAATATCCCGGACGAGCCCCCAAATTGAAGTAGCTGCCAAGAATTGAGACCACCAGATTAGAAAGCAAAAATAAAAGTTTATTTTACTGCAGGGATCTCAGTGGAATGATTTCCAAAGCCTAGAGCCCCGATCCAGGTATTAGCTCTCTTTTTATACCCTCTTGTAAACAGGTTACAGGAAATGATTACATATGACCATATATGAAGTGTTTACAGGTCAGGCAGACCTGGGTTACATCTTTCAAAAATGATGTATTTTGGTACCCAAAGGGGGTATTTTTCCAACATCAAAACTCCCTAGGTTCCCCGGGGCTGCTAAACACATACCTAAGCCTCTTGATAAGATAAAGGGCGCATCTGCTCACCTTATTTTTTTAATTTTTTTACCTTAGCATTAGCTTCTTCAACTTAACCCTTTCACAACCACATTGTTTTGTGAGAATCAAGCCTGCTATTTCCTTTTGCTGTTTAGCTAACGAGTGAAGTTTCAGTGTCAGTGACATTTAAACTGACCTTCTTCCAGGTAAATGTTGCAATGTGTGTGTGGGGGGGGGGATCTGACTGCACAGGTAAAATTTTTTCACAGCTACCAGAATACAATTCAAAGAAGATAACAGGCAAGGAAGGAGAAGTGAATAAGGAGAACTGGGGCAGAACAAAGTAGTAAGGTAAAATGTGACAAAATGCTATAATATAATAAAACTTAATATTGAAAGTGCTGTAGAAAATAGACCCCCGTAGTGTGCTAGTTTGTCACTGTTTACTATTTAGTTCAGCATTTTAGTATGGTGTATTCTAGTGTAGTTCAGTATTAGGTTAGTCTTAATTATAGCTATTCATATATATATGTAGTATTATATAGGTTATGTATTCTCTTTTTTTTTATTCTCCGTACCCTTTTTCAACTTTCCTGTTTTTTAATATTTAGTCTTTTGCTATACTGCTTTGTATTTGTATACATTAAAATTTAATAAAAAGTATAACACAAAAAAAAGGGGCCACAGACTTGTTTTTGCTGCAACAAACATGGCAATAGGTTTCCAAAAAAAATGTAAGTTCTATTTCCCCCCCCAGACTTCTTGGGAGCTAACTGGGTGTTCCCAGGGGGGAAAAGGGGGAGATGAGAAAAAGCAAGAGAAGAGGATGGATGGATGGATGGATGGATGGATGGATGGATAGATAGATAGATAGATAGATAGATAGATAGATAGATAGATAGATAGATAGATAGATAGATATTCATTGAGGTAAAATACATGCTTCCTGTGGATCTCAGATTTCTCATAGATAGTTTCAGATGACAAGTCCTTTCAGAAGGACTAGTTCCAGATTTCTTTGTCTTACCTGGTATAGTTCTTTGAACCCTTTCTTACGACTTACAACATACTAAATTAAATGGCTCTGTTGTTGACTGTAGCTGACTTTGACCACTTCCACACTAGGCTGTTATAATGCTATTATTCCACTTTCAACATCCTATGGAATCCTAGGGTTTGCACTTTAGGGAGGGGCTTCAAAGGCTCACCGATTGACCTGACCTGGCAGTCGTACCTGCTGTTCTTATCTCGCCCATCCCCATAACATTCCTGAGGTTCTCAGCTCATTCATCATCACTACCCTCCATCTACCAGCAAAGCATCTTAAAAATAAAACTATTGCCTGAATCTTTGCAGGGACAGCATAGCTGACCATTTTTTGTGTGCATTTAACAAAGCCTACCTGAAGCTCTTTCCATAACGGTAGAGATTGGAGTCCAGAAGCATACAAGGACGCTGACTCTCTCCTTCAATATCTCAAAGTATATTTGCATGTTTGCTGAAAAGTGATTGGCTGGCTCGTGCATCAATCATAAAGCAGTTCTCTGCATGACTATACAGTCCTGTTTGGCTAGCTCATGCATCAGTCAGGTGGTCCATCCACTCCGTTTTACCCCATTTGAGAAGCCAACAACAACAGAGAGGGAACAAGGAAAATGAATAAAACACCAAATCAATTTTTGGTCAGAAAATAATGCTAGGTATCAAAATGTGAAGATCTGGGCCAGCCAGGGCTGCGATCGATCAGGTCCGCTTTACATTCTCCATTCCTGAAGAAGCAGCACCCTTTTATATATTTACCGCCCCCTTGCTCCCTCTCCACCATTATATCCTCCTCCTGCTTTCTCTAAGACCACAACCCTTGTGGATATAGGGCAAAGCACTTTCAGGTTTCTCCCAGCTGAATGTGTCAATTGTGTGTAACTGAGTTCAAATTAAAAAGACACTACAGAGGCTGCTCTTAAAAAATAGAATAAAATCTTTATTAAAAAATAGAATAAAATCTTTATTAAATGAACTAACAAGGGTAAAGTATTTGGCAATTAAATGTTATTAGAAAAGCATGTCCAGCTCTTAATAGGCAAACACTTCCCCAACTCTCTCTCTCTCTCTCTCTCTCTCTCCATTTGAACTCACAGACGGAACTCTTTTTCAAACCCTTTTTCAAATTTTTCTGTGCTGCCTACTCACCTACCTAGCTCTTCCCTCTGGCTAACCTTGGTTCTTTAATCAAATTAAATCCCTTCTTTTGCTAGGACAGCTCTGCTGGCTACGCCCCTCCCCAGAGTTCATCAGACCAGGTAAAGAAAACAGAACTAAGTGGGCAGCCTGTTAGTTTTCACCTAATGCTGCCCCTTAAAATGAGAAAAGTGGAAAGAAGCCCAAAGGCTTTCCATACTCCTGCTTCTCTCCACCTACATTTCCTTTATGCCTTCTGAAAGGCGGTCAGATCTGGCTCATAGCACCTACAAGAGTCTGCTCTGGTCAGAAAGTCCAACTGATCTTCCCACTCGTCAATAGGAGGTGTCCTTTTAGTAATGGAAACCAGGGCTCCCTTCTCTGGCCACCTTGCTTTTCTTGACAGAAAGGAAGAAGGAGGCATGAGCTGTAGATTGTGTTGACAGGTTACCAAAACAGTAACAAGGGATTGTCAAAAAAGAAAGACACTCAAAGGTGGCAATCTGGAAGTAGCTATTAACAGTTTGGGGGTCTGCCTAAGTACCAGTGATGTAGACTTGAGTCAATTGACTCAGACTCAAGTCGGATTTAAGTTGCTTCAGTGGCACGACTCAGATGCGACTCGGCAATAAATGAGGCACTGACATGACTCAAGATTTGTATATTTTTAGTGACTGACTTGCTGCCTTTGGTTCAGTAACATAACACATTCATCTAGAAACCTTACAACTTTGCACAACGCCTGCTTCTCTTTTTGCCTATTGGTCACATGGCAACCTATCTCAAGCCCAAAATGTGGGTGCATTTCTCCGAGAGGAATAGCAAACAGGTTAGACAACGGGCTTGAGGCAGGTCTGCTCAGCAGCCTGTCCCTGCTGCATATCAGAGGAGACTTCTAAAATGTTTCCTAAGTGCAAAAGACAAGACTTGCTGCTAGAGTGCAGGGTGCATTTCTCAGAGGAGAACGGCAAATGCGTTAGGCAACAGGCTTGAAGAGGAAGGATCCTTCCTTCTAAAGCAGTGGTTCTCAACCTGTGGGTCCCCAGATGTTCGTGGACTTCAGCTCCCAGAAGCCCTGAGCATTGACCATAGTGGCTGGGGCTTCTGGGAGCTGAAGTCCACGAACATCTGGGGACCCACAGGTTGAGAACCACTGTTCTAAAGCTTTTGAAGCTTCAATGATGGGGAGTAAGAAGGATCCTATTCCCCATGTCCGAAGTTGCAGATGGCAAAATTGCAAATGTGGAGGGCTGACTCTGCTTAAATTGTTAAAACTGACTTTGACTCTGTCCAATCATTCTGGAATTTTCGTTGGGGTATAAAGTTGGCTTCCAGACTTGACTTGAAAGTATCTTCAAGGACTTGAGACTAGAGACTTGAAGGTAGAGACTTGACTTAAGACTTGGAGTAAAAGACTTAAATACATCATTGCTAAGTACCAAATGAAACTACAGGTGACCCTCCACATCTGCAGGTTTGACTTTCATGGATTTGATTATTTGTGAGTTTCTTCAAGCCCTGTCCCCCAACATCAGGTGCTTCTTTTCCAGTGGAGCCTTCACTCTCAGCAGCTCCAAGTGGGCAACACAGCTCTGTAAAAACCTGCCCCTGGTCCTCCTCTTCTTCTTCCTCCATCCACCAGCCATTGCCTGGCCAGCTGAGGACAGCCTGCAGCCCAATTTCTCAATACAAACCCTCTTCCCAATGCCCCCCACACACCCAAGGAAAGAGATGGGTGAGAGGGAGGAAATATATGGCCACCATACTTACCCACTTCCCCTTTCCTCTCTTTTCCCTGACCTTGTTTGGACTCTGGGTCCCCACCATGCCTTGGCCCCCTTCCCACAGGTACACACACACACACACACACACACACACACACACACATTTTTACATTTGCAATTTCCCCACTTTTGTGAGAGTCCTGCACCCCTGGCCCTAGCAAACGTGGAGGGCCAACATTATTGATATCAGTTAGCTTAACCATATATTTCTCTACAAAATGAACATATAGTCCCTTTTCATAAATTACATGATGTACATATTTCTGTATTCAGGAAGAGGCTGCAACCCAAAATATGGGCTTTTTTGGCATCTTGTTTAAAGCTTTTCATTCTTCAAACAAAAGACGTCCTCTTTTTTTCCCTGGCATCTTGTTGAGTACACATAAAAAGAAAAGCTTTGCAACCCTCAGATAGGGGACTACCTTTATAATAAGGGACGCCTTATAAGGTGTGGACCAAAAGAAAGTAGATAGGGAGCCGGATCTAGCAGTGAATCTTCTGTTCCCTGTCCACGCTGTATTGAAACTAGTACGCCTCAACACACAAGAAGAAAATTTCCCACTGGCCAGAAACCTCCAGGACATTACACACCGAGAATCAGAGAAATAAAAAGCTTAGCAGTTCTAGGAAAAGTGTTCTCTTGGTTCATGTTCGTGCTGAGTTAACTGAGGCCATTTCTGCACTAACCTGTTATAGTGCTATTCCACTTTCAAAATCCTATGGAACCCTGGATTTTGCAGTTTAGAGAAGGGCATTTAAAATTCTCAGCCAGAGACAAACCCTAGAATTCCACAGTATGTTGAAAGTGGAATGATAGCACTATAAGAATGTAGTGCGGAAACGGCCTGAGAATTTAAGAAGAATTTAAACAGGTCTTCACACTACAGAATTATACCGTTATGATTCCACTTTAACTATCACCACATTATAGTATGGCTTCCTGAAGTTTGCAATTTAGGGGGACAAGGGTTTTAAATTCTCAGCCAGAGAGCTGCAGTGCCTCACTAGACTACAAATCTGGATTCTGAAAGCTGTAGTCCGCAATGTAGCTTTCTTAAGCCTTGAAAGTTACTCAAACTTACCGTCTATTAATTACACTGTCACCTTGAGTCTATATGAGAGGTAAATGAAACTATTCTATCCATTTCTCTGTAGCAGCATGCATGATTTGATCCCAAAGTTCTATATTTCTCAGTTCATTTTTCGTTTTGCAAACGGGTAAAAAAATAAAATAAAATCAAAGCTTTTGCACCGTTGCCTTGTTTTTAAAAGACCACATACGATTTCCAGTTCCTTTGCCCTTCTGGTCATCCATGTGCTCCAGCAAGGATTGGTAGGGTCTAAAAATGCCAGTCTTTTGGCTTGGCTTCAATCACATGATAGGAAGCGGAAAACAAATGGAAAGTCCTTTTTAAAAAAAGAATAATACAACAATAAGAGGAAACTGAGCAAGACTGATTTAAATCCCGTTTCACCTCCTCTAAAAGGAGACGGATACGCAGTTTTAGATACTTTAGGTGCTGCTTTATTGGAGGTACGTGCATGAGTGCATCCAGATTTGTTCATTCGGATTTCTGCCCCTTAAACGAATTATTCTGTGCTGTACATGATCTCCGGCAAACTCGGCGGCGGGTTTAAATGCCTGTCGGCACCTTCGGATTTCTGGTCCAGTTGACAGACTGGGAGGGAAGGAAGAATCCGCATGTGGTGGATATTTTGATCAACGCGGGTACTGTGGATTTAAAGAGTTTGCATGGCGTGATTGAAGAGGAAGAGAGAAACCTGGCGGCTGGAAGAAAGGAAGGCGCGACTTCTGCAGCGAGACCGGTAGCAGACCCCAGGATCCTTAAAGAAGTGAGAAAGGAGGTGTGGGCATGGAGAGGAGTGGGAAAGTTCAAAGCGAGCCTGTGGGTGGGAGAGAGTATGGCCGTTTCCGCACTAGACTGTTATGGCGCTATTATTCCGCTTCCAACCTCCAGTGGAATTCTGGGGTTTGTAGTTGACTGAGGCCGAAGAGCTCTCTGGCTGGGAATTCTCCCGAAACTGCAAACCCCAGGATTCCATAGGAGGTTGAAAAGTGGAATAATAGCACTATAATAGTGCAGTATGGAAATGGCCCTAATTGTTTCCTTTTGCTGTGTTCTGAATCTCCCTGTGGATTGATATTGAGTGACTCCTGCATTTTATTGTAGGAAAGGGAAGAAAAATTTATATCCCCATGGCCATTTTCTCCCCATTTCCTCCCTCTCCTTAGGGTTATTGTTATACTCAAAGCAACTAGCAAAAAAACGCAGCAACTGCCTAATGGAATAATTACTTTTGAATGAGCGGTTAAATTGGCACCCAGAGATTCTTCACCATCCCTTTGAGGTCGGCTTCTCCAGTGTGGTGCCTTCCAGATGCTTTGGGTATCTATTTTCTTAATTCCATGTCAATATTTAAGGTTAATCAGTTACAGTGCACTGCCTGTGGACCTAATGGGTCAGCTCTTGTGATCTTATCTTTGGCTAACTGGAGAAAAATTTGTCACAGGCTCTGTTCGATTCCATTCAGAATATTCCTCCATACTAGTGCATGTGTGAAATCTTTTTTTTTCCCCTAATGGATAATGTTACTCTGTATTTCCCAAAGGAGCAAGTGGCTTTGCTGGATTTGAACCAAAGACCTGTACAAGCACAAATCATGCAAGAAGACCATGGCAGTGTCATTGCATTGGGTAAATATGCCTTTCTTTCATCTTGGATTTGGATAATCGGGTCTACAGAAGCTTGGCTTCTTCTCCTGAAAGGGTTTTGCTTAGGTTCCCGTTTCTCCATCGTCAGCTAGTGAGCTCCACTTGACACAAATGGAGGGATTGTCATCTGGTACCTGGTTTCCTTGATGGCCTTTTACATGGGAGCTGCTTTATAACAGTTCTGTCGTGGGTTTTAGAAGTAGGGCAGAAGGTGGGACAGCTGGGTACCAGAGACTATTCTCCTCTTATTCTTCCGGCTTCGTGGAGGATATGGTTCTTATTCTCTCCTAGTTGTTATGGCTGCTTATTACCTCCACTGACAAAGGCTATGTGCTTCGTAACACCAGTTTCTTAGGAATAAAAGTGGGAGGGGACAAGCACCCTTGTGCCCTTTTTAAAGCTTCCCTGGGGCACCTAATCAGCCATTCTGTGAGCAGAAATTTGTACCATGTAAGGTTTTGCCCTCATCCAACATGGCTGCTGTTTATGTTCTTAGGATTACAAAGTGGAACGGAATAACTAATATGAGTTGATTCGTTGGTTTTGTTGTCTATCACATTTTTTTATTGCTTTATCTGTTGGTCTCATTTCACTCATACAATCATACAGTTGGAAGAGACCCCAAGGGCCATCGAGTCCAACCTCCTGCCATGCAGGAATATAGAATCAGAGCATTCCCAGCAGATGGCCACTCAGCTTCTGTTTAAAAACTTCCAAAGAAAGAGACTCCACCACACTCCAAGGCAGCACATTCCACTGTCAAACAGCTTTTGCCATCAGGAAGTTCTTCCTAATGTTTAGATGGAATCTCTTTTCCTGTAGTTTGAATCTATTGCTGCATATCCTAATCTCTGGTGCAGCATAAAACAGGCTTATTCCATCCTCCATATGACATCCCTTCAAATACTTGAACATAGTTATCTTAACCTTCTCTTCTCCAGACTAAACATACTCAGCTCCCTAAGCTGCTCCTCATAGGGCACGGTTTCCAAGTCTTCTACCATTTTGGTTGCCTTTCTCTCTTTCCAGCTTTTCAATCTCCTTCCTGAACAGTGGGGCCCAAGTGAGGACATAGGATTGCAGGTGGGGGTCTGACTAAAGCAGAATAGAATGGTACCATCACTTCCCTTGACCTAGACACTGGACTATTGATGCAGCCCAGAATCACATTGGCTTTTTTAGCTGCTGCATCACACTACTGACTCATGTTCAGCTTGGGGGTCTACTAAGGCCATTTCTGCACTAGACTGTTATAGCACTATGATTCCACTTTCAACTTCCTATGGAATCCTGTGTTTTGCAGTTTTGGGAGGGGCCATCCGGCCCCTCCCTAAACTTCAAAGCCCAGGATTCCATAGGACGTTGAAAGTGGAATCATAGCTCTATAACAGTCTAGTGCAGAAATGGCCTAGGACTCATAGATCTTTTTCACATGTACTGTGGTCAAGCCAGTCATCACCAATCTTATACCTGTGCATTTCATTTTTAATACCCAAGAATAGTACCTTACATTTATTCTTGTTGAAATTCATTTTGTTAGTTTTGGCACAGCTCTTTAATCTGTTAAGGTTAGAATTTTGAATTCTGATCTTGTCCTCTGGGGTGTTAGCTACTCTTCCTAATTTGGTGTCATCTGCAAATTTGATAAGAATGCCCTCTACTCCTTCATCCAAATCATTGATAAAGATGTCGAATAACATTGGGCTCGTGATAGAGCCCTGTTGGCCTTGCCTCTGTTAGCCAAGTTCCTGTTCTCCAAGCTCCAGTGAATGGGGTTGCATTTATATAGAGAGCCAGCATAGTGTAGTGGTTTCAGCATTGGACTGTGACCCTGGAGACCAGGGTTTGGTTTCCCCCTTGGCCATGGAAACCCACTGGGTGACTGTGGGCACGTCACATACTCTCAACCCCAGAAAACCCTGTGATAGCTTTGCTTTAGGGTTGCCATAAGTTGGAAACAACTTGAAGGCGCACAACAGCAGCACTAGGAAGCTTATCTTTTGACAAACCTTTGGCTTCTGTATTAGCTTACTTATTTTAAAATGGGGTTGGCCTTCTTCCTTTTCTTATAAATCTTGGACAGTTCATGGGCCATAGAAGGGGGCTACTTATTCTCCACCATTTTGAGATGAGGCACTCTCTTAGTGAGTCCATGAGCCACCACTGTTATAGAACTTGATTTTCTCTATTTTGTTATTTGCTGCCTGTTTTCTTGTGTTTTCATCACCCTACCTTAAAATACAAAAGCTAGCCCCCTTTAAAAACCTCGTATAGTGAAGTCTGGTATGTGGAACATGGACTAAAACTGGAGGACTGTCACATCTTCAGTCCTCTGGTGTCTAAAAGGAAGGTGATACTCTTTTCAGTACTCTGGTCTAGGCCTTTTGGCTGCTAAAAGAACCAACTTTGAAGTCTGTCTAACGGATGCCATATAATTCAGCAGTACACTATATGTTTGCAAAATAAAATTATTATTTTAAAAGTAAAATGCCCGTTTAAGTAAGAAGGACAGCGGTTTTTTAATGAATACATAGAAAAGAAGAATGCAGTGGAGAGTGACAGGAATTAAGGGGATGTTGTTTCTTAAAATTATTCATTGAAAAGAACTGATTAAAGAACCAACAACAAAATTTTGCCAGTAGTTTATCCAATGCTTATTTTTGTACGGGGCAGCTGCTGTTTTCTTTAAATCAGCGGTTCTCAACCTGTGGGTCGCCACCCCTTTGGGGGTCGAACGACCTTTTCACAAGGGTCGCCTAAGACCATCGGAAAATACGTATTTCCGATGGTCTTAGGCTCCATTCCCTCCTCGGTGGTGCTGTGCAAGCGTGAGCCATGTGCTCGCATCCTCCTGCCCCCTTTGGCGGCAGCGCTTGCGGCCGCATGTGCTCCCACCAAAGGGGGCAGGAGGACGCAAGCGCTTGGCTCATGCTTGCGCACCACCACTCCTGGGCCGTTTCCACATGTTACCTTATCGCGGAGGTGGGGGGTGCTGTTCGCGAGGCGCTCCCTTCACTGCTCCTTCATCCCGCAGCTGGCTTCCTGGTCAGGCGACCGCCCCTTCCTTCCTTCCGCAGTGCGGCCTGGGAGCTGTAGGCTGCACTGGGGGAGGAAGGGGTGGGGCATTCGTGCGACCAGGAAGCCAGCTGTGGGACGAAGGAGCAGCGAAGAGAGCGCCTCACGCAAGAACCTGCTTGCGCAAATGGCACCCTCCATCTCCACGATAAGGTAACATGCAGAAAAGGCCCAGGAGTGGTGGTGCGCAAGCGTGAGCCACACGCTCGCGTCCTTCTGCCCCCTGTTCAGAAGGGACTGAAATCGCTCCCCTTCTCCGCTACCGGGAGAGCCTCCCGTCTGATGGGCCAGCTTGGGGGGGCGGCAGCAGCATGGGGGGCAGGCCCCTTCTCGCGGCTTTCCCTCCCTGCATGCCGGTGGGAAGGCATTGTAAATAATAAATAAATAATTTTATGGTTGGGGGTCACCACAACATGAGGAACTGTATTAAAGGGTCGTGGCATTAGGGAGGTTGAGAACCACTGCTTTAAAAGGTCTTTGTAAAGACTGATATTACAATTCTTTGTTCCAGGAGACAATACAGATGAACGGCTCTACACAGGAGACAGTCCTCATTACTACTCCGTCTACAGCAAAAGCATCAATGACAGACCGAGTAGAATAAATTGTGAGAGACCAAACATGTCAGAGAAACGGTACAAGTGCTCTGACTGTGGGAAAAGTTTCAAGAAAAGATCAGCCCTTCTCACCCATGACAGAACCCACACTGGAGAAAAACCATATAAATGTTCAGACTGTGGGAACAGTTTCAGTAACAAATCGAGTCTTACTAGACATAAGAGGAAACATACTGGAGAAAAGCCTTTCTGTTGTTTAAACTGTGGGAAAAGGTTCAGTCAGAGCTCCAGCTTGATCAGGCATATGAGAAATCACACAGGCCTGAGACCGTATATATGCTCAGATTGTGGGAAGAGCTTCAAGCAGAGTTCCAGCCTTCTTGTTCATGGGAGAACCCACACAGGAGAGACTCCGTATAGCTGCTCAGTCTGTGGGAAACGCTTCTCTCAAAGTTCGAACCTTGTGAAACATGAGAGAATCCACACTGGGAAAAGCCCTATAGGTGCCCAGACTGTGGGAACACCTTCAGTAACAAATCCAGCCTTACAAGACATAAGAGAAACCACACGGGCCAGAAGCCCTATAAATGCTCACACTGTGGTAAAAGGTTCAAGCAGAGTTCTGGTCTCCTTAAACATGAGAGGGTCCACACACGGCAGGGCCTCTCCAAGTATACTGATTCTGGAAAGTGCTTTGATCCAAATCTTGGCCTGACTGCACGTGAGAGAACCTGCATGGGAGAGTCTGTGTAAATTGCTCAGTAAGAAGAGATAAGACCATCTTTCAAACAAGATAAAATGTATTGAGGTGAAACTGTGTAAATTGCTCGGTTTGTGAGCAAGCAAGGCCTGCACAACTTGTGACTCTTACGATTTCGACTACTTGGCAAAGTCCTTTTGTTTCTTGCTATCTGTCACAAATGGCAGCACTGGGAGGTTTTATTAAATGAATGATGTGTCGTGTTTGGCCTGGTGGGCAATACATTCTGCAGGCCTGGTGGGAAAGGATTTCAGAGCTGAACACTCCTTGGCAAAGCAATGAATTGCCTCAGGAGAAGGACAGTGAAATATTTTATATGTTTTCCCGAGACAACCAGGCTTTCTTTGAACAGGTAGTTCATATGAGGAATGTCAAAAAGGAAGAGATGGGAACCTGTGTTAGGGACAGCCCTATCATTAAGTAGAATGAAGTAACCACTTTAGATAGCAGATGGTGAGTGGTGTCAAGAGGAGCTATGTACTCTATGCAACTTGCCCTGCATGCCCTAAGCTAGCATGCTGTCCTCTAGTGTGTTGGAGGATGCTGTCTTCTCAACAGTGTTAGGTTAGCTGCCAGACTGGTTCCCTTCTGGACATGGAACAGTAGACCAGGGCACCATTGTATGCTTTGCTTGGGGGAACAAAATGTCTTGGGCTGATGGTGTCTGTCTGGTGTGAGTCTTACTGCATGTGTGAAGGAGAAATCTCAGGTGTTAAAAATCAGGTTTTGTTACAAGGAATACTTGAACACATTTTGGTCAAGAGATATTTGTATAGGCTTTTTCAAGGGCTGTTAAGAGGGGGGAATAATATACGGACATTTATAATTTTAAACAGGACAACAGTTAAATAAATACAAAAGTTGACTCATATAACTCACGTTATCAATTGTGAAAATCAGTACAATAAGCCAAATAGAGCCACATACTTATAAAACAGGGATCTCTATGTACTTGTAAAGCTATTGGAAAGCCAGACTGCAGGGATTTTTTAAAAGTGTCTCCAAATTTTTTGAAGGGCAACCAATAGTATTCAGAGGAAAAACATGCTATCAATTAGAGGTAAAGAGTTGTAACTCTCAATATCTGGTCTATTTCTTAGCCAAAATGTTTCTTGGAATTAACCCTTTTTTACATTCTGAGACTCTGTCTCCTTCACATGAGGTTTTATTAGATGTTTCCATTTTCTTTGGCTATTAGTGGTGACTTGTACCGGGGGAGGATTCTTGGTTGAGTTGGGTGTGTGTGTGTGTAATCTTATGCATCATTACAGCAGCCTTTGTGAACAAGCCCACCAAAAAGTGAATAGCCTTGAAAAAACATAGCCCATTAAAAGGCTCATAGGTTGCATGTTCATGCTGACTACAGGAGAAGAAAGCCCTTTTCTTTGTGGTCAGTATGAAAATACAGCCTACTGACCTTTTTTAAAAAAGAAACATTAATTTTTACTAGCTTGTTTGTGGGGAGAAAGTACCAATTGCTTCTTTCCTATTTCAGCAATTTTCTGTGTTTCCATACTGATTGTGTGGAAGCAGAGAAACCAAGTGAGCTGACAAAAGAGGAGTAGTGTTATCCATCCTTTCTTTGCTAGTCCTTTTGCTTATCTGGTGGAAATCTTGGTCACCTTTGGAGACCAGTTAAGACAGAGCTTTCCAAACTTTTCATGTTGGTGACATACTTTTTTAGACATGAATCATTTCACGACACAGTACTTTTCAGTTTTACTAGCAAACCAGAGGTTAAACTAAGCCCTTGTAAGAAATACAGACACATACATAAATTGGAATAACAAAATGTATGGGAACACAACATATATCATGGAAACCTTTCATATATTTTTAAAAATAAATGATTTATAAATGATAACATACCTTTCCAAGATAGTAGGCGACACGCCTACACACTTCAGGCGAGACACTAACATGTCACGGCACACTGTTTGGAAAGCCCTGAGTTAGGATGTTCAATAAACGAAAGGCTGAGTAGAGAGAGCTGATCAGTATCCTACTCAAGTATACTTGAATAGTTTTATCTTGATTAGGAATATTAGTGATCCTTTGCTCTGTTCATACATTTAAGAACATCTTTGGCTATCAGCGGGGTCATTTCCCATTGATAGCAATTGAAGGCCTTAAATATACGTATTTTCTTAGTATTGGTTTTAAGTAGATTTAATGGCAGTTATAAGCATGTTTACCTCCCACCATGTGGATTTCAGTGAGACTTGGACCATTTCCACATGAGACTGTTATAATGCTATGATTCCACTTTCAACATCCTCTGGAATCCTGGGGTTTGCAGTTTAGGGAGGAGCTGAGCGGCCCCTCCCTAAACTGCAAACCCCAGGATTCCATAGGATGTTGAAAGTAAAATCATAGTGCTATAACAGTCTAGTGTGAAAATGGCCTTGCTCCTGAGTAAGCATACATAGGATTGGGCTGTTGAAGTCTATTTCATAATCACTGTATCATGCCCTATTCTGTTTCTAAGTCTCATCTTATTTTTAAACGTAAATGTTAGGGGTTTTTTTCTTGAGTGATTTTATCATCTGCCTGTGTGTCAGGTGTCCCAGTGATTTAGAGACTTTTACTGGGTTTGGGAGTTCTGGATCAGGTCTTACATTTGTAAAGTCTTGCTATGTGCAAGCCTTGGTTACTCATCTGTAAAATGGAAATACCACAGCCTACCTTGCAGGGTTGTTGTGAGGTTGAACATAAAATAAAGATTACATATTTCAGTCTTGTAGGGTTACTTGGACTAGCATTTATCTGACTCAGTCAAGGTGTGTTGTTCAGAATGGCTATATCTCAGTTCTAGTATTAACAGAAATACAGTCAGCCTACCACATTTTTGCTAGGGTTAGGGGCCCAGGACCCCCTCAAAAGTGGGAAAATCACAAATATCAAATGTGTGTCTGTGGGAAGGGGCTTGAGGCATAGTGAGGAGAATGGATACTCAGGGTCTAAACCAGTCCAGGATCAGGAAAAGGAGAGAGAAAAGGGGTGGTTTCGCATCGTGGCCCTAATTTTCCTCTCTCTTGCTCATCTCCTTCTTTGGGTGCAGGGAAGCACTGAGAGCAGGTTTGTGATGCTGAGAAATTGGGCTGTGAGCTGCCCTTAGTTGGCCAGGCAGCTGCTGATGTAGAGGTGAGGTAGAGGACCAGAGGTGGGTTTTTAAAGGGCTGCATGACTTGATTGGTGCCACTAGGAAGGTTCCCTTGGAAAAAGAGGGCCTAAGTGGAAGGCAGGGATGGGTGAAACTTGCAAATACGTAATCAAATCCAGGAAAGCCAAACTCACAAATATGGAGGGGGCCGCTTGTATACCTCTCTATGCCACTTCTGGGGAACTCGTTATTGCAGGGGTGAAGAATTTCAATTCTTGGGGGTTTAATTGTGCCTTCTTGAAGTCCCAGTGTAGCCTTCTGAGTTTCCTGATATTACCATGACCTATTATTCCTGATATTCATGACCTCTTATTCCTGATATTACCATGACCACCAACAAACTCAAGAGAATCAGGAAATAATAAAGCTGCTGTATAGATTTTAGTATAAACAATAAAGATAAGCATGAAAATAATCCGCTGGGGGTGAGTGATGAGGTTACCAACCTGTGACTGGTGAAGCCATGAGGTATTTGTTAGTGTGTACGAAATCTCAGACTAATGGCTTGATTCAGACTATTAAGACTTAACATTTGTTGTTGTGTACCTTCAAGTTGTTCCTCATTTATGGCAACCCTATAATGAGCTTTACTTGGCAAGATTTGCCATTGCCTTCCTCTGAAGCTGAGAGAGTATGATTTGCTCACTGTCACCCAGTGGGTTTCCATGGCCAAGCAGAGGATTCAAGGGCTGCTCTCTTGGACTACTAGTTCAGCCCTCAAACCACTACCACCAAGTTAGCTGGAGGTCTCTTCTGACCTAATTCACAACGCATATGTTCAGTTGGCCTTGTCCTCTTATCCAGCACGGCCATACAGCCATAGCAGGGTATAATTTATATTTATGCCAATTAATATATTTTGCCAATTAAACCATATCAAAGCATGGGGTGTATGGCCTGGTAACAGTATCTGCCCAAATGAACCTGCCAGAATTCTAAGATCCACAGAGAAAGGCTTTCTCTTGGTCTTGTCACCATCACAGGCTCGCCTTCTCAGTGGCTGCTCGCACCATGTGGAACTACTTTCCACTGGAGGCTAGGCTGGCCCTGTTGCAAAATAGGAAAGAAACTTGTGAAAAATAAAACCCACCTCAGACATTCTTGCCTGCTCTAAAGGAGTCCAGAAGCCAGCTAGCAATTTAACTGCGTTTATTGCGGATAATAAATCAAGCTGAACTAGGTCACAGCAAAGCTAGCCATCTCTAACAGAACAGAGAAACAGAAGAGAAATAAAACCTTTCAGTGACTGTTGTTAAGTAGGCATGTACAGAGACATGAATACACGAACAACAAGTGAACAACAAGTCAGAGTCATAACAACGCTGTCTCTCAAAATACACACGAACACAGCTGCATGTTCCAGAAGACCAGATAACACATAGACAGTACACAGCACTACAGAATAACATTCCCATGAGAACAGGCTTTAGCCGGCTAGTCTAAACAATTCTACAAGCAGTTTACTTTCTCACACACTGGAACTTTGAAATGGTGAAGCAAGGAGTCCACTATATGTTTCATACATTGTGACAGGCCCCTTCCCCACTCTCCTTTTGCCAGAAAGCAAAGACCTTTTTGTTTAAGCAGGCTTTTAATATGTAAGCAAGGGAGCCTCTTATTGGGATGTTTTATCGTTTTTAAACTTTTGCACATTTTAAAATGATTTTATACTGTTTTATGTTGTGATCTTAACTGATTTTTTGTTTTGTTTTTTTTGGTGATGATTTTTTAATTGACTCTCTCTGGGAGTCACCTTGAGCCGTACTCTGAAATAAGTAAAATAAATAAAAATAAATAAATCCTAGTTCAACTCTCAAACCTCTACATGACACCAACTTTATACAATGAAAATGTTTAATGAAATGTGGCCTCCATTGGCCACTAAAGAAGATGAAGTATACCTGGCTTTTTAAAGTGTTGGCTTATTTACGTTGTCGTGCCTTCAAGTTGTTTCTGACTTATGGGCAATGCTAAGGTGAGCTTTTAAACAGCAGTTTCTTGGCAAGATTTATTCAGCAGGAGTTTGCCTTTGCCTTTCTCTGAGGCTGAGAGAATGTGATTTGCTCAAGGTCACCCAGTAGGTTTCCATGGCTGAGCAGAGATTCGAATCCTGGTAACCAGAGTCACAATCCAATGCTTAAACCACTACACTGGCTTGTTATTAGTCTTTTCCTATTGTTGCAGTGCATGTCTAGTTGACCTTCACCTTGTACAGAACTTTGTGACTCTTTTATAAATATTTATATATCCCCAACAAATCATGTGGATTGTGTATTTCTAACAAACGCTTGTTTGTTTGTTTGTTTATATATTGGTTCACTGATTTATGTAGACGTTTCATATTCACCTTTATTCATCATATTTGTCTTTATTACAGACAATGGTTTATAATTTCTTGACTGTTTGAAGTTAGTTGTTTGCGGTTTTTTAAAGTCTTTAACTTTTTCATTTTGCTCTTGAACATTAGACATTTTTTGTGGTTTCCCAGTTTTTGAACAGGGTTCTTTCCCATTCCCTTCTAAAGATTAGTTCCCTATGTAGTGGAACTGAGATAGAGACCCGCGGTTTTAGAAAAAAGATTTATTGTGCACAATGTCTCAGTGAGATAATTCATCACGTGTCCAAGAAAGGAAACTGACACAAACAACAATTCTCATCATTTTCTGCATAATCTTACTAATGTTGCAAAGCATGGCAAGGCCATAGCGAGGCACATTTCATCCTCCCTAACATTCTATTTCACAGTGTCCTATTGTTCTTCTCAAACACAGAGTCACTTCAATTGCAGGGAAAATTAACTGCTTTTCTCAACTGCTTTTCCCTCACACCCAGAGGTCATCTGGGCTGACCCGAAACTGTCTCCACCACAATACGGGGACAAATGTCCATGGCAAAT
Source organism: Iguana delicatissima (assembly GCA_948472985.1). Lineage (NCBI taxonomy): Eukaryota > Metazoa > Chordata > Lepidosauria > Squamata > Iguanidae > Iguana > Iguana delicatissima. The sequence goes on from CAOKZL010001373.1 coordinate 22,542, forward strand.
GAGCTCTGTGGAGGAAAAGTGGCACATAAATGTAACTAACAGACACATAACTGCCTTTACCCATGTTTATCCTGTATTCAGGCTGCAACAGAAAGTCCAGTAAATCCTGTTCCCTTAGCTTGACTAGAACTGCTTCATCTTCTGGAAGGATTTCCTTCAGACACCATTCCCTCTGTTCATGGAACATTTATGCAACCACGGTGAAGAACTGGTGCTTGAATTTGCTTCTGTCCCTATTCCCTCAGGATTCCTCTTCTTTTGTGTTAGAGATCATAACCCAGCAAGAAGGGGCCATCTTGCCTTCTGAGGCAGCAATCATATACTGGCTTCCTTTGCAGTAAAAAAGCCAGCAGGTTGTAGTATTTTGAGTGCTGGACTAGGACTTTGGGAGACCGGGGTTTAAATCCCTGTTAATTCCACTCTCTCTCAGCCTCAAAAGGTGGCAATGGCAAACCCCTCTGAACAAATCTTGCCAAGCAAACCCCACAATATGATCACCAAAAGTTGGAAATGACTTGAAGGTGCACAACAACAAAGTCAAATTGAACACAGTTTGGGTTACCCCTAAATAGATACTTAAGAATAATCTGCCGCCTTTAAAGAAACTGTTCCCAAAGCAGCCTACCAAACACAAAAAGCAAATAAAACGTTAACTGAAAGGGGGAAATATGCAAACTCCATAGTGGGGCAATGCCTTTCTAATTTTAATTCAGTGAAGGAATCTGTGTGTTTTGCCTAAGTAGGGAAACAATTCTGAGTAATAGCAGTGTTTTCTGTTTTAAGAAATGGGGTATGATGTTCATCTTCCCAGTAAACTGTAGGAAGGTGTTGCTCTGCTTGCTGGGGATTCCCAACGCCTGTCAAAATTGTCACTTGTGGGGAAGATTAGCTCTGAGCACTGCTTTAGCAATGCAAAGAGGGCAGGGTAATTAAGGATCTTTAACCCAATGTTTACGGGGTCAGGCTCAGTCAGAAATCACACACAAAGGTTCAGTGAATGACTTTATTGAATAACAATAGTTTGCACTTAAGCGCGCACACACACACACACACACACACACACACACAGACATACATCCCAGGGCTAACAGAAATAAGATAGAGAGAGATTGTTGAGAGATAATACTACACCTCCTCCTGAAGTCTTTTGGTCACCTCCTCCTCAGTTGGTACTCATTGCATCGCCTTTCCTCTCCTGCCTAACTAGCCCAAAAACAGGGACTATTTGTAGGAAAAATTTACTTTGAAGGCAAATCCTTTCCCAGGGAAAACAGGGCAGAAAGGAAATTTCAACACATCCACACCTGGCATTTCTCTGATATCGGAAGATCATCTAAATAACAGGATCTTCCTCCGTTTTGAGGCTGTGGTGTGAGTTTCTGGAGATGGATTTGATAAGGTTTTATTGCTTCCATTGCCCAGTCTTCCGGAAAACACTTTTACTCCCTTCAAGGTTAAAGGCCTTTTGTCTACCATGGGTTATCACAACATGAGGTCTCCTGTTACTACGTGACTGGGGATTTTTACTGGCCTGATCAGGTTTTCTTCCAATTGTACGACCGTTTATTGCCTACGTGCACACACGAGTGACCTCTCTGGTGGGTTAGATTAATTTTATATCAAAGTTGTAGACCCCAGGACAGGGTTTGGCAAGGGGCCAACAAAGGGTTCAGGTACCAGCGCGTGGAAAAATCTCCCGTTCGAATGACGACTCCCAGAACTGTTCTCCTAAAAAGGTAACTCTCCCAACCTCTCCCTCACCTATCTTAAATCCCTAACAAACACAAACGTGAACATCTATCACTTTCCTTCCTTCTCCCACAACTGATTTGTTTAGATTTCACCTGAAAAAGATTTCTGCTGAACCAGCAGGAAAACTTTTAAAAAACAATATCTAAAACCTAGCATACACTCTCATTTTAAACAGGGAAAAATTGTACGAGAGCAGACAGAAAGATGATCTCTTCCAAGTGCTTTGCAGATAGATAGGCAAAGATATATAAATTGCTTCCTGTTCCCGTCCCTAAATTTTACTGCCAGAATGCTTGAAGTAAATGGGTGGGGAGTTTTATGTAGAAGGACTGTGAGCTTTGCTTTAGTTTTGGTGGTTGAAATGAATACATAGGTTCAGAATTCTTTAGTTCTAACTGCTTGCATTTTGCTGTCAAGATTCCAGCTAGTGACTACATTGTTATAGTGCTATTATTCCACTTTCAACCTCCTATGGAATCCTGGGGTTGCAGTTTGGGGGGGCATTTAGAATTCTCAGCCAGGGAGCTCTTGGGCCCCAGTAAACTACAAACCCCAGAATTCCACAGGATTTTGAAAATGGAATAACAGCACTAGAATGGCCTGAAATTAAATAAGGGGAGTTTTCCCTGGAGTTGTCTCTGTGCCAAGGAACAACTTGCTCTTCATCTTCAGGATGAAGAATGCCTGATCTCAGGATGTCATTTGACTGAAATGCCCATCATCCACTATTACCTCAGTTGCTGGCAATGACCAATGGGAGTTGCAGTCCTCCAGAACACCACAAGTCGCCTAAAGACTTTTGACAATGGGAAACTCAAGACTGCAAGCTATCGCCCCCTCCACATTTGTGGATTTGCCTTGGTGAATTTTGTTATTTGCAAGGTGCACACATGCCTTCCCCCCATTCTTCTCTGTCCACTCCCTTGTCTTGCTTGGCGTGGAGAAGGAAGGCAAGTGCCAAACAAAGGACAAGGAAATGGGGCAAGCCTTCCTTCTCTCTCCTGAAGCTCTGCTTCCCATCCCCTTGCCTCTGACCCCAGGGTACAAAAGGCAAGGGAATGGGAGGGGGTAACGGGTAGGTTATTTGCATTTTTCCCACTTTTGTGAGAGATCAGTGCCTGGAACCCTTGTGAAAGTGGAGGGGCCACTGTAATTTGAATGGTGGCTAAATCAAAAACTCAGGCTTATGGGTCATGCTTCTAACAGAGGCTTTTGATCTGCAGAAATCAGACAGATAAAGCTGTTTTTCATGGCATTGTGAGGATTATATGCTTATTTGCTGCTTATTCTAGGTATTGTGAAAGGCACAGGAGCAGCAGCCAGTTTGAAAGTTGGCAGCCCTAGCTGTAAACCTGTGTATAACAGGGTCAAGAGCCCAGCCTCCCTCCAGTGTAGGTGAGGTAACAGTAGACAAGGCAAAAGACACAGACATTAATTTTAAGGGGGTTGCATAGCCCCATGATGTGATCCATGTTTATTCAAGAAGTCAGCCTTCCACAAACTGACCTCTTCCAGCTAGTTGGGGAATGATGGGAGTTGTAGTCCAACACACATAAACAGATACTAGGTTGAGAAAGTCTGGTATAAGTATTCTGATTTTGCAGATAACAATAGTCACTACTAAAAAAAAGAGCTGAGAGACAGAAGCCGGAATAAAGCAGGTACTGATTTTTCTAGCATGAAGATTATGGAAGGGGGAAAATTTCCCCAGTGCATTTCTGCTTATCACAAACCTCCTAAAGTCTGCAGGAGCCCACCTGAGAAAAAAAGATGGTCACCGATAGATATGTTTTCTTTGTTTTATGACTAGAAGTCTTCCTGGTTCTCTCCAGCCAGGGCTCCTTGGCTGTACCGGTTAGGACTGAGTCTAACAACATCTCAATTGTTGCACGGTCCTCATCTGTGAAGTAGAAGGTTTACACACTTTGCTTTGCAATTAGACCATTTATAATTTTTGAGCTTCAAGGAAAACGAAAGCACAACAAACAAAAGCTAAAACTTATCAGGAAAGGTTTTAATGACTTATTTTCCATTCACTGTTATAATATTGCATATCAAACTGCTTTTAACTAGTAGCCTACTGATTCAAACTACCCCTTAATTGATCAAGATTGGTGCCTACTGACAACTTAAAAAAAAACTGATTGCATTGTTGATTAAAGCAAATTAAAGGTTCTCTAACTTTTGGTTTTCTGGCACAATTTATGATATTTCTGCCAGTCCAGGGGAATTGCGAAGAGCTTCTGGAATCTCGTTCACACATACTGTGAGTCCCATCCCTTTGCATTTCACCCAGTATAATCTACTTAACAAGGGCCTAAATACCCTAAAGGCACCAGATCCTGTCTGTTCTTGGAAACTAAGCAGGGTCAGCTGTGCATAGTACTTGGATGGGAGGCCACCAATGAATACCAAGTGCCGTAGGTCATATTTCAGGGGGAGGAACTGGCAAAACCACCTATGGTTATTTCTTGCCTTAGAAAACCCCTGAAAGCACACATACAAGTAATCTACTTACAATTTTTCTCACTCTCTTAAAAAAGGCTATAAATTTTAATATTTTAAATGGAAGTTTAGATTCCTAGCCATTGAATTCTACACCTTAAATGCCTTCCTTTTACATAGCATGGTCACAAACACTTGTGGCACTTATTTGGCAGGTCAGGGTCATATAACTGGTCAAACATCCACTGGTTTTAGGTGTCAGTGTCTCTAAGTATCTGCAATTAACAGAGTTCTGAACAGGCAATCAATATCCATTAGTGTTACAAAAGACCTCTCCATGGAAATGAAAGTTAGCTTGACTTATGGCAATCCTATGAGAGATGTCCAAGACATCCTGCTAATTAATAACCTTAATCAGGTCTTGTGAACTCACAACAGTGGCTTCCTTTATTTGGTACTATCATAGCTCAGGGAAGGTACTTTTTGAGACTCTAAATCCAGAGTACCCTAACCAGAAGGGTCAATGGCCATGCTGGTTAGGGGACTCTCAAGACTTGTATTACAAAAAAAAGGCACTTTCTCAACCTCTGGGTAACAGAAATAATTTGGTAAGAGCTTCAAATCGAAGACTTAGAAAAATCTCTGTGATGCAGAGCATATGAAACAATTACATGAGGACAGGATGCTAAAAACATTAGAAATGGCAGAAAGAATTGGGAAGACTGGAGCTTCAGTTACACCCTTCAGAAGATCTTTAAAGGAACTGAATAATTTTAAGAAAAAAAATAGGGGTGCAACAAAATTTTGCTGCACAAAGTGCTCCTGATCACCATGCCAGTCTGTCACACTCTTTACCATGAAGTGAAGTTGATGCACCAACTGATCAAGCCTAAGGTCTTGTTCGGGTCCTAAACATTTCTTCCTAAACATTTCTTAAACTTCTAACAAACCTTTTCCCTCACTGACAGATACCTCTCTCTTCTGCACAAATGGTGTCATTTTAGAGACATGCCCTATCATTCAGTTAAGTTTTCTCTCAATCTGTCATTTGAATGAATTCTCTTCCTTTTAGATTTTTCCAGGTTGAACTAAAGTACTGGACTCTAAATGGAAGCAGTTCTTCAAATCTGTCCTTTCTGTCTTGTGTAGATTTTCTGCTCATCAGTGCTACCTGAAGGAAAAACGTTCTCTGATCTTCCATGAACATGGTTTCATTTCTTATGTGTGTTCTGCCACATGAAGAGCAGTCTGAACTCTGGCTGAATCCTTTTCCAGTGTTGGACCATGACCATGGTTTCTCTTATGTTTAAAAAGGGATGCTTTATGACTAAACCGTTTTCCACAGTGTAAACATTCAAAAGGTTTCTCTCCAGTGTGGCTTCTCTGGTGATTAATAAGGTTCGATCTCTGACTGAAGCTTTTCCCACATTCCAGACATTCATATGGCTTCTCCCCTGTATGAGTTCTCTGGTGACCAATGAGGAATTCTCTCCGGCTGAAGCTTTTGCCACAATCCAAGCATTCGTGTGGCTTCTCGCCAGTGTGAATCCTTTCGTGAATTCTAAGGACTGAATTAGAGCTGAAGTTCTTCCCGCAGCTGGAGCATTTATATGGCTTTTCTCCTCGGTGGGTTCTCTCATGTGAAGTGAGGCTTGAGCTATTACTAAAGGATTTCCCACAATCTATACAGCTGTACGGTTTCTCTCCTGTGTGTATCCTCTGGTGATTGAGAAGGTTTGAGCTCTGACTGAAATTCTTTCCGCAGTCTAAACACTTATACGGTTTGTCTCCCGTGTGGAGTCTCTGATGACGAACAAGGCTTGACCTAAAGCTGAAAGTTTTCCCACAGTCTGTACATGTATATGGTTTCTCTCCTGTCTGAAGATCGGACGACTGCAGGGATCCTTTTTCACTCTCAGAACAGTTTGATGGTTTCTCTCTTTTGTGCATCATCTTTTGACTTCCAAGCACTGAACTAGAAATAAAACTTTTACCACAGCTGGAACATATATAAAGGCTGTCTCCAGTAAGATCTGAGTTCTGGCTGAAACTGTGACCACATTCAGAGCATTTATATGGTTTCTCTCCTGTTGGGAGTGGGTAAAGATTATTTAGGTGAGCTTTTGGACTCAAACTGGTTTCACAATCCATGTATAGTTCCTCTCCCATTACGATGTTCTCCTGCTGGGGGGCTGAACCCCAATTTTTCCCACCATCCATATACTGGTGTGGCTTGTTCTCAGTTTCTGTTTTCTGACACTTAACAAGGTTGTGGGTTTGGTTCAGGCTTTTCTTGCAGTCAGTTCTCATTTTATCCCTGTGTGTTCCCTCTTGGAAGGTGTTTTTGTATAGGGATTTATCACAATCATTGTTCCAAGCATATTTTTCTCCTTCTCTCTCTCTTGGGAGGCTCCCCTCACTCTTCTTTATCTCTTGCTGACTTTTTGGCATGTTTTCCATTTGAGGAAATGTGAAAAGATTCCAGTTGGCTTCTTCAAAAGAAATTCCAGCAAGTTCCACCTGCTTAGAAGCTTCTGGCTTAGTTGCCTTCTTTTCATTCTCAGCCTCTTGGCCATCACCTGATAGAAAGAGGAGAAACATAACATGAGAACACCCTTCAGTAGAGACACAAACTAAGCATGTTGGATGAAGAGGATCCATCCAAAGTACCCATCACCCTACTCTAGACCCCAGCATCCACATATTGGGTTGACACTTCTGCACCAGGGCCAACATACAGAGCCCAACTCACATAGACCATAACCAAAACTTGGAAAAGTTAGTGTTTTGTGTTATAGCTCCCACAATCCTGCAGCCAACATGGCCAGAGGCCACATAAATACCACTGCAGAAATGATACTACAAGAACTACTGAATACTTTCTGTGGTGTTAATAGCAGAATTTGGGAAAGCTATTTTTTTAAAAAACTACCACCCCAAGAATTCTCTACTAGCACAAGTTCTTTTTGGGTTGGTGAATGTATTGAATGAATACAATTTGATACACATCACAATACTGTAGAGATTTTTTTAGCTAACCTAAGTACCACAATCTACAAAAAACCATCTGATAAAACTACATACCTAAAATCAGATAGGGGTACTTGTGTAACAGACAGCAGCTTCCTAAATACATCTCAGATGTTAAATAAACAACTCACTGATAGAGGATATGCTCCCAGTCAGTTTAAGCAAAGCCTCACAAATTAGTACAATCTGATCTCTTAAAGAAACAACATAAGATGACACTGAATTGTTTTGACTACTATAACATTCAATTATTTGGCTATATGTTGCTAAATAAAGAAGTGCTGACGTATTTTACATCACGTAAAATAAACCCTTTGATTTCCAGAAATTTGAGAGAGATACCAGGCAGAGATGATCTCAATGCAAAGACATCTGCCTGTCCTAACACTCTACCAGACCTTAGAGCAGGGGTGTCAAACTCAATTTCATCTTGGGCTGCATCGGCATAGTGGTTGCCCTCAAAGGGCCAGCTGTATCTGTAAGACTATATAAATGCATCTACTCTTTTATCATATTAAATAATTGCCTCTGCATTTGATGATTACTGATTTTTAAATTGCTTTCCCTCTGCATTAACTTTTCTTTTCTTGGACATTTTGGAGCTATTTGAGCGTAGCTGATGGTCCCTATACCTCTGTAAAGCAACACAGAATTGGTCAGTATATCCAAAGTGTTCCACTTTCTGCTCCTTAGGTCCTCTCTGTGCCTCTTTCTGCCCTCAGGCTCGCCAGGCGGAGGGAGTGCTGCAGCTGTAGGGGAGGTGTGAGGGCCACATGAAAGGGCCTGGCGGGACGGATTCGACCCATGGACCTTGTGTGTGACACATGTTCCTTAGAGCATCAACGGGATATTGTTCTTCTGGCAAATGTGTTTACAGCAAACATACTACTGGAATGACAGAGCCTGAGGGCTGCACTAACGGGGGAAAAAATCTTGAGATACTTCACCACATGTTACACTAGTAATATGGTATAGATTATTTAGTGCCTTTGTGAAAAACTATGTTGGAAAAACATGTTGACCTCTTAGGTGAACATCTTTATAATGTCAGAAACAAGCTCAGGTGTTCCACTGGTTAAACATGTCAGGACGAAAATACACGGAGCATTAAATGGGAAATTCTGGAAATCGATAAAGCAGATACTGGTAATGCCAAATTTCTTACTAGGAAAAGAATTGGAGTGGATGTTTAGATTGAAAATGATGGCTTCATAGGGATTCAATGAGGAAATATTTATTTGATTTCTATCTTGCCTTTCTCCCAAAAGTGGGACCTGAAGCAAAAAAAAGTAGATTTGCTTTCTCTTCTCTAATTTCTACATGCCACCAGGTCCAAAAAACACGTTTTTTTCCTTTACTGACACTCTCTTTTTTAAAAGTTAGTAAAATGTGAGACTTCTCAACTACTAAAGTCACTTATGCAGTGTAGAAGGCTAGATATAAAAAGCTGTTGGCTGTTTGTTTCAGAACTTGTTATAAAATCCTAGAAGACTTCTTAATTGCACATGTACAGTTGTATAAGTGGACATAGGCCCTAGGGCAAGGTGTATTTCTTCCGTGTTTTCAACACTACTTACATATCATTGTCCGCTTTACATATGTTTGTTTTTATTTTTTAGCACCCAAAGAAGACTCCAGATAGTAACAAAGGGCTAAAATGGCTTGGGCAACAGAATTAAGCATTTATTTCTCAAGGATACTATTGTCTTTTTCAGTTTATCCTTTTAGAGCAGTCCGCCAGTTTTAGCAGGTAAAGGTAACCCATATTTCTTCACTAAACAAAGTCTCACCCATCTCTCTAAAGAGAGCCTCTGAAACAAGAAATATATTAAAATCATAGATTTACCCCAAATCCCAGTTGTATTTATCACACTGTAGACCAAGAATGGGAAATCTATGGCCCTCCAGATTGCTGCTGGGCTTCATTTTCCATTAACTTGAACCAGCACGATCAATGCTCAGGTAGGATGGCAACTGTACTCCAACATCAAGCAGAACTTCTTTGCAGCATCATAAAAGGGAGGATGTTAAAGACCTTTCAAATCCAACCACCTGTTCTGTGGAGGAGACCCAGAGGAAGAGCATCCCAACAGAATGCTGTACTCACTCTGCACCAGAACTTGGAAAAGTTACTTTTTTGGACAAAAGACTTGGTCATTCATTCTGTTTTTAATTATCTGGTGTAGCACAGGGCTGAGAATTGTGCAGCATTCCAGATATTGCTGAATCACAATGCCCAGCATCGTTCACTATTGGTTACATTAAACAGCACTGATGTCTTTTTATTATTACCCGCCTCTCTCCATGGATCGAGGCGGGGGACAACAATAGACTGACACATGTCACACTAGTAACATATGTCAACAATAGACTGACAGATTGACATATAACGATTAAAAACAGAACATCCATTTAAATAGTAGTTAAAATGCACATCATCTTAAAAGAAAAAATACAAATACTAAAAAGAGACAATACATATATAAAATAAATTGCTAAAACTCACAATTAAAATAGTCAGGATAGGCCTTCCAGAAGAGATTGGTCTTTAAAGCAGTTTTAAATTTGGAGAGCACATTCAGCTGTCAAATCTCTTCTGGTAGGTCATTCCACGGTCTAGGGACGGCTGAAGAAAGACCTCTCTGGGTGACCATTCCCAGCTGGTTATATTCTGAATTCAAAGTAGCCAACAAAGCCGAGAGCACAATTATAAAGAAGTCACCTTAGAAACCCTGTAAGGGCCAAGCCAGCACAACCTTACCGAGGAGGAGCGTCTTGCCACTGCCTTTCTGCTCAGCCTCCAGGTAGGGCTGCATTGTCACAGCATCCAAAAGAGAATGCTCCACTTTGGGGAGAACATCTTCATTCTCAAATAGCTCTAACTTCTGAAAAACAATGCAGATTAGGATGATACCACTGGAAGGCTTACATATGTTAAGAATTGCTTGACTGGCTCATTTCCAAAATCCACCTGGTTTAACAAAGGCAAGTCAGGGAGTCGTATCCCCTAAACCAGTGGTTCTCAACCTGTGGGTCCCCAGATGTTTGTGGACTTCAGCTCCCAGAAGCCCCAGCCACTATGGTCAATGCTCAAGGCTTCTGGGAGCTGAAGTCCAAAAACATCTGGGGACCCACAGGTTGAGAACCACTGCCCTAAACAGTTTCCACAGCCCACCACCCGGGGAGATTGCAAGAAACATAGCACGACAACAGCCTAATCCTGTGTGAAATCTAGAGTATAAAGAGCAGGGATGTAGAATGAGCAGACCTCCAGACACTGTATGATTTTTCACTTCCAATAGCACCCTCGTGGTCATTCCTCCAATTCACAGAGGCCAACCCATGATATTTTGCTGCCTGAAGGAAAGCAACAAATGGTGCCCACTCATCCCAGTCAATCTGTGTGCTGCCTAAAGGCAGACAAGTTATTCTAGCAGAGACAGAAAAGCCCCATAAAAACACATCTCCCGCTCTAGAAGTAAAATAAAAAATTAAAAATCAACCATTTAATCTCCTCTCATGACCATCTCCCAAATATGCTGCCTAAGGTGACAATCTCACTCTGCCTCATGCTAGGGCTGGCCATGGACATTAGCACTATGCCTTGCCACTGCTTTAATATGTATCCTTTGTACTTCTCAAGGTTGGAGGATCAGCCAGGCACAAATATTATGTATGTACCTGGGGGCAAACCTCATTGAGCACAAGCTTTTCTTCAGTGAAAAGAGAGGGACATACATCTTCAATGAGGCCTGTGTCCTGAGAAATGAGAAATGTCCTGAGAAATGTGCTTATAATTGTAGACTCAGAACTCGGTCATTCTCAGAAGATTTTACAGGAGAAGTCATATGAGGTGGAAAATGTTTTGATATGCCGCTTATGCCTACTCACTGTCTTTTTTTTTTTAAATAATGCAGTGAACTGATGCAATATCTGGTAATCAATGTAACTGAAATGGTGATATTACTAGTCAAGTTTTTAACACCTACTAAGTGTTAATTTTTACAGGCGTCTATTCTATCGAAGCATGTGCATGTATGTATATAGCTCATTACTGAGCTGTATATGACTCTATGCATAGGGCTTCTTATTATGTGCTGAGATCAATACATTGACAATTCAGTGCCTTCATTTTCATTGCAATCTGTGGAAGCATATACAGTTAGTCCTCCACATTTGTGGATTTCACTTTTGCGGATTTGATTATTCACAGATTATTTGCTGTCACCCCTGCTGCCTCCCTATGCCATTTTTAATACAGACTGCAAGCCTCATCGGACAGAGAACAAGGCTTGCAAGTCCCTCTTAAAAATGGTGTGGGGCAGTGGTGGAGGTGGCTGGAAGCACCACCAGCCACCCACTTCTGCCTTATGAAGGAACCCTGATGCCACAAAAGAATCCATGGTGGGTTGAATATGGTGATCATACATGTGTTAAATATGGTTTGGGAGGGTTATTCACAGTTCTTCCACTTTCACGGAGGTTCTGTGCCCCTAACCCTAGCGAATGTGGAGGGATGACTGTGTGTGTATGTATGTCTGTGTGTGTATGTATATATATGTGTATATATGGATTCAAACCACAGGAAAAGAGATTTTACCTAAACATTAGGAAGAACCTTCTGACAGTCAGAGCCTGACAGTGGAATATGCTGCCTCAGAATGTGGTGGAGTCACCATTTTTGGAGGTTTTTAAGCAGAGGCTGGATGGCCATTTGCTGGGGGTGCTTTGAGTGTTTGTCCCTGCATGGCAGGAAGTTGGATTTGATGGCCATTCTAACTCTATGCTTCTGTGATTCTATGTTGTTGTCTCCTAAAATATTGACAAGGCCATCCTCTAGAGTTCTGTTTGGTAAGCACTAGACAAAAAAAACCTGTTAAATCAGTCCTCAATGAATTTTAGGATAATGGCAACTTTTCTAGGAACGGATTCTAGAAATTTTTCCAATTCAAAACTTTCCAGAACATACCCTCCACAAGACAGGAGACAGGCCAGTAATATAGCCACTCTACCTAAAGAATGGGGTGGCTACATTACTCACCTGGGTCACCAAGACAAAACTCACTCACCTCTTGTTCCTGTATTTCAGCCTCCTCCTTCCAGAGCAAGAAGTCTTCTGCTAGGGCCACAGCCTGGGTACAGGTCCTTGGCTCATCTTCCCTAACCCAGTTCTGCATTTCCACTGGGAGAATAGCCAAGAACTGCTCCAGAAGCACCAGTTCTACAATCTCCTCCTTTGTGTGATTCTCTGGTTTCAGCCATTGATGGCAAAGATCCTGGAGATGCCCAAATACCTCTCGTGGTCCCTCAGCCTCCTGATAGCCAAACGTCCTGAACCGCTGGCACAGTTTCTCCAAGTTATTAATGTTCTCCTCAATAACTTCTCTCTCTTTCTTAGAAGAATTCAGATTTTCAGGGGCCTCATGGGCTTTTTCCACTGCAGCCTCAAGAAGAGTTTCAGGCACTGACTTCCTTCCAAGTCTATAGTTAGTATTAATAGGCACACCCTTCAATGGCGCTGAGAAGAACATCTTATCATCCTCAGCTTCAGATCCAGACAGCTGGGATTTGTTTACTTCTGAGCAACTTCCCTCTTGGGAATTCTGCCAATGAGCATCCCGGTGCAAGTCCTCATCTGGCTCCTCTTTAATCTGGAGTGAATCCACAGCAGGCAGAAACCTCCCAAAAGACTCAGCTTTAGAGTCTCTTCCTTTTTCTTCCATTTTCTTCCCCAGAACTTGCTGGGCTGTCTTCTGTTTCTCCATTTTTATTCCTGCCTGCACATCCTGACCTGGAAATAGAAATGGCACAACCTGAGTGATTGGTCAAACATTGCACTTGAGTTAGAAAACCTTACCATCATCATCATCATCATCATCATCATCTTTATACTCCACTTCTTTTCCTTGTAGGGACTCAAATAAAAAAAATAATAATTAAAAATCACAGAATACAAAAATTAAAACACAAATTAAATCATCAAATAAGAATTAAAACAAAGTTAAAATACATAATTAAATCTCAACATCCATAAATTCAGTACATTTAAAAATATCCAGCACCTTTTGTCAGGCCATAATCACACACTGAATGCCTGACGGAATAAAAATGTCTTTCCTTGACTGTGGAAATTCAAGTAGGGAGTGTGCCAGTCTGACTTTTCTGGAAAAGGAGTTCCAGGGGCTGGGGCAGCCACTGAGAAGGCCTTCTCCTGTGTTCCTACCAGATGCACCTGTGAAGGTGGTGGAACAGAGAGAAGAGCCTCTCTAATAGATCTCAAAGCTTGGGCATGTTCATAAAGTAGAATATGGTCCTTCAAATAATCTGGACCTGAGCTATGTAGGGTTTTAGAGATCATCACCAGCAATAACACCTCTCTGCATGCAAAAGAACAGAATGCTAATTCTGCAAGTTAAATTCCTGTCTTCCATAGCACCTCTGTGGTGGCGCCCTTCCACAGACTGGTCCCTTGCAGTTACAGCCCCCTTGGGCTCCTGTCTCTCATCTTGCCCCTTTCTTTCTCAAGCTCCCTCCCTGGATAGAGTACTTGGTCCTCAAGGTGATCCCTATATGAACCAGTGGATATGTTGTTGTTCTGTGGATTCACTGTGGTAAGCGTCACCAGACTCTCTACCAATTCTAACAGGAACAGCTAAACACATTTGTAAATCTACTATATAAAAGTCAAAGTTTGCATGTTTGTCCGTGTCAGGAGAAGACCTCATATGATTGGCTGCCTGTGAAGATTCTATGGAATCTTGGGGTTTGCAGTTTAGGGAGAAGCCTTTGGAATTCTCAGCTGACTAGTTGCTATGAAGATGAGGCCTAGCAGCAAGGAGGAGGGCAGTGTGTTCCCTTAGGATCCCAATTTCTCTATGTTAATAATTCTGAATATACATTGGATTGGGGAATATGGGGAAAAGTTACAGGTACTGGACAAGACAGTTTGGGGAATTACAGACAGAGGATCTCAAATCTTTCTAACAAGTATTACCTATGAGAAAATAAAATCCCAGGGCAATGCTGGGTATAAACAAGTAGAAGTTTGTTAGGACACGTTTAGATAACAGATTAACCCCTGATTCTTCGCAGCTTCCCAAAACCCTATTCAGTTCTTCCCCCATATGTCTGTTCTATCTCTGTTACAGCTTTTCCCTCTCTCTCTGTCATCTTTTCTCTACCTCTATGCAAACATAACCCTCTCTCTAGGTCAGCTTTCCCTTATCTCCCTCCTGTCAGAGACAAGCCTCAGTTTTATATCCTTTCTCCCACAGCATTTCCTGAGCTGTGATTGGCTGACACCAAGCAGGCTTGCCCAGGTCCTCCCTTCACAACCCCAAACCACTCCGTGTGAGGGTAGGGCCGAGGCACTGTGAGAAACTTAAACAGCGTTCCTTCCGCTACTTAGCGGTACTGTGAGTGTTATTGCAAGAGCCCGCCAAAAATGAGGGCCCCACTCCAACCCAGATCCAGTTCTGACCAGACATTAGCAAAGTTCAAGGCATTTTGCTGTCTATGGCAAAGGACAAGACAATTCTCCCTCGTTCTATCCATATGAAAAAGCCAAGAGCGGAATTTTATCTCTAGGTCAGCAACAAGATGTTTCCTTCACAGCCCCTCAGGGTTATAGGCTAGTTGGAGGGGTGGGCAAAACAGACCGCATATCACGCACTCTTTTCTCCAAAAGAGGATGACTGTAGGGCTCAGAATGAATATCTAGGGTAGAGCTTTCCAAACTTTTCACATTGGTGACACACTTTTTAGACACGCATCATTTTGCGACAAAGGAATTCAGTAAGTGGAGGCAGCCCCTCCACCCAAGCCTGGCCCGCCACCGCCCTTGCTGGGGTTTTCCTTGGCTCTGGGTGGCGGCAGCAGGACAGCCAGCCCCTCCACCTGGGCCTGGCCCCTTGCCACGGCCACCACCACCACCAAGGTCTTCCTCGGCCCAAGACAGCAAAGGCAGCCCCTTCACCCAGGCCTGGCCCGCTGTGGTGGTGGGAGAGGCAACCCCTCCACCCACTACATTCATGTGACGCACCTACACACTGCAGTCGACACACTAACATGTTGTGACACAGTTTGGAAAACTCTGATCTAGGGGGACTAGTGCTGTCCTGTAGCATGTGCTGCCTGAGGTATTTTCCTCACTCTTCCTTTTTTTTTTTGTATAATTTTTATTGAAAGTTTGTCTTGAAAATAAGCCCCACACACACTTCCATGCTTACATTTTCCAGTTGAAATTGTTTATTTCCATTCCATCACAGACATAACTTCCATCTTACAGAGAGAAGAACAGTTACATTATTTCTTCCTTGATTTCTTATACATTTATATCCTTACCCAATCCAATACTCTTTTCCATTCTTTCTCAAAGTTGTGGATAGATTTATTCTTCAAAGAAAATGCTAACTTTTCCATCTCTATCATATCCAGAACTTTTAACTTCCATTCTTCTGTATCAATATGTGTCTTTTGTGCTGTGCATATGTCAACCTTGCCGCAGTTATTAGATATAATATCTTCTGATGACTTATTTCCCTTTGTTGCCCTAGCATATTTACCAAAAAAGGCTCCAATTTCATTTCAAAATTCAGCTTACAAATTCTTTGGATTTTGTCATGTACCCCCTTCCAAAATTCTTTTGCTATCTTACATGTCCACCACATATGGAAAAAAGACCCCATCTTTTCATCACTTCCTCACTCTTCCTAATGGCTGGGCCAAACCTGGGGCGTCCGCACACTACACATCTATCATTCCACTTTATCTGCCATGGCAACATTCTGTGGAATCTGGGGTGTATCGTATGGGGAGCCACTACAGCTCTTTGGTTGAGAAATCTATACGCCTCCCTAAGCTGTAAATGACAGCCAGTGTGGTCATCTGAGTGTTGGACTATGACCCTGGAGACCAGAGTTCGATTCTCCACTTGGCCATGGAAACCCACTGCTGATCTTGGGAGCAATCACACTCTCTCAGCCCCAGAAAACCCTGTGATAGGGTCGCCATAAGACAGAAACAACTCAAAGGCCTACAATAATAACAACAACAGGAAAAAACTGCAAATCCTAGGACTCCATAGGACATTACCATAGCAGTTAAAGGAAGAATCACAGCACAATAATTGTGTAGTGTGAAAGGGCCCCTGGATATTAACACTACACCAGTGTTTTAATGTGCACCCTTCCAGTTTCCCAAAGTTAACGGTTCAATTCAGGCAAGAACACTATACACATTTACCTGGAAGTATCTCCTATTGAACACTACAACATTTTCTTTTGAATAAGCATGCCAAAGTTTGAACCATAAAGTTTCATTTTTACTTGAGCGTAAAACCCCACCACATGCAGGAACAAGCACTTAACACTTTTCTCTCCCGCAAAGAAAGGGCGTGTGGACAAGCTCCAGGGAAGCACAGATCACAGTTGTTTTTGGCAATCACAGGATATAAGTCAGTTTAAAAGGTTGTCTTATTTGCCTGACGTGTACAACTGTTTTTTTTTAAAGGGAATTAACAAAGCAGGGAGGGGGAAAACCGGTCATGCCCCTTTTCATGTATGACAAGTAGCCTGAAAGCAAACCAACCAGCCAAGCCAGTTTGTTTCCTTGGTAAACTGGCAAACTTACTTGCCTCCGCTTGTTACTTAACCACACTGCAAAAAGTTTTGTGACCAGAAGATAAACAAGTTCTGCCTCCCTTGTTTATTAGGCAAGGGAAAGGGGGGAGTGGACACTGCGTTGAAATGGAATTCATGACAAAAGCTAACATGCCCCCTTTTAAAAAGTATGCTTGGAAATACACACACACACACACACAAATACACACACACACACATACCTCAGCTTGATTTTTAATAATGACTGTGCAACACTCACAAAGCTCCTAAACTGCTATAGTACAGTTACAACATCATATTAACATACAGTAAACACACAATTTAATTTCATTTTTATCTTGCCCTCGCTGCTACAAGCCTGGGGCAGCACAAGAAATTCTCCATTCCCAAAATAAAGGGAAATATAATGGGCAAATAAATGAAACAAATTGGTGGGATAACTAGGGCCTCTGGGTTGAAAAGGTTAAAAGTGACAAGAAGTGCAAAGAAGTGAGAAATTACTGATAAAATATTCCACATTTTGGGTAATAGTTACTAACATTTCTTTAAGTACTTTGAAGCCATCGATGGGGACTGAGGGAGGGAAGGGGGCTGTCACAATTGCAGAAAAAATATTGTAATGTGTTATAATATTGTATGTTCAAAAACTTTAAAAAAAGAAGAAATTCCCCATTCCCCCACTTTTTTATCTGCACAAAATCCCTGCAAAGTAGGCTAGGCTGTAAGATGCGAACAGGCTCTCAAGGTGATCCAAGAAATTAATAATAACAAAATCATCATCATCATCATCATCTGGTCCCTCCCCCTTTTTGGGGTTCAAGGAGGCTTACAACAGCTAAAACATAGTTTTAATAGAAACTTCAAGGCATCATGACAGCTAAAATTTGAACCTGAAAACACACATCTGGACGGGGACGTCCTCAATTCGAACACTAGGAGAAGGTCTGGATCTCTAGCCATGAAACACCACCAACTCTATTACTGTCAACAGGTATGGCCAGATACATATCTACTTAGAAGTAAGGCCCACTGGATTCAGTGGGATCTGCTGCTAGCTATCTCTACACAGAACCGAAGGATCCAGAGGGCAGTCCTGTAACTACACACTTACCTGGGAGTAGGTCCAACGGAAACTCAACGAGCAGCAAGCAGGAAGCATGCACTTTGCTAGAACAGGCTGCAACCTGAAGTCCCCCAGCACCCGGTGGGACTTACATCTGAGAAAAGCAAGGTCCCGATTAGGCTATCCAGCCTAATAATAAAAACACCCTTCCAAGCCCTATCGATTCTCAGCAGAAAAAAAATATTATTTCCTTTTGCTCTTCTTCTTCTCCAGGGCTGCCTTCTTTCCACGTGCAGATCGAGGTGGGTACGGAGCCCCGGATGAGCTCCAAAGCCCACTCACTCCTCGCCCCCTAACTCTTATAAAGCGAAGAGGTGCGGGGAGCGGGACGGAAGAGCGCCGGTCTCTAGCGCCCGCAGACCTCGCTCCGCCCGGCGGCCACGCCACGGATTTCCTGCCTCCCTCCACTTCTCCTCCCCTCGCAAATGCGTCCCTCCTCCTTGCCTGCCGCTTCTTGCGCTCGCCTTCCTGCAGGATGCCTCCGACCCGGGCCAGAACCTCGGTTCCTCCACCAGCTTCCGCCATCCAGCGGCTTGCTGCGCTCGTGGAAGAAGGGAACCCTCTCTTTCTCTCCCACCCGCCCCTCCTCTCTTTCCCCCATTGGCATTTTGGGGGGAGGTAGGTGGAGCTGGAGGGTGACAACAGATAGCCGCTTCCTAGAGAGTCCCAGGTGTTGAGGAGGAGGAGGAGGGGGGGAGGGCCTCTCTAACACCGTGGGAAAGTAACTTTCCGATTTCCCAGGCTTTTTGGAGGAGGGAATAGGGAAGTCTTGTGGCACCAAGCTGATGGACCCATTTGTGCTCTAGCCTGCGAAGATTTATGCTGAAATAAACTGGATACAGGTACACTTGTCAAGATGGGTGGCTCCTGTCATGTGTATGCTGAATGTATTAGTATATGTAATAGAGTAGCTTTGCTGGACCAAATAGGGTTTCAGCAGAAATGTAGGGTCCTACACCTAGGCAGAACAAATGAAATGCACAAATATAGGATGGGAGACACCTGGCTGGGCAACAGTAGGTGTGAAAAGGATCTAGGAATCTTAGTAGACCACAAGCTGAACATGAGTCAGCAGTGTGATGCTGCAGCTAAAAAGGCCAATATGATTCTGGGCTGCATCAATAGAAGTATAGTGTCTAGATCAAGGAAAGTGATATTCCCACCCTGTTCTACATTGGTCAGACCCCACCTGGAAAACTGTGCCTGGTTCTGGGCACCACAATTCAACACGGGTATTGGCAAGCTGGAATGTGTCCAGAGGATGGCGATCAAAATGGTAGAAGGCCTGGAAACCATGCCCTATGAGGAGCATCTTAGGGAGCTGGGTATGGTTAGTCGGTAGAAGAAAAGGTTAAGAGGGGACATGAAAGCTATGTTTAAATATTTAAAAGGATGTCATATCAAAGAGGGAATGGGCTTGTTTTCCGCTGCTCCAGAGACTAGGACAAGGAGCAATGGATTCAAACTACAGGAACAGAGATTCCACCTAAATCTCAGGAAGAACTTCCTGATGGTCAGAGCTGTTCAGCAGTGGAATATGCTGCCTCAGGGTGTGGTGGAGTCTCCTTCTTTGAAGGTTTTTCAGCAGAGGCTAGATGGCCATCTGTTGGGAGTGCTTTGATGTGTTTTCCTGCATAGCAAGGGATTGGACTGGATGGCCCCTGTGGTCTCTTCCAACTCTATGATTCTATGAAAGCTATCCAGTCACATATACTAATACAAACTAAAGCCCTGTCATGGATCCGTTGGTAATTGCTACCTGCAACTGTGTATCCAGTTGGAACTCTTAAAGTATTGGTTATGGCACTGCACTAACCTCACAATTGGCTTGATGGGCAAATGTTATTTAATTGGCACTATTAATTGGCGCTAATATAAATAATACCTGGGATGACTGGGAGGTCATGCTGGAAGAGGCATATTACTGACTGTAAACATGAGATTGCAAGGCAGGTCAGCTACACCTGCCTCTTAGGCAGGAGTCCTTAGGCAAGTCATTTTCAGGGTAATAGCACTGACCCTCAAGACAATAGGTTTAAAAGATCATAAGCCAGACTTCTCAGAGCTGAAAGGGGGAAATCACCACCAAATTGTGATTGTCCTAACTCTGAATACCTGGATGTTTCCCTATTGTTTCTCCACCTCTCCACAATACCCAGCTATTATGATAGCTGTTATCCTTTTGTTACCTAAACACTAAGACCTTTAGCTCCATCTGGACCTCATTGTTTGTGTTGCAACTCCCATTGTGCGCTTGGCTGGGAGAGCAATTCACACTCATATCTACAGGATATTTTTCGGGTATAAATACCCCTGATTTCAGGCTATCTCTCACCTTTCTGAATGCCACGCTGTCCATCTGATTCGCAAACGAGAATTGTCCTTGGGTGCCTGTCTAAGCCACATTGCTACTTTCCTCACTGCTTTCCAGACCAGTAACTATAGCTTCATTTCTGAAAGTCCTCTATCACACTTTCCTCCCTTTTCTTTCGGCTAGTCCTTGTATGCTTGTGTGAGTGCTTGGATCTTTGCATGCTTCTGTGAATTTTGTCTGATAAAACATATTTTTAGTTTACAATCAAAACTCTGTGGCTGGTTCTTTCCTGCAAGGATCCTGTAAACATAGGTGGAAAGATCTCGCTAAGTTATCTCCCTCTTGCAGGCCTCCTGACTTTGAGCTAATTATTCCCCATCACTGGTGGGCTCTTGTGGCATCCACGTTTTAGGGTAATACACCAAATGGTTAATTGCTGTAATATTCAATATCACTTTGTATCTGGGAAGAGGGTAGAAGATCAGAAGGAGGAATGTGAAGTAGTGAGAAGGTGTTATGGGAACAGGCAATATATAGATAAAGGGACAGAAACTTGATTTAGCTCCCAGGATAAAAGATATATAAATAATGGAAGGCCTGGGGAAATGCCTCTGCTGGTGGTGTGAGGTGACATTTATGACTTTCACCAGTCACTGATGTGCACGCCTACATTTGTATGACACGGTACAAAATCTGTAACCATCCTAGATATGGTAATCTCAGAAACTTTTGGGAAAGTTGCTGTGTTACTTGCTTTGCTCCACATAAACACTTTTGTTTGAAACTCTGAATGGATTTTGTGAGTGCAAGTTATCCAGGACATGACAATACCTGAGTTAACAAAGCAGAGCTGTTCTGTGGCATTGCTTCTTTAACAGAAAATATGGTACCAGAAGAAGGGAAAAAAAGCCAAAAAAAAAAAAAGGACAAATGCAATTCAGGGCTGCATCAACAGGAGTATAATGTTTACTAAGGCTAACACTGACCATTTCCGCACTAGCCTGTTATAGTGCTATTATTCCACTTTCAATATCCTATGGAATCCTGGAGTTTGCAGTTTAGGGAGGGGCCTTTGAGGCCCCTCCCTAAACTGCAGACCCCAGGATTCCATAGGATGTTGAAAGTGGAATAATAGCACTATGACAAGCTAGTGTGGAAATGGCCATTGATAAGCAGTCACATACTAACCAAATGCCTTGAGCTTAATCAGCAAAGCACCAGCAAGGGGGCGGGATAGTGGGGCCAGTTGCCTCCCTGCTTATCCTCTGTCTATGCTGCAATTTTTAGCCAATAATTATAGAACTGCAAAAGCTTTGTTTTTTGCCCATGTCCGCCATCATCTTATCTTTGGTGCATCCAACAGTACTGTTGCTTTCAAATAAGTTTCCTTGCTCTTGTTAGTTTGTTATTCTTCACTCTTCTCATGCCAAGAGGGAACTTCCCATGACATAAAGAACAGTAGTGTACAATAAAATGAGTGTGTGATTTGCTTTTCCCCTTTCCCTTTGTTTTTGCTGTATTGGCAATTTAAATCTAGTCTCTGTCTAGAGAGGATTGGTGTGCTGGCAGGTAAAGTTGTAGTCTGGAAAGGAAGAAAACATGTTCGTAGCATGGGCCAACCCTTTTTTCTGGCAATTCAACAAGAAGGAAAGTATTCTAGCACCATGCCAGAAAAGCAGTACAGTGGGCCTTTGGTATCTGCTAAGATTTGGTCCCAGGACCTCTTGCAGATAGCAGAATCCATGGATGCTCAAGTCACAGTAATTGATGCTCTCAGATTTTCTGCCTCCACCACATGTGGATTCTCAAATGGTTAAACAAACAGAGATGAAATTCCTAGAAGGAGTGAGGAGGCGGGAGATGTATGATTGGGTACATAGGACTTTAAAAAAAATTAAGCCAGTAAAGGTTTCTTCCTGTTCCGTCCTCTTCTCCCCTCTAGGGTTCAGTGCCTTTTGGTTGTAGTAAGAATTACAAGCTGCGGATTTGTACCTTCTGTTTGCCGTGGTAGATGCAATGCAGAGGCTGCAGAGAAAAGGTGAGTGATGGCAAGCGAGGGCAGATGCGAAAAGGGGTCCCTGCTTAGAAGAAAAGAAGGAGCAGGTAGAGCTAGAGAGACAGTCTGCAGAATAGGAATCTCTATACAATCTCTATACAAGTGGTCTAAGCCAGTAATTCTTAAACTGGATCCTCTGCAAATATAATTTGCTGGGGACCTCCAAGACTAAACTCACAATGAAAATATTTAAATTTAGATTTAAATATTTAGATTTAAATATTTAAATTTAGATTTAAATATTTATTTCTTAAAGGCTTCGGAGGCTAGGATTCAAATCACTGCTCAGATGCTGGGTGACCTTGGGCAAGTCACATTCCCTCAGCCTCTGAGAAAGGCAAAAGGCAAGCCCCCTCTGAACAAATCTTGCAAAAAAACAAAAAAACAGCCCTGTAGTAGGTTCACCTTAGGGTTGCCATAAGTGTGAAGTGACTTGAAAGTACACAAGAATAAAGTGCCGCTGACAGGGGGAGGTTTTTTCCTAGCCCTCATGTCTCTCCTCTTTGAAAACTGACATAGGACAACTCTAAGGTATGATGGGGGTTTCTTGGCAAGATTTGTGGCCTTTCTCAGAGGCTGAGAGAATGTGACTTGCCTGAAGTCAGCCAGTGGGTGACCAGTGAGCCCAAGGTCACCCAGTGGGTTTCCATGGCTGAGTGAGGAGTCAAACCCTGGTCTCCAGAGTTGTAGTCCAGTGCTCAAAGCACTACATCATTCCGAGTTGCTTTTCAGGCCTGTCTGCCACTGGTCTTTGTTTAAAAGATACCACAAAAATATTGTAAGATTCCAGTCGTCACATGGAAGCTGCCTTGGAATGGTTTAGCAAAGTGTAGGTAGGAAGGGAGACATGAAGCCATCTTTAAATATCTGAAGGGCTCTCATGTAGAAAATGGAACAAGTTTGTTTTCTGCTTCTCTGTA
The DNA here is from genome assembly GCA_948472985.1 of Iguana delicatissima. Taxonomy (NCBI): domain Eukaryota; kingdom Metazoa; phylum Chordata; class Lepidosauria; order Squamata; family Iguanidae; genus Iguana; species Iguana delicatissima. Next base: position 45,802 of record CAOKZL010001373.1, read on the forward strand.
GGCCAGAACATAAGCCAAGGGATTCAGGTTACAGTGGGCCCTCCTTACTTGCAGCCTCTGCAACTGCGACTTCCAGATAATATGAAGAACTGCATCCTATACCTAAAATGGCAGTGATGTGAATGCAGAAGTGCTGAAGCGTTTGCACATATGTCACTGCCATTTAGTATTATAGGATGAGAGAATTCACATTTTTTCTTATTTGTGGGGGCACCTGGAAGAGAACACCCACAGATATGGAGGGCCTACTGTATAAGAAAAGAGATTCCACATAAACATCAGGACGAACATCCTGGCTGTATGGGCTGTTTGACAATGGAACGGATAACCTCAGAAGACTCTCCTCCTTTGGAGACGCTTAAACAGAGGTTAGACGGGCACTTTTCAGGAGTGTTTCAGTTGTGCATTCCAGGCATCTTCGATTTACTACCCACCATACACAATTGAGGCGGTTCTATTGTTTCAGGCATTAGAACCCTGACTGTTGGGATATCTGGATAGATGGACTCAGTTCTTGGACCATATGCCATCAGCACTCCAGGTGGCACGGGTAGTGTTGGACTAGATGGCCCTTGTGACCTCTTCCAACTTGATTATTCCTATCTGGAGAGCCACAAGTTGCCCGGTCCTGGTGAAGACAGACGGAGTCAGATGGACCAATAATTTGTCTTGTTACAAGGCAGCCTCTTAGGCTTCCAAAATTCTTGTTGTATGCAGCCACACACCAATGGCTGTTTGCCGCCTTCTGTTTGCATAGCACCAGTCAAATTTTCTCTCCTGCCCTACTTTCAGAGTTTGGGGATTGCTTTAGTTCCCAATTTGCAACAAAGCAGTTTAGACCAGTTTTTCTTAACCTGGTGTCCAGGGACCACTGGGGGTCCACTGAGCCTCTGCTGTGGACACCAACAGCAGCAGCATGGACATGGCAGTGGGGGGGGTATTGTGGGTGCTGAAATTGCTCCCTTGTTTGCAAACTATGACTCTGGAGACTAAGCTTTGAATCGCTAATCAGCTATGGAAACTGACTGGGTGATCTTAAGCTCATCCCACACACTCAGCCCCAGAAAACCCCATGATACCCCTAAGGGTAGCCATAAATTGGAAACAACCTGAAGGCACACAGCAACAATCACATCTCAGTCTTCTCTTCTCCAAGTGAAACAGCTCTTTCAGGCATTCTTCATAAGGCTTGGTTTCCAGCTGTTTGATCATCTTGGCAACCCTTCTCTGGACGTGTTCCAGCTTGTTGATATCAGTCTTGAACTGTGGTTCCAAGAACTGGACACAAACCAAAGCAGAATAGAATATCATTATTATAGAAGCTCACCTGTAGTTCCTTGCCCACAGCATGGCAATAAGGAAAGTCTGCCTTAAGAAAGCATTTGATGCCAGCTGCCAATCTAGAAGGGAGAAGGTGTCCCAGACTGTGTCAGGAGGAATCAAAGGAGAATCCCAGCAAGCCTCTTGCAGCTTGGAAAATGCTGGGGAAGTGAAGATGCAGGTTGTAGCTGGAGCTGACATGGGCCATTCTGCACTAGACTGTTATAGCACTATTATTCCACTTGCAACATCCTATGGAATCCTGGGGTTTGCAGTTTCGGGCCGACTGGTCCCTCCCAAAACTGCAAACTCCTGGATTCCATAGGATGTTGCAAGTGGAATAATAGCGCTATAACAGTCTAGTGCGGAAATGGCCATAGAGACTCAGCCTAAGCACTTTGAACTACTTGGCAGTGAAGACACAGAAGGTTTGTAACTATAATTCATGTTTAAAAATTATTCATTAATTTTAAAACAAACAACAAAAAACAGATTCTACAGATAGAATCAGAAAAACAATCAAAAACTGAAACAATGTATTAACACACTAAACTAAAACACTGAGCACTATCTAAACTAATTGAAACAGAAAAGGGCTCTGACCTTCTGCAATGAAAGAAAGAAAAAGGAGGGGGGGATGGAAAAATATGTTATTCTATATTACAGATCCAAATAAGTAGTTCTACCGGGATTACTAGTGACCATAGCCACAAATGACAGTTGGACCTCCACAGTTGTGGGTTTCACTTTCACAGATTTGATTGTTTGTGAGTTTTTCTGCTCCTGCCTGCCCCCATTTTAACTGCTTCTTTTTTGGGAGAAGCTTCTGTCTCAGTGGCTCCAGCCAGGTTGCACAACCCTTTAAAAACCCACCTCTGGTCCTCTTCCTCCTCCATCAGCTGCTGCCTGGACAGCTAAGGATGACTCACAGCCTGATTTTTCAGTACCACAGACCCTGTCCCAGTGTCCCCACACACACTCAAGGAAGGAAATGGGCAAGAGAAAGGAAGTACAGGGCCATATTGCTGACCCACACCCTTTCTCTCTCCTTTCCCTGACCTCGTTTGGACCTGTGGTTCCCCACATTCCTCACCGTGCCTCAGCCCCCTTCCCACAGACACACACACACACACACATTTTGATATTTGTGGTTTTTTTCCACTTTTGTGGAGGGCCTGTGCTCCTAACCCTAGCTAACTCTGCTCCAGAGATTAGAACACAGAGCAAATGGCACCGAACTTCAGGAAAAGAGATTCCATCTAAACATTAGGAAGAACTTCCTGACAGTAAGAGCAATTTGATAGTGGAATACGCTGCCTTCTCCTTCTCGAAAGTTTTTAAACAGAGGTTGGATGGCCATCTGTTGGGAATGCCTTGATGGTGTATTCCCACATGGCAGAATGGGGTTGGACTTGATGGTCCTTGTGGTCTCTTCCAACTCCACAATTCTATGATTGTATAAAATATGGATGGCCAACTGTATTGCTTCATTTGAGTTCTTATTACTTGAAGAGTCTATCAATGATTTCCAATCTTTTTTAAAAAAATCTTCAGTTGGCTTATCCTTTAAAGCCCAAGTTATTTTGGTAATTTGGGCTAATTTAACAATCTTAACAATCTATTCTTCTGTCATTGGTGCCTCAGTCTGTTTCTGAGCTCAGTTTGTAACTACAGGCTTCCCTCACTTATCTGACAGGTTATCTGACGGAGCACTGTCAGAAACCGAACTGGTTGAAAAGTGGAAACTGTATACTGTACTATAAGGAGGGTGAAGGACTTACAAAGGCTCATTTGGGACTGACCGCTCATGTCCTACTTGCAAAATCTCTCAGCAGCCTTGGCTCCTTTCTCCCTCCTCTCAGCTAGCTTTGCAAGCAGCAAATGCATGTGCGAGTTTTTCCAAGCAAGCTTCCATAGACAAGAAGAACTGATGAAAGGGCAGAACCCCCATCAAATTAATGGAACTTGTCTTTACTTTGGAAGAGTCAAAAGAGCAAGTCGTCAGATAATCGGCTGTTGAAAGGCAGAGGCTTCCTGTATAATCTGGACAACCTTTCTAAACTATTTTACTGTTTACTTCAGAGCAGGCACCTTTTTTGCTGTTAAAGGCCAGTAGTGAGTGGACCTGAACCAACAGTACACAGGGCCGTTCTTCTCCCTCCCTCCCTCCCTCTCAATCTCTCTCCCCTGCTCACTTCCTCCCTCCCTCCCTGTTGCTCCCCTTCCTCTGTCACCTTCTTTCTCCTGGCTCCTCTCTGCCCTTCCCAAGCTAGATCACTCTTGTCATTTCTCCACTACACTGTTATAGTGATATTATTCCACTTTCAACATCCTGTGGAATCCTGGGGTTTGTAGTGTAGGACGGGGCCTTTAGAATTCTCAGCCAGAGAGCTCTTTGGTCTCAGTGAACTACAAACCCCAGAATTCCACAGGAAGTTGAAAGTGGAATAACAGCGCTATAACAGTGTAGTGCAGAAATGGCCCATAAGTTGAAGTCAACTTGATGGCAAATAACAACAACAGCAATGGCTCTGTCCTTTTCCTTCCCCTTTGGAATGAGGAACTGAAGAAAGCTGCAGGAAAGGAGATTCCAGCTGAACCTCAGGAAGAACTTTCTGACGGTCAGAGCAGTCTGGCAGTGGAATACGCTGCTGCCTCGGAGTGTGGTGGAGTCTACTTCTTTGGAGGTTTTCAAACAGAGGCTGGATGGCCCTCTGTTGGGAGTGCTTTGATGGGTGTTCCTGCATACCAGGGGGTTGGACTCGATGGCCCCTGGGGTCTCTTCCAACTCTATGATTCCCTGATTCTATGAAATGTGTGGGGGAGTGCAAAGCTCTCAAGATGGTGTTTGCAAGCCAGAAAAATGGAGTTCTGCCAATGCCTGCAAGTAATGGCTGACAATGAGTGGGTTCATACATCACATCCTCTCTTGATTGGCAGGAAGAGAGGTGTACAAGGTGTGATGAAATTCTGGTCTATGTACAGTGCCAGAGCAGCCTGGAAGCAGGTTGCTATGCAACCAGAATAGCTTCTCAGGAGAGAAACCCAGCCCAGTTGTGTGCGAAAGGGGTGGGTTGCTGAGAAGAAAAGTTATATAAAACAAAGTACTATTTGGTATTCAGTCCTTCAGTGAGATTCCTAGCAAAAAGCTATGGAGGAGAGTGTGTGTGACTGAGTGTAACTGTCTTGCGAAGGTTAATCCTCAGTGGAACCCTAGTGAGAGGCAGAGAGTAATTGAACCCTAGTAGAATATGGTCAGAGAGTGTGACATAGATTGAGGATTGACTCTTTGGTGGGAGTGTAGCCAAAGGGCTCTTACATGATATCTGTGCTTTATATGAGAGTCTAAAGATGTAAAGGGGACTGTCTAAAAGTACACTGAAGAAATGTATTAACTTTGACCTGCATATGAACTCTAGTATTTTATTCTATATGCTAGCTTAATAAAAGTTACAGTTTATTTTTATAAATATGACCCAGCTGAGTTATATACAGTATGTAAGGTAAAACAGAAATCATACTACCATAAAATTATTGAGGGGTTATAAATACACATTGAAAACCCTCACCCTTTTACATAAAGGTGTTGTCGTAGCAGGGAGGAAAGAGCTGTGTGGTAAAAACAGGGCGCCTTATCAGACTGGAGAACTGCTACCTCAGTCTGGGAGACGTAAGGGCCGGTCACACAGGGGAAGCTGGAGCAAGTCCAGAGAAGGGCGACCAAAATGGTGAGAGGCCTGGAAGCCATGCCCTATGAGGATAAACTTAGAGAGCTGGGTGCGTTTAGTCTGCAGAAGAGAAGGTTAAGAGGGGACATGATAGCCATGTTTAAATATTTGAAGGTGTCAAAAACCCGCCAGAGGCATTCTTGCCATCAGTAGAAAAAACTCACAGCCCAAACGAGGCAGCAGTCTAACAGTCTTTATAGCGGGCAGTAAATCAAGCTAAGGCAATTAAGTCACAGCGGAGCGAGCCATCTCTAACAAAGTAGAGAAAAAGTAACAAGAAAGCACAGCCTGTTCAGATGCCATGTTTTAAGTATACATGTTCAATAACAAGGAGCTTTTCAAACCATAACATATGACCACAGCTGCACGAACCAGACGGCCTTGGTTACATTCAGCTTTCTCATGGGAAACGCTCTATCCTGCTAGTCTAAACAACTACAAGCAGCTTTGCTTTCTCACCCTCTGGTGGTGGGAAAATGTGTAGCCAGGAGTAGCAACACATCTCTTATTGTGACACTCCCCTACTCCTTGCGTAACATTTTCAGCCACCATGCACTGGAGATTCCATCAACCCCAGTTTGCTAACGTGTTGACCAAATGCATCAGCAGGAAGTGGTTTAGTAAACACATCAGCTACGTTTTCTTCTGAAGACACATAGGTAAGGGACACTTTTCCTTCTTGTACATATTGTTTCACATTGTGAAATTTAATGTCAATGTGTTTTGATTGAGAAGACACCCGGTCAGACACTGCCATTTGAATACAGGCTTGTGAATCACAACATATTTGTATTGGCAATGGCACAGACACATGCAGGTCTTGTAGTAACTGCAAAAACCAAACCAACTCAGTACAGAGTGCAGATAGGCTCACAAATTCTGCCTCTGCAGTTGATAAAGCAAGACAAGGCTGTTTTTTAGACTTCCAGTCGATTGCTACACCACTTTATTTGACAAGAAAACCAGTTGTGCTTTTGCGGTCCACAATATCCTCAGCAAAATCACTGTCTGATGAACAGACAAGGTTTGGCGTCTGATCAGGACAAATGCTTAGGCAATAATCAAGGGAACCTTTTAGGTACCTTAGTACCCTTTTCACACCCTGCCAATGATACTGGGTTGGCTTAGCACACGCTCTGCCCAAAATGTTGACACTTAGAGCAATGTCAGGCCGGCTGGTACCAGCTAAGTACAAAAGGCTCCCAATGACAGACTGATACAGGTGTATATCAGGAAATAATTCCTCACAGATATTTTTCAAAAAACCATGTAGAGGAAGGAGAGGGCTTGTTTTCTGCTGCTCCAGAGACCGGGACAAGGAGCAATGGATTGAAGCTGCAGGAAAGGAGATTCCACCTGAACCTCAGGAAGAACTTCCTGACAGTCAGGGCTGTCCAGCAGTGGAATATGCTGCCTCAGAGTGTGGTGGAGTCTCCTTCCTTGGAAGTTTTTAAGCAGAGGCTAGATGGCCATCTGTCAGGAATGCTTTGAGGGTGTTCCTGCATAGCAGGGGGTTGGACTGGATGGCCTGTGTGGACTCTTCCAACTCTACATTTCTATGATTCTATGAATCAATTCTTTCTTCTCCAGTCACCGTTTAGCAATAACAGCAAAGATTCCCCACCCCACCCCATAGCCTACAGGGAGCAGGTCTTTGGGTAGGCATGATCCAGGAGGTTCCCCAGCCTGCATTCTGACCCTCTTAGACTAAGAGTCCATTCACACTACACAGTTACAGCACTGTTGTTCCACTTCACCTGCTAGGATTCCATTCTATGGAATGTAAAGCCCCGCTTTGAGGGTCCCCGATATCAGTATGGTTTGGATGGACACCATACCTAATTGGCATAATATTGGATTGGCAGCTGTATGAATTAGCTCTGATATCAAATTCAAGCCTGAGAAGTGACTGAGAGGTCAAACCAAATGAGGGAAGGGATCTAACTGTAAATGTGAGAAAGAAAGGCTGGTCAGGCTAAGACACCTTCCAGGTATGATTGGGCCATTTGTCAGGCAGATAGATGCTGTTCCTGTGGGTAATAGGCTTAAGCAGAAGCTGGAGTCTTTCCCAGAGAATGCAATTGTGAGAAGCCTGCCAGGACACTGACTGACAGATAGCACCTGGGCTCCTTCCTCTTTCCTCATAGCACCCACAATAGACAGCTATTACAATACACATTATGTCTTTGTCATCCAAACACTGTAGACGTTAGTGGGTTGATAGTCCATTGTCTGTGCTGCGACTCCCATTATCCACTAGGCTGGGAAAACAATTGACTCACATTCCTTCAGGCAGAGAAATAGAGTATATTATAAACCCTTGGTTTTGAGAAGTCAGATGCAGTCAGATGAAATGCTGGATCCTGCCATGTCGCCCTGAATCCTGATCTGGTCTGCCCTTAGACACAAATCTAAGTCACATTTCAGTTTCTTCATACTCTTCTGGACTGGTAATTATAAACCCAAAAAAACCTTCAGCCTTTCTATACATAATTTTTTCCTCCCTTTCTCCTTCAGTCAGTTCTCGTGTGAATGTGTGGCTATATGTATCTTGTGTGTATGTATGAGTGAATTCCTCCCAATAAAAACACATTTTAGCTTACTTTTAATCTCTGGCTGGTTCTTTTCCTGCATGAGCCCGTAAACATTGGTAGAAAAGGTCTCGTTGAGTTACCCCCCTCTTGCAAGTCTCCTCTTTGGGCTAATTCACTCCTCGCTTTTGCAAGGAGGTGTTTGGCATCACTGGGTGGCCCTTGTGGCACCGACGTTTTGGGATAACAGAGATTCGTAGTTTGGTGAAACACTGGAACTCTCCAGCTGAGAATACAGAATGCCCCCCTCTAAACTGCCAGTCCCAAGATTCCATAGGGCTGAACCGTGAGACTTAAAGTGGAATCATAACACTATAATTCTGTAGTGCGAACAGGCCCCAGGTTAAGCCTACAGCTTGGAGATGTTCCATCCCTTGCTCTCTGGGAAAGACCATCACTAACAGACGTTTTGTGAGCTGTTGAAAACTTAGACCTTTTGAGAGAGGTTGACTGTTAATTGTGAGGTGGCCTCTGTTCTTGCAATAAGAGCAGTTTTGTTGCCACTGCCTTCGTAAGTAGTTTTCTACAGTGGTTCCTATCCTTGTTTTTGGACTTTAAGTCCCTGAAGCCTAAGCCAGCACAGTTAAGAGTTATGGCAATTTTAATCCAACAGCATCAAGAGACCCAAAGGGTTGAAAAGCTCCAGTTCACTGTGTTCTTATTTATGTTTCAATCACATGTCTTGACATTATCTGCTTTGGGCTCTCGAATGGATGAAAAGGCAGGATTTTTTTAAAATGAAAATAAAAATTGAAGGGAAATTTTTTTTAGAAGACAAATGAATGAATCTGGATCTGCAAAACTTCAGTGAAAGAAACAGCAGAGAGAAATCCTAGTGAGAGAAATACAACTCCAGTCGCTGTCGCACTGGTTCGCCATGAGGCTCGTTTCTGAGTTGGGACAATAGGCAGATTTTGACCCATGTCTCTTTTGGTGTCCTCACTTTTCCCCCTAGTTACCGAAAATGGAAATGGTTGCTTCTCTCCAAAGAGAACAGCCTATGTCAAACTCTGTGAAAATGCAGCTGTCCACGGAGACCTTTCAGAAGAGCAATGAGGAAGCCAACTTGATAGGTAGGTAACATAATCGCTATGCAAGAACTGCTGGGTATGATCAGTGGTGGAGTGGCAAATTTTGAAGTGCGGGCCTGTTTGTAACAGACTGCATAGCCACATTCTCCAGCCATCCCAATCTGGCAGGGACAGTCCTGATTAATCCTCCATCATCCAACATTTTGAGCTGCTTTTAAAATGTCATAGCTTTTCTTCTTTTCCTCCCATTTCCTCCCTTGGTCCTCAGCTTACTTCGGTTGCTAGAGACTCAAGTAGTTTGTACTCAGTTAATTCTGTTTGGCTATGTTTAAATGTTTGAAAGGATGTCATGTAGAAGATGGAACAAGCCTGTTTTCTGCTGCTCTAGAGACTAGGACATGGAGCAATGGCTTCAAAGTTCAGAAAAAGATTCCATCTAGCACATTGGAATTTTTCAAAGCTTTGCATAAGAGCTCTAGGGATTTTTTTCTTCTTTTTAATTCTGGTATTTTCTGGTGGTGAGCAGAATGAGAAAAACTACTCAGGTAGTGATGTGTATAAATGTATTTGCAGCTCTGAATTGACTGCCTTTTTTAAAAAAAAAAACAGTACTTTCAACACAATCTGAATGCACTGTTTAACATTGAAAACCTTCTGAAAAGAATATTTTTTTAACATGGTTAATACAGTAGTTTAATTTCATTTTATTGTCGACTTTTTGGATCTTTTTATAGGGTAAACTAGCATATATATCTGACATTGCCTGGGATTTTATTTTCTCATAGGTAATACTTGTTAGAAAGATTTGAGATCCTGTGTCTCTAATTCCCCAAACTGTCTGGTCCGATACCTGTAACTTTTCCCCATATTCTCCAATCCTGTTTGTATTCAGAGTTATCAACATACAAAGGTTGGGTTCCTGAGGGAATATATTGCCTTCCTCTTTGCTGCTAGGCCTCATCTCCATAGCAACTGGCCTATTCAAGACAGACACAGTTGACTGAAGCCCAAGTTCTCTCTGGCTGAGGATTCTGAAGGCCTTCCCTAAACTGCAAACTCTAGGATTCCACAGAATCTTCTTAGGCAGCCAATCATATGAGGTCTTTGCCTGACACAGCCAATCATATGAGGTCTTCACCTGACACAAAGAGACAAATTTTGACTTTTATATATTAGATAATGTAGTTTAAAATAATATGGCTTTTAAAGCCCTTTCCTGAAAATTTTCCATTCTAAATCTTGTTTAAACAAAAAAAAAAGGTTTTCATTGCCTACAGAGGAGAGTAAGGAGGGGGCTATTGTAGCCTCCCTAGAGAAGGAGTTCCAAAGTCTAGGGGATGCTTCATCAGATGCTGGATGTTTTTAATTATAATCTTATTAATGTGCAAGCCATTTTGAGTCCTAGTTTTGGGGAACAAGCAGAATATAAATATGATAATCATCATCATTTCCATTTGCCCATTAACCACAGGCAGATGAAGTAAGGTGGTAGTCTACCAGTGTCTAAGGGCCAACCTGTGCTCCATTCCAGAGTTGGAGTCTATATGAGTGTATGAGCTTTTCTGGGCCCTGAGATCCACTGGAGGGATCCATTTCCACTTCCTTAAAATGTTTACTTAGGGGCAAAACAAATATGGAAGACTGTTGGTTAATCCCAAATAGAGTAGACTGCTTCAATCAGTTGTTGTATGTCAACCCATAGGTAAGACCCACTGATTTAATGCATCTACTCTAGTCAGATCTAACAACAGGATTTAGACCTGTGTCTTGTTGCAAGAGAGAATTGTATTTTTCCTTCCTTTAAAATAAAATTTAAAAAGTGATAGTGGGAAGCTTCTGGGGGCCATGATATCAGGCACTATTTGGGAACACATAGTGCTGAGCTGAATGGATCAATGATCTGACTTAATGTAAGTTAGTTTCCAGTGTTCCTGTGGCTCATCTATTGATTCTTTGTTTATTCCAATAGGCAGTGGGCAGATGAGACAGAATAAGGAGGAAAATCCTCAGGCAGAGAAAAAACCAAAAGGGAACTGTGTCAAGATTTAATGGGACATTGCTGGAAAGGAACATTGCAGCCTTCTGAGATCCCTGTGACTAAAGAAATTGTCCTTGTGAAACAGCATACAATTCCCTTCCTTGTGCTGAAAGCACTGACTTTGAAAGAGGTCTCTGTGAGATCTTTGATCATCCAAATGATCAAAAAACTGACATGGGAGAGAACTCATACAGATGCTCTTTTTGTGGGGAAAGCTTCAAACAGCAATCCTACCTCATCAGGCATGAGAGGACCCACACAGGAGAAAAACCTTACAAATGCTCATTGTGTGGGAAAAGCTTCAGCCAGAGATCTCACATCATCACACATGAGAGAACACACACAGGAGAAAAACCATACAGGTGCTCCGACTGTGGGAAGAGCTTCAATCGTAGAGCAAACCTCCTAGCACATGAGAGAACCCACACAGGAGAGAAGCCCTATGCGTGTTCAGATTGTGGTAAATGCTTCAGCCAGAGCTCTTGGTTGATGGCACACAAAATAATCCACACGGGTGAGAAGCCGTACAAGTGTTCAGACTGTGGGAAGTGTTTCAATCATAGGTCAAGTCTCATTAAGCATAAAAGGTGTCATTCAGAAGAGAAGCCATACACTTGCTTGGACTGTGGGAAGTCCTTCAACGAGAGCTCTAAGCTTATTAAACACCAAAGGATCCACACAGGAGAGAAGCCTTACAAGTGCCCACACTGTGAGAAAAGCTTCTGCTTCAGGTCTAGCCTGAGTCAGCACGAGAGGACACACACAGGAGAGAAGCCATACGAATGCTGCAAATGTGGGAGAAACTTCCGGCAGAAGTCTCACCTGATCAGACATGAGAGAATGCACACTGGTGAGAAACCCTACAACTGCTCAGACTGCCGAAAAAGCTTCAGCAGGAGCTCAGCTCTCATTGAACATAAAAGAATCCACACAGGGGAGAAGCCCTACAAATGCTCCCATTGTGGGAAGAGTTTCAATCAGCGGTCATACAGTATTATCCATGAGAGAAGCCACATAAGGGAAAAGCCCTACAGGTGCTTAGATTGTGGGAAAAGCTTCAACCAAAGGATGCATCTTGGAATACATGAGAGAACCCATATGGGCAATAAGTCTTAAACTGGCTTAGCATATGTGGAACAGTCTTCCTTTTGACTCCTGGCTGGGGGAGGGATCTCACTTGTTTTCATAAGGGGTTGAAGACCTTCCTTTTTGATTCTCCAGATTAAGCTGCTGAATTGTGCCTCAGATTGCTGGGGTGGATAGTGGCTGGTGGGATGTTGGGGATATTATATATATATAGAGAGAGTGTTATGTTTTCATAGAGTCATAGAGTTGGAAGAGACCACAATGGCTGTTGAGTCCAGCCCCCTGCCATGCAGGAATATACCATCAAAGCAGTTTTATTGTCTTTGTCTCTGATTGTTCATGTTTGATGTTCTACCCTTTGGTGGAAAGGGTGTTATAAATAAACTTTGTTGTTCTGTGCTGGGTGCTCTGAACATCATAGAATCTGCAAATCTGATGTGAAAGAATGGGAAAAGGAAATATAAATGAACAGTGCAGAGATGCTTCTAATTGGGCTGGAGGTACATTTCAACATTTTGAGGTCTATTTATAGGCATCAGATTAACAACTACAGAAGAATTGCTGTGTTTTGAACAGAACCCAAACAGAAAGACCAGCAGTAGCAACTCCATCTCTTGACAAAAGATATGTCAGAAGTCATCAAATGCATCCCTGGCACAGAAACAGGTCCAGTCCTGCTGGCAGTGTAAGATTTATATGCAAACTAAGTAAGTAATAGTTCAGAGTCTAACATTATAGCAAACCTCTATATTAACATTTTAAAAGATCATATTGGAATACAGTCATCTCTCCACGTTCGCTAGGGTTGGGGGCACAGGACCCCTGTGAAAGTGGAAAAACCATGAATAATCCTAGGCCCTCCCAAACCATATTTAACACACACAAAAAGTATGATCGCCATATTCAACCCACCATGGATTCCTTTAAGGCATCAGGGTTCCTTCACAAGGCAGAAGTGGGTGGCTGGTGGGGCTTGTTGCCACCTCCACTGCTACCCCACACCATTTTTAATAGGGACTTAACAAGCCTCATTCGCAGTTTCTCAGTCTCCTCAGGCTTGCAGTCCATATTAAAAATGGCACAGGGAAGCAGCAGAGGTGACAGCAAATAATTCGTGAATAATTAAATCTGTAAAAGTGAAATCCACAAATATAGAGGGCTGACTGTAATGCAATAGAATACTTTATTCCTACTGTAATGCTTCTGTTCTCTTAAACATTAGCATATGCACCTCAACCCTATGGAAATAACTTTTTTTAATGACATCTTGTCCAGCAGAAAGAGCATCTGAGATTTTTGCCCAACTGCCCCCCTTGCTTTATAAATTACCTTAGTTCATGTGCAGATACCAAGATGTGGATGCATGAGTATGATCAGATGGTGTGGCACAAGGGAGTGGGGAATCAGAGAGTTGCTGGAAAAGAGCAACCCAGATAATGGAGGGTTCTCACAAGGAAATGCTAACACATTGAGAGAGCTTCATAACTTGAGGAGAACAAAGTGATCAGTGTGCAATGGGACCAACACCACAATGGGATTCGCATCACATTGGTCGCAGCGCACATGACATCAGTGCCAATGTGCATCAGGCACTCTTGCAGATATTCTGTTACGCATTTCAGTTCAATAAAGGGGTTACTTCATAGAATCACAAGAGCTGGAAGAGACCACAGAGGCCATCGAGTCCAACCCCCTGGTATGCAGGAACACCCATCAAAGCATTCCCAACAGATGGCCATCCAGCCTCTGCTTAAAAACCTCCAAAGGAGGAGACTCCACCACACTCCGAAGCAGCATATTCCACTGCCAGACAGCTCTGACCATCAGGAAGTACTTCCTGAGGTTCAGGTGGAATCTCCTTTCCTGTAGCTTGAATCCATTGCTCCTTGTCCTAGGCCTTTTCCGCACGTTACCTTATTGCGGAGGTGGGGGGTGCCGTTTGCGCAAGCAGGTTCTTGCACAAGATGTTCTCTTCGCTGCTCCTTCATCCCGCAGCTGGCTTCCTGGTCGCACGACTGCCCCACCCCTTCCTTCTGCCGTGCAGCCTGGGAGCTGTAGGCTGCGCTGGGGGAGGAAGCACGAGTGGCACTTGGGACGACATACCGCAGCGCAAGTAAGTGCACGCAGGCCCCGGGAGCCTTGTGCGACCGCACACCATTTTCGGCTTGAAGCTGAAAATGAAAAGTTGTGCGCGCAGTTCACGTTAGGCTTGTGAGCGTCATGTAAATGGGAGTGCATCATACGGACCACCACTCCCATTTACGCGATGCTCAAGGGGCCCTGTCATAAAAGAAACTGTGTGCAAAAAGGCCCTTAGTCTCTGGAGCAGCGGAAAATAAGCCCGCTCTCTCGTCAACATGATATCCCTTCAAATATTTAAACATAGCTATCAGGTCCCCTCTTAACCTTCTCTTCTGCAAATTAAACATACCCAGCTCCCTAAGCCGCTTCTCATAGGGCATGGCTTCCAGACCATAGGGCATGGCTTCCAGACCACTTCCTTTGCCATTTTGGTTGCTCTCCTCTGGACACACTCCAGCTTGTCGATATCCTTCTTGAAACAAGGTGCCCAGAACTGGACACAGTATTCCAAATGAGGTCTAACCAATGCCGAATAGAGTGGTACCATTACCTCCCTTGATCTAGACACCATATTCCTATGGATGCAACCAAGAATCGTGTGCTCTGCTAGGTACTAGGTACATGTAAAGTTGTATAACCTAACAAGTCATATAGGATTCTGAAAAAGGTCTTTGAATTCTTCAGATATATTTTTCAGATTGCATTTTGGCATGCTGGTTGATTTAATATTCTTCTTTATCTCTATTCTAATTTTTGATATTAGCAATTTGTGGTTTGTGCCACAATTTGCTCCTGGTATATTTTGGGAGGGGAGGTGTTTGAGGTTTTGTTTTGTTTTGTGTTTTGGAAGAAGAAAGGAGCTTCTCCATCTTTGCTCCAAATTATATAATCTATTTGATTTCTATATTGGCCATCAGGTGATATCCATGTATACTATTTGGCTGCCTGAAAAATATGCTTGTGATGAACAAACTGTTTGCCTCGCAAAATTCCATCTGTTGCTCTCTACCTTCATTTCTTGATCCTAGGCCAAATTCTCGAACAATGGTTGGTTCTGCTTTGTTTCCCACTTTTGCATTCCGATCAGCAATGATCATCAACGTGTCTTGTTTTGGTGCATGATTCACTTCTTCCTGGACTCCAGCACAGAAGATATTCTTCAGTGCACAAAATTTAATTATTTGATTATTTATTTATTGCACTTATATGCAATATTTATAAATATTTATTTTTTGCACTTATATTCTCCCAGAGTAGGATCCAAAGCGGCATCCAAAACAGTTTAAAAACATTTACAATAAAATTTACAAACAATTAAAATTAACCATATAAAAAGGTCTAAAATCACTATAAAAACATGTTGTTGTTGTTGTGTGCCTTCAAGTCATTTCTGACTTATGGCAACCCAAAGTGAACCTATCATGGTTTCTGGGGCTGAGTGGGTGTGATGCACCCAAGGTTCCCCAGTGGGTTTCAATGACCAAGGAATTTAACCCTGCTCTCTAGGGTCATAGTCCAATGTTCAAACCCCTACACCATGTTGGTTCTCTAAAAACATAACAAAAGGGGGGAAATGAATAGAACATCTTAATAAAAATAAAAAGCTCTCCTGTTCACACATTAAAAGCCTGTTTAAACAGAAAGGTTTTCGCCCGCTAACAAAAGTAAAGCAGGGAGGGGGTCAGCCTAGCCTCCCATGGAAGGGAATTCCAGAGGGTGGGAGCAGCCACCAAGAAGGCTCTTTCCTGTGTCCTCACCAGGCAAGCCTTGGATGGTTGTGGGACCAAGAGAAAGCCTTCCCTTGCAGATCTTAGAACACTGGCAAATTCATAGAGAGAGATAACAGTCTTTCAAATTGTCTGAGCCTCAGCTGTATAGAGTTTTATAAGTCACTAGCTTATATACTCGGCATTGTCCAGGGTTTTATTTTCTCATAGGTAATACTTGTTACAAAAATTTGAGATCCTGTGTCTCTAATTCCCCAAACTGTCTTGTCCAGTACCTGTAACTTTTCCCTATTTTCCCCAATCCAATTTGTATTCAGAGTTATTAACATACCGAAGTTGGGTTCCTAAGGGAGTAGACTGCCTTCCTCCTTGCTGCTAGGCCTCATCTCCATAGCAAGACAGACACAGTTGACTGAGTCCCCAGAGCTCGCTGGCTGAGAATTCTAAAGGCCCATCTGTAAAGGGCAAACCCCAGGATTCCATAGAATCTTCTTAGGCAGCCAATCATATGAGGTCTTTGCTTCACACAGCCAATCATATGAGGTTTTCGCCTGACACAGACAAACTTTGACATTTATATATTAGATGACAAGCATTTTGAACTGCGCCTGGAAACAAACAGCCAGTAAAGCTACTTTAACAAGGGAGTTATGTGCTAGTTCTCTCTGTCTCCTTTAAGCTCAGGTTCTTCCAGCAGAGACTGCCAGCTCACTCAACTGCCCTTCCCGTGACAGCAAACTTCTTTAGGGGGATGAGGGGAGACCTGTAGGGATTTCAGAAAGAGCTTTGAAAACTTATGGTGATTAAGTTGAGTTTCAAATAGTTTTGTATGTATTTTTTTTTTGTACACATAGTTTTATCCTGAGTAATCTAAAGTTTCTTAAATGATTTTTTTATATACAATTTGGTGTAAGTCATACATGCTGATATAGTTGGGCCTCCACATTTGTGGGTTTGTCTTTAACGGATTTGATTATTTGCAAGTTTCTTCAATCTCTGCCCCCCCCCCCCCAGCTGAGGTGCTTCTTTTCCAGGGGAACCTTGTCTCTCGGTGGCTCTGATCAGGTTACACAGCCCTTTAAAATTCTGCTCCGGTCCTCCTCCTCCTCCTCCAGCCACTGCCTAGCCAGCTGAGGACAGCTCACAGCCTGATTTTTCAGCACCACAGACCCTCTCCTGATGCCCCACACACACACCCAAGGAAGGAGATGGGTGAAAAAGGGAAAGTGTAGGGCCACCAAGCCAAACCCCACCCCTTTCCCTGGTTTGGACCCTGCTTTCCCCACCATGCCTCGGCCCCCTTTCCACAGGCAGACATCCACACACTTCGATATTTGCAATTTTTCCACTTTTGCGGGGCTCCAGTACCCCTAACCATAGGGAATTTGGAGACAAACTGTATATGATTCTGTTTTTTTTTTTAGTCTTTTCTTTGTGTATAATCATTATCACATATGTATTGTCTCCTCTTCTTTTAACAACCCCTTAAATATTTCCAGGCCCGAACACATCTGTTTGGCCCTTACATTTTTGTAAATGGCCTTACGTGTGCACAAAATTGAACTGAGTATCTTTGCAACATCGATCTTTACCTAGGGGCTACCATGATATTACAATGTACAGGCATGTATTGCACAATGGTAGCCAGGGGACTAACCAATATGCCATAACCTGGTGGGCCATGGGCTCCCTGATTTGCATCCAGACACTGGTTGTTACATGCTGGAGCAGAACAAGAACATCTCACGTGCATAAAAAGTGTCCAGGTACATTGGAGTACTCTTGGCAGCATCTGGTTGCACATATTCAAAGTTCACTAACAGTATTACTTCGTCTTACTGCAACACTGCTGCAGATTCATAAGTTACAAAACACAGACTGTGGTGGTAGTGATGATGACAACAATGATGATGATTTCACAGCCACCTCTTTCTGTGGATTGAGGCAGAGAACACCAAGAGAGAAACCCAGCCCATTAGTAAGAAGGAGGGGTTGGAGGCCTGAAAGAGTGATGTGTATATAGAAGGTACATTGAATTGGTTTTGTCAGACTTCAGGGAGGAAGAGCTAAGAGTCAGTCCTTCAGCCAGAAAATTTCTTAGTTAACCAAAGGGGTGTTGGGTGCAAAGATTTGGTTTTCTCAGAAAAGCCTAGAGAGGGGAGCAGAAGACAAATCAATCCACCTTTGACCTAGATTTGGGAATTGAGCCTTTGGCAAAAGGGTTGCCAGAGGGCCATGTGTTCGAGAGACCTGTGCCTTTATGCTGATGTAAAGAAACTGTCTTAATGCATTCTGAAGATGTGTTGAGCTTGGACGTACATATGAAAATCAGTATTTATTCTGTTTGTTAGTTTAATAAAGATTATAGTATATTTTTATAAATTTTGACTCAGCTGAATGATTTTCAGTAGTTATAACCAAACAGAACCACTCTACTCATTAAAGGGATTCTCAACTGAAAGGTTTTACCCTTTTTACACAAAGGTGGCATTTTAAAAGGGAAGGGAGAGCTAAGTGCCAGGGTACTTTTGCCATACCAGTTTGTGAGAAGAAAAAGCAGGCCCAGTCACAGCAGGTCATTCCACAGTCTGGTGGCAGCCGAAGAAAATATCATTGGTGTTAACAGTCAACCTAGTTTTGGCTGACTGAAGTCAATGTCTCCCAGAGGACCTGAGTGTATGCAGCGTATAAAGGCTCTCAACCAACATCTTTTATACATCCTGAGATTCTGTCTGTTTTACATCAGATTCAGTGGATGTTTCCTCTACTTCTGTTCATGTGTCACAAGCATAGTGAGTTCATGGAGCAAGCATCAGCTGGGCATGGTTAGCCACGAAAAACAAAGGATGGATTTTTTCTCCCAAGAGAGAGGATCTTGGAAATTCCATTATGAGGTCTGCATCCTCAGCATTGTAAAAGGCCACCCGACCCCCTTCACAATTCAGAGTCACCCGGATCCTTTTGAGCATCTTTGTCAGGGGCAGAACTATGTCATAGGAGCCTTTGGAGGCCCAGTATTGATCCCCCTGCTTCCCCATTTCCCAGATCTTATTTCCAGAAACAGAGAAGACTGCTCCCTTTCTCCTCACAGACTTTCTGGCGACCCCCACAGCCCATTCCTCCTCACTTCCCACAAGGACTTCCCAGAAATGTCGCCCTGCTGTGAATCCCTCACAGCCCAATACATAAGGACACAGATCAAATCTCTCAGGATTGTCAGGAAGATTTTGCTGTCGGTCTCTCCACCTCACACCTCGGTAATCTCCTGAGAGGATGAGCTGAGGATGGGCGGTGTCTGGATCCAGAGTCACTTTTGCTGTTGGGAGGAAAGAAGAAAACAGACATAAGCGGGGAGGTGGCTTCCTTCTCTGATGACCCTAGTCTTTCTGCTGCTTAGATCAAGAGAGATTCATGCATTGTATTTGCTTATTCCTTTCTTGATAATACAGTCAACCCTCCACATTTGCTAGAGATAGGAGTGTGGGACCCTTGCCAAAGTGGGAACATTGCAAATATCAAAATGGTGAGTTGCGAGCTGTCCTTAGCTGGCCAGGCAACGGCTGGTGGAGGAAAAGGAGGAGGACCAGAGGCAGGTTTTGAAAGGGCTGCATGGCCTGATTGATGCTGCAGAGAAGGAAGGTTCCCCTGGAAAAGAAGTGCCTGAAGTGAGGGGGCAGAGATTGGAGAAATTTGCCAATAATCAAATCTGTGAAAGTCATAGAATCATAGAATCGTAGAAATGTAGAAATGTAGAGTTGGAAGAGACCACAAAGGCCATCCAGTCCAACCCCCTGCCATGCAGGAAAACCCTCAAAACACTCCCGACAAGTGGCCATCCAGCCTCCGCTTAAAAACCTCCAAAGACGGAGACTCCACCACACTCTGTGGCAGCACATTCCACTGTCGGACAGCCCTGACTGTCAGGAAATTCCTCCTGAGGTTCAGGCGGAATCTCCCCTCCTGCAGCTTGCATCCATTGCTCCTTGTCCTCTTGAGAGCAGGAGAAAACAAGCCCACTCCCTCCTCGACATGACACCCCTTCAAATATTTAAACATGGCTATCATGTCCCCTATCAACCTTCTCTTCTGCAGACTAAACATACCCAGCATGGCTTCCAGGCCCCTCACCATTTTGGTTGCCCTCCTCTGGACCTGCTCCAGCTTATCCATATCCTTCTTGAATTGGGGTGCCCAGAACTGGACACAGTATTCAAGATGAGGTCTAACCAATGCAGAATAAAGTGGTACCAATACCTCCCTCGATCTAGACACCATACTCCTATTGATGCAACCAAGAATTGCGTTGGCCTTCTTAGCTGCCGCATCACACTGCTGACTCATGTTTAGCTTGTGGTCTATGAAGACTCCTAAATCCCTTTCACACGTACTGTTAGCCAGCCATGTGTCCCCCATCTTATATTTCTGCATACCATTTCTTCTGCCTAAGTGTAGGACCTTACATTTCTCTCTGTTGAAATTCATTTTGTTAGCCTTGGCCCAGTTCTCCAATCTGCCCAGGTCCTTTTGAATTTTGATCCTGTCATCAGGCGTATTAGCAACCCCTCCCAATTTGGTGTCATCTGCAAATTTGATCAGGTGCCCTCTATTCCTTCATCCAAGTCATTAATGAAGATATTGAACAGCACCGGGCCCAGGACAGAACCCTGTGGCACCCCGCTAGTCACGTCTCTCCAGGATGAGAATCTGCCATTGGTGACCACCCTTGGGTACGGCCAGTCAACCAGTTACAAATCCACCTGCCAGTAGCCCTGTCCAGTCCACATCTTACTAGCTTCTTTGCAAGAATGTCATGGGGAACTTTGTCAAAGGCCTTACTGAAATCAAGATATACTATGTCCACAGCATTCCCTTCATCTATCAAGCAAGTAACTCTATCATAAAAAGAGATAAGATTAGTCTGGCATGACCTATTTTTGAGAAATCCATGTTGACTTTTCGTAATTACGGCATTGTTTTCTAAGTAATTAGAAACTGACTGTTTGATGATCCGCTCCAGGATCTTTCCAGGTACTGATGTCAGGCTGACTGGGCGATAATTATTTGGGTCCTCTTTTTTCTCTTCTTGAAGGTGGGGACAACATATGCCCTCCTCCAGTCTGCCGGAACTTCTCCGGTCCGCCAAGAGATTATAGCAAGAGGTTCCGCAATGACCTCTGCTAGTTCTTTTAAAATCCTAGGATGCAATTCATCTGGCCCTGGAGACTTGAATTCATCCAGTGTGGCCAGGTATTCCTGTACTACCTCTCTATCTATTCTGTGCTGCATTTCCCCCACTTCCTCACCTGCTCCCCAACCGCCAGGTTGAGTGTTTTTATCCTTTTGGGAAAAAACTGAGGCGAAGAAGGTGTTGAGGAGTTCTGCCTTTTTTCTTCCTCCTGTTATTAATTCACCATCTTCCTTGCGCAGTGACCCTATCGTCTCCTTCTTTTTCCTTTTGCTGCGGACGTATTTAAAAAAGCCCTTTTTATTGTTTTTAATGTCTCTGGCCAGCCTAAGTTCGATCTGTGCTTTAGCCTTTCTGACCATCTCCCTACATCTCTTGGCTACTTGCTTATAATCTTCTTTGGTGATTTCCCCCTTCTTCCATTTCCTGTACATGTTTTTCTTAATACTTAGCTCAGCTGAGAGCTCTTTAGTCAACCGTTCCGGTTTGTTCAGATGCCTTCCATTTTTCCTCCTTAATGGCACAGTTTTAGCCTGTGCCTTCAGTACCTCCCTTTAAAGAACTCCCATGCATCCTGAACTCCTTTCTCATTGACTATTCTTGACCACGGGATTTCAGCCAGCAGCTCCTTCAGTTTACAGAAGTCTGCTTTTTTAAAATCCAAGACGAATGCCTGGCTACACTTGCCTTCTCTTCCCCACTGAATGCCAAATTCTAATAGGGCATGGTCACTCTCTCCTAAAGATCCAACCAGTTCTACGTCATTAACAAGGTCTTCCCTGTTGGTCAGGATCAGATCCAGAATATTTGATCCCCTTGTCGCCTCTTCCACCTTCTGGACCATGAAATTGTCTGCAAGACAAGCAAGAAACTTGCTGGACCTTGCCGCCTTTGCAGAGTTTGACTGCCAACATATATCCGGGTAGTTGAAATCTCTCATTATAACTGTATCTCTCCTTTTTGAATGTGCAGTCATTTGGTCTACGAAAGCGCCATCGAGGTCCTCAGTCTGGCTTGGAGGTCTGTAGTAAACCCCCACTATAATATCCCTATTGTTTCTCGCTCGCTTAATTCTTACCCAGATGCTCTCGACCTGGCTTCCGGTGTTCAAGTCATGGATCTCTTCACAGGTGAAAACATCCTTGACATATAAGGCTACTCCTCCTCCTTTCTTATTTGGTCTATTTCTACAAAATAGGCTATACCCCTCTATTCCTATATTCCAATTGTGAGACTCATCCCACCAGGTCTCAGTGATGCCTATCAAATCATATTTATTTTGCTGTACTAGGAGTTCAAATTCATCTTGTTTGTTTCCCATACTCCGTGCATTAGTGTAGAGACACTTAAGTCCCCGTGCCCTTCCTGCAAGTCCCATAGCATTGTTTCCACCCCTCCCATGATTGGATGCTATTCCTACTTGGCCAATATCATTTGGGCCTTTTTCCCCTGCACTTGCCGAGTCCTTGTCCTGAATAATCTTGTCTCCAGTTGTGCTTAGTCAAACTTGCAAATGTGGAGGGGCAACTATAATATTGATATAAGACCTTCTAGTCTAATTTTGAAAGGAGTTCAACTGCAGTAATTATTTCCCTTGTTTCAGATGTGCTGGGAGGGGAAGCTTGAACAGGAAAAAGTTACTTAAAGCAGGAGTGGCCAAGTCCATGCAGGGTGCCAGGGGATGAAGTTTGCTGATCTGTGATCCCCACAGGCTGCACCTAACCATCCAGGCGAACTAGAAGAACCATCATCTCACTTCTGATCACCAATCTGGGCTAGTTTATGGCCGAAATAAAACCTTTTGAGGGATGGAGATTTCTGGAAGTAAGGAAAAGTCAAAGCTCCACATTTGTAAGCAGTTTCAGGTAGTTTGGCAGCATTCTGGTGTGAAAACCTCACCAAAAGTATTTTTTAAAAAAAACATTGCGGGGCTTTGGGGAACTACCAGAAAGCTTCCAGGATCACAAAAGTGGGGCTCAGGACTGTGTGGGTTGTATTTTCCCTACTTCTGCTTATAGTCAAGTGTAATGCTCATGGCTAAATCTCTACTGCCATTAAGTCAACTTTAAAAAGGAAAAACAAGGGGGGGGGAAGTCTCATAGAAATATATGTGGGTTATGCTGCTTATAAAATGAGAGGAGGCAGGGCAGTATATGATTTGGATCCCAATGACATGCCCTGTTGGGACTGGCTGTTTCGGACCTCCAGAGAGAACCACAATGCCTCCATTTTTGTCATAGTTTGGGAAGAATTAGTTTCTGTACTATTAACACCTAGTATCTCTGGATTTCTGTTAAGTTATGGTGTGATGTTTTCCTTTTGATACCATTGGAGAAAATGGATTTTGAATTTTCATTTAATGTAGTGTTAGTACTTGCTCTATTTAAGGAAACAGCAGCTAGAAATAGCGGATTATCCTATTGCTCGCATAATAAAATTCATGAATAATCAGTCATTTGTATTTCATACTAATTTGATTGCTAATGAATAATTGATAGGAAAAGAGCTTGGGATTTTATTTTATTTTTCTCTCTCTGTCTGTCTGTCTATCTATGAGTACAATTCTCTGAATTCCCAAACCAGCATGGTCAGATTTTGGACAAGATAAATAGTAATTGTGATCTTTTCCAGCCTTGAGAAATGATATGAGTGTGATGGTATTCTTAACCGGCCTTTTGCCAGCTGCAAACCTCTTTGCAGATGACAAAAGAAAGAAACCTTTTTCTTATGTGGAAAAGGGGTATATAAATACATCTGACTTGGCTTAGTTTAATCCACTGTGGTATTTTCTTGGGCCTTTGTGTCAAAGGGCTTCAAATAGTTCTTTCTTGAACCCACTGGACTACTGCATAATTAGGTCATTTATGATGTCAGACGCCACATGGCTGAACTGATCAACTCCACTGAAATCCAAGCAGACACTTTTCAGAAAAGACCTCGTCTCCCCTGTGTATTTGGTTCCATTTAGTTGACTCTCTCCATTTTACCTTTTTGCTGCTGAAGTCCTGGTTGCAGAGTCGCTAAGGAGAAAAAGGGAACAGAGACCTGGTATCACTCAACAGTGCTTATTAGAAAAATAGGAACAAAGCATATCACATGTCTTTTAGTCACGGCTGGGACAAGGACCACCTGAAATGTATTATTCAATGAGGAAGGGAAGAGATTTGGGCCTCCACAGGTAGTGCGTGGGATGATTGGACTTTTTGGACTGTTTAGTGGAGTGGTCTTTTCTGCCACCGGGAGAGGGAGAATAAGAGCGGTGGTTCGGATGGCTTCCCTCGTCCCAGCGGCCATTTTCTTAACCTGAAAATAGCCCAGGTGAAATGTTGTTCTGAGATGTGAGGTGGCCAGAATCTCCGTTTTAAAAGTCAATGAAATTTTGGTGCTGAGAACAAAAGGGGCTTCAAAGTGAGTGACTGAAAGGAAAACCTTTCTTACTCTGGAATAAGAAGGGGGGGTTGGACTCAATGGCCCTTGTGGTCTTTTCCAACTCTGTGGCCATTGCCACACTACGCTGTTATAGTGCTATTATTCCCCTTTCAACATCTTATGGAATGCTGGGGTTTGCAGTTTAGGGAGGACCCTTTAGAATTCTCAGCCAGATGGCACTTTGGACTCAGGAAACTACAAACCCCAGAATTCCACAGGAGGTTGAAAGTGAAATAATAACACTATAACAGTGTAGGGCGGAAATGACCTATAATTCTGTGAAGGAGGAATGGAAGCCATATTTGGCTGTATCATCCAAACTTTTGTCTGAAATATCAGCAGTTCAGACTAATTTAAAACGTCAACCCCCTCAGACCCTCCAACATTTCACAGATGAAAACTGGGACATGTGCAACCAAGCAGCATCAGAGTGTGGTCAAGACAGCAACAGTTATTAACGAGGAAGAGCAGACAAGCTAGGAGATACTGCAGCAGTTTGCTTTTGCCAGAGCCTACTGGGAAGGACAAGACTCTGCCCTCCTTCTCTCCTCTCTCCCATGCCTTGTCTCACTCACACTCAGATTGCGTAGCCTGAGGGTTTGACCCTTTTGATCAAAAGTTGTGTGTGTTTCTTTTCTGAGAGTTTCAGAGGTTCTATTACAGCTCCATGGCTACTCAGGTGTGGAAAAGTAGGACAGAGAGCTAGCTTACACATTCATCCACTGCTAGTAGCACAGATGAATTGTTTGTTCTGTTTTTTACTTTTTTTCCCCCTATCCAAGGTGCTAAGGACAGCAGACAGAAGCTTTGCCAGTCCCATAAAGATTTTGTTTCAGGGAAGAAAGCTCATCTGTCACTTTCAGATAATAGCCGCTTCCACGCTACACTGTTATAGTGCTATTATTCCACTTTCAATGTCCTGTGGAATCGTGGGTGTTGCAGTTTAGGGAGGGGCCTTTAGAATCCTCAGCCAGAGAACTCTTTGGCCTCAGTAAACTACAAATCCCAGAAATCCAGAGGATGTTGAAAGTAGAATAATAGCACTGTAACAATGTAGGGTGGAAATGGCCTATAATGTAGGCCCAACTACAAGCAGCAGGGTCTAGTCGTGCTTATCAATCATCTGCTTTAGTCACACTCATGGAAAAAAGGCAGCAAAGGAAAATGCTTCATGTGAGGGACCTTTTTGGCATTTTTGCCAAGAGAAGCCGTCGTGAAGCACGATGTTGTCACTGCCTGAGACTGCTGGGCCTGCACCCAATTGCCGCAATAATCTGGCCCTGCAATCCTCTTCCCTTTACTGCTGCCAATATGACTTAATCATGATCCGAACAATTACTACCGTCCAGAATTCTGGGGCCACCAGTGGGAACAAGGAAATAAAGTTAAACCAATTCGTTTCAGTAACAAAAGTAAAAGGGGAGATATGTTAGCAAGAAAGGAAAAGCCTTTTTGGGCAGCAGCTACTGTGCTTTATATTATTTGAATCCTTGCTCAGTCTCTACCTCTCAAAGATGATGAATAAGGCAGAAATTAGTGAATTATGGTTCAAAAAAATTAAAATCTAGGCCATGAGAACATTTGTCTGCAGAATGGAACCTGAATTAAGTTTGAAAATTGATCAATGTCCTTTCTACAATTGAAAAATAGTGGCTCTGTTCAACCAGCATTCAGATATCCAATGATCTTGCACTGGAAATAACTACAGTTAATCTGGAATTTTTCACACATGATTTCAATCCAAGGTTATGACTGATGTAAAATCTCTGTGGGCATTCCTCCTTACTTTGGAATTACTCTATGACACTCTTCAAAAATGGATTAACATCACTGAAGTCCAAGATTCTCCACTTTAGGTCTAAGGGAAAAACCACGGGATTCTCAAATGTCTCTTTCTCCTTACACCTGAAGGAGAGAAAATATTGTTGCTTTATGAAAAGCCAGTCATCTCATCCTAATGCCAGTTCTTAATTTCATGGATATGGGATGGAAACCAGCCTTTTTACCATCCCAAAAATAGTACTGAGATGCCTTCAGGATCTTTAGTATTACAGAGGCATTCAAACTGAGGAAAAACTGAAGGAGCTAGACATGTTCAATCTGGTGAAAAGATGACAGAAGAATGACATGATTGCACTACAGCTGGCCCTCCACATTTGTGGGTTTGACTTTAATGGATTTGATTACAGTAAGCCCTCCACATTTGCAGGGGTTAGGGACATAGAACCCCTGCAGAAGTAAAAAAACAAACTAGGAATAACCATGGGTAGCTGGACAGGAGACCAGGGCGCAGGGGAGAAGATTTCCCCTCCTCTTTACTCGCCTGCCCCAGTGGCTGCAGGAGAGCACAGGGGGGAGATCTTTCCTCCCATCACTCTCTCCCCTTCACTCCTTCACTTTCTCGCCAACCCCACTCTCTCGCCGACTCCACCCACATGATCGCGTGGACAGTGGCGCAGGAGAGCGGATGGAGATCTTCACTCTCTCACCGCCTCCACCCGTGCAATCACGTGGGCAGTGGTGGCAGGAGACCATCGAGGGAGATCTTCCCTCCTTGCACTTTCTTGCCCACAGCCAGTGCAATTGCAATTGCAATTGCAATTGCACTGGCAGCTGTGAGGAGAAGAGCACATGCTGGGGAGGGAAGCAGGCACCATGAATAATCAAATCCACGAGACTCAAACCTGCAAATATGGAGGGAGAACTGTATTTGCAAGTTTCTCCGACCCCTTTCTGTCCACCTCAAGTGCTCCTTCAGTAGTTCCACTCAGGTCGCCACAGCCCTTTATAAACCTGCCTTTGTGCTCCTCCTCCTTCACCAGCCAATGCTTAGCCAGCTAAGGATGGCTTGCAGCCCAATTTCTCGTTACCGTGACCTTCTCCCAGTGCTCCCCACACACTCAAGGAAAGAGATAGGTAAGAGAGAGGACATATAGTGCCACCCATGCTGATCTACCCTCTTTCCCCCTCCTCTTCCTAACCTGGGCCATTTCTGCACTATGCTTTTATAGCGCTATGATTCCACTTTCAACATTCTATGGAATCCTGGGGTTTGCAGTTGAGGCCCCTCCCAAAACTGCAAACCCCAGGATTTCATAGGATGTTGAAAGTGGAATCATAACGCTATAATAGCCTAGTGTGGAAATGGCTCTGGTTTGCACCCCAGATGCCCTGTCTCCCCACCATGATTCAACCCCTTTCTCACAGACACACAGACGCACACACACTTTGATATTTACAGTTTTCCCATTTTTGCAGGGGTCTAGTGACCCTAACCCTAGCAAATGTGGAGAGCCAATCATAGTTCAATATCTAAAAGGTTGTTATCCTTGTAATCACCTTTGTTCCTTCTCTTTAAAAGAAAGGGATCTCTTTCCAAGGGATTATAACAGGAAGGATTCTGGGAATTGTTGGAGGGGTTGAGCTGAGGAGCATAACAAAGGGGAACACTGGTGGAAGCAGGAGTTAGATATGCAAAGGATCAGGGACAGGAGACCTCTGAGATAAATGTTGCTGAAAATTGCATTAACTGCATATAACTAAATAAACTAAATATCTGAGAAGAGACTTTGTAATTTCAGCGAGAGAAAAGAATGAGTGTCTCTTTTTGCCTTTTGTCCGTTTTAGAAAAGAAATAAACCCAACAGATTGAGAAGAAAAATCAGAAAGATTTAATGAGTGAAACTGAGCTGGGATGGGGGTTGGGAAGCTTTCTGACAGTCCTCAGAAAGCAGGCATTGCTGTTTCCCAAGGGGATTCCAAATTTGCTCTGTGAGATTTGGATGGTGATGAGAACATCTAAATTCTCTTCCCATACGACTGGCAAGACACACTTTGAAAAAGCAAACCAGAATCTTTGTATAGTGTCATGAAGTGGAGGAAGGGTACTCACTTCTGCAACAAATCTCTAACATCCTAGAAGGAAAGAGAGAAAGAACTCAGAAGATGTACTTGCCAACATAACACTCTGATCTGTTTTCAGTGTTTAAATGTTGTCAGATACTTTCAATTGTTGAAGAAGATGGGGGTGGATCTATTGGTTGAGCACAAAATCCTCCCCAAATGTAAAATATGGGTCAGAAATTACCAGACTGATTAAATGAGGTGTCAACTTAAATTGGCCTGTCTTTGCTTTTGTTTTACTTCCCAAACAGGTTTTTGGTCATGCCAAAAAAGAAACCCCAATTCTGAGAGACAATCTCTCAAACTCCAGAATGCCAGGATGTAGCACCTGTTATGTGGACCAGATCCTGTCTGTCTTGGAAGCTAAGCAGGGTCAACCTTGTTAGTACTTGGATGGGAAACCGCGAATGAATACTAGGTGCTGTAAAATATGGAACTGGCAAAACTACCTCTGAGTATCCCTTGTCTCTGAAATTCATGGGGTTGCCGTAAGTTGACAGGCAACTTGAAGGCATGTGTATACACACACACACACACATCCTACAATATTATTTTCTACTGGTCAAACAAAGTTCAATCTATTCTTTAGCTATCAAAGGGCAAATGGATGCCTAGCAACTCTGGAGACCAGGGTTTGAATACCTGTTCAGCTTTGAAAACCCAGTGGGTGACCTTGGGTAAGTCACATTCTCTCAGCCTCAGACAAAGGCAAAGGCAAACCTGCCTCTGAACAAATCTTGCCAAGAAAATGCTGTGAAAGGTTCGCCGTGGAGTTGCCAGAAGCTGGAAATGACTTGAAAGCACACAACAACAACAACAACAACAACAACAACGGCCCATGCACATTTTAACGTGGTGTGGGAGGTTGAGTTTGTCGAGAAAGCTGAGAGCAAAACCATCAAGAGCCTAGATTCTATTAAGGGCATTGTTGAACAAGGTGACAAGACCAAAGCGGCGTAAGAGCTTTATCACACTACATTGCTAATAGTGCTGTTATTCCATTTTAACTGCCGTGGCAACATCCTGTGGCATCCTGGGGTTTGCAGTTTAGGAAATGGCCTTTAGAATTCTCAGCCAGAGGGCTCTTTGGCCTCAGCAAACTACAAACCCCAGAATTCCACAGGAGGTTGCCATGGTAGTTAAAATGGAATATCATGTTATAACAGTGTAGTGTGATAATGAACTAACATTAAGGCCACTTCCACACTAGCCTGTTATAGCGCGATGAATCCACTTTCAACATCCTCTGGAATCCTGGGGTTTGCAGTTTTGGGAGGGGCCAGCTGGCCCCTCCCGAAACTGCAAACCCCAGGATTCCAGAGGATATTGAAAGTGGAATCATCGTGCTATAACAAGCTAGTGCGGAAATGGCCTAAGATCCATCCATCTTCTTCAGTGAGTAATGGGTGCGTCAGTAGCACTCAAACAGATTTTTCCTATGGTAAGGGAGTAAGCTATGGCCAGCAGAAAGAGTGGGAGGTGCTATTGGCAAAGGATCTTACAAAGACAATAATAGTGACTCCTTAGTAGACTCTATGGCAGCTGACATAGAATTTTCATTTTAATGTTAAAAAATAAAATGAGAAAGCTTTTGCCCAGCCCTTTTAGTTCAGGTAAGTGACAATACTCACCTCTATTTTCCTCCAAATAAGTTAACAATGAGCAAGCATTACTCATTGAGCTAAAATCCCAATGATGTTGTCAGCTGTTATGTCAAATAGTGAAAGAAGGACATTATGGACCTTTCTACCCTACACTATTATAGTGCTATTATTCCACTTTCAACATCCTGTGGAATTCTGGGATTTGCAGTTTACTGAGGCCAAAGAGCTCTCTGGCTGAGGATTCTAAAGGCCCCTCCCTAAACTCCAAACCCCAGGATTCCACAGGATGTTGAAAGTGGAATACAGCACTATGACAATGTAGTATGGAAAAGCCCTACATCCTTGCTTTTACCAAGAAAAGATGTTGTTGTCCGTAATGCATTACTGCCAAACTCTGGCCAGGATGGAGATTCCAGGCGTGCTACTGCTAACACAACATTGTGCATTGGGATGATTTAGAAAACAATATTCCCTGCCTTGAATCTCTGCTGTAGTCCCTGGGAATCAGCCTCACCTCCAGGAGTTCCACTGCTGCTTGATGACATTTTACTTCCATCTCCTGGATAAAATTCTCAAGCGAGGACAGTTCTTCTGAGAGTTGGGCCAGGTGCTTTTCTGTTTTCCATGCAACTTCTTTCTCCACCTGTTCCATCTGGCCCAGTAGAAAATCCTCTTGTTCTTCCAGAAATTGTTGGAACCATCTGAACTCTGATGTAATGCTGTCCCTGTCTAGTTTTATTCGCTTCTGGAGGAAAAGGATCGAAAAGGAAGAACAATACCCAGAGTAACTAATAAACCCTCTGTGGAATATCTTTATCACAGGCTCTGCTATGAGTCTCTTCATTCCATGAGGCTAGGTTGGTGGGACAGGCAACAGGGCCTTCTCCGTAGCAGCACCCCACCTGTGGCACATTCCCCCCTAGAAAGATCAGGCTGCCTTCATCTCTTCTCAGTAGTAAAAAAAGTGCTATTTCACTTAGCTTCTGGTTCTTATAATTATCAGTGTTTGTTGCGGCTGTTTGTAACTGTTCTTTTAACTGTCTGTGGCCTTGGAACTATTTTGGAAGGGGAGTTTTGTTTTGTTTGTTTGCTTTTAATTGTTTTTAGTAATGCATTTAAAGTTTTAAACTTATTTCCCACAGTAGATCACTTCAGGGGACCTGGTAGGTTTAGAGGTTATAAAGAAACTTAGCGTATATACCCAGCATTGCCCAGAATTTTACTTCCTCATAGGTAATACTTGTTAGAAAGACTTGAGATCCTGTGTCTCTAATTCCACAAACTGCCTTGTCCAGTACCTGTAACTTTTCCCCATACTCCCCAATCCATTCTATATTCAGAGTTATTAACATTCAAAGGTTGGGTTCCTGTGGGAATACACCGCCCTCCTTTTTGCTGTTAGGCCTTGTCTCCATAGCAATCAGCTTATTCAAGACAGACAGAGAGCTCTCTGGCTGAGAGTTTTAAAGGCCTCTCGCTAAACTGCAAACCCCAGGATTCCACAGAATCTTCTTAAGCAGCCAATCATATGAGTCTTCACCTGACATAGACAAACAAGCTTCGACTTTTATATATTACATGTCTTAAGTCAATCAATCAATCAATCAATCAATCAATCAATCAGTTAAGAGTCATGAGACAAGAGAAATCCCTCAGAAAGAACACTTGTTGCTTCCACAGCAGCCACATCTAAACAGTGGACTCTCCGTATATGTGACCTCTGGATCTGCGATTCCCAACGCCCACAGAGCATGACATCCTATACATAAAATGGTGATGATGTGATCATGGAGGCATGCAAGCATACACATTTTTTGCTATTTGCAGGGGGGCCTGAAATGGAACCCCAAAAGATATAGAGGGCCCAAAGTATATCACAAAGAAAGAGATTTAGAAGTGTTACCCTGCCCTACACCACCATCCCGTGGGATGTACCTTTTCATAAACATGTTGGAGGCACACTGACCAGAAGAGGTCAAGCTGACCCGAGACATGGTCAGGCTGTAAGTTCAAAGAGGATTAGGCAGAAAACCCTGGCATAAAAGGGGTTGATCTACTCTCTTCATCGATCTCAAATCTTTCCATTTCCAGATGGACCTGGATAAGACGATCAGAGACTATCCCTTCATCTCACCCCATGGAGACCTTTCTTACACCATCTACCAGACCAGACTTTGAGAGGTTATCATGATTCCCATAAATTGTGTCACAAAGCAATCACTTATTCTGGAACCCTTTGTCCATCCTGTGAGAAAGTTTTAAGGCTTTGCCAGAACACCCCTTCAGGATAAGAAAAAGGGTATATAAATCCCAACTTTGACCCTTGCTCCTTGTAGTATTACAGACATAATACTTGGTGTCCAGATTGCTGTTCGTCCATGCTACCCTCAGATGCTTTCTGAGCCTCTCCACTTCATCTTCTCCAGGATTGGTAGCTATCACCGTCTTCTCCCATTTCTCTATCTATCCAACCTTTTACACCTTACATTTCCTACAAAATGGAGACTGTTGTCAAGAAATCAGAAGAAAGATAGGACTTGGAAGAGCAGCTGTGAAGGAACTAGAGAAGATCCTCAAGTGTAAAGATCTTTCACTAAATGGTTCTTAGAGTGTCTGATTTCCTGTGTGTTTGTTGATTCCAAATAAAATTCTTTGTTTATTTTTAACTGGAGCCTCTTTGCAGTTAGTACTGCTATACATAGGTGAAAAAGATCCTGCCATTACCCTCCTCTCACAGGCTTTCTTTGAGCTGTAATTTCCTGGCATTCTAATGAAATGTTGGCACTTGGGCGGACCCCAACGTCCAACACTTTTTAGGGTAACAGAAGGGCAACTCTTAAACAGGCTTCTCAAGAACATTTCTAGTAGGATATTAAGTTCATCCCAAATAATATGTAAGGCTGGAATTCAGTAAGGGAGGTGGGTCTTCTTAAGTGGCCTTCTGTCTCTGGGAAATAGAAATAAGCAGTTTTGCGACATCTCTATTCAGCAAGGGACTGCTGTGACATTATTTATGCAGGAGAGCCAGTGAAGTGAATGTTGTCCAACAGGACTAAAGCATATCAGGACACCAGCTAGCAAAGCTTGATACACATCGGTAAACCCCAATGCACTTTGGAACTCTCTTGCTAGTGCCCTTATATGCATCTTCTCAATTCACTGAGAGGTCTCCCTAGTTGCTTCTGCTAGGTGGCTAAGGGCCTTTTTGCACTACACTGTTATAGTGCTATTATTCCACATTCAACATCCTGTGGAATCCTGGGGTTTGCAGTTGAAAGAGGGGCATTTGGAATTCTCAGCAGAGAGTTCTTTGGCCTCAGCAAACTACAAATCCTAGAATTCCACAAGATGTTCAAAGTGGAATAATAGCAATATAACACTGTAGTGCAGAAAGGCCCTAAGTATGTGTAAAATTAGACAACATAGTTATGCAGAATCACAGCATATTATGCATTTATGCAGAATTTACTTTTTTTAATAAGTAAATTAAGTCAAGAACCCCACCCCCCACAAATAATCAAATCTGTGAGTGCTGAACCAGCAAACATAAAGGGCCAAATGTATTTACAGACGACTTAGTGGACACAGTGCCACTTACAAGCAAGTCTTGGCTTTCCTTTTCCGTCTCTGCTTTGTGTGCCAGAATTTTCTCTCTCTCCTCCTTCAGACTGGTCAGCAAATTGCAGAATAGAACCTAAGAGAAAACAAAAGTTCATGTTCTTCCCCACAGCCTTTTTTAAAAATAAGATTTAGACCAGAGTCAGAATGAGCTTCTGTTCACACTAGACTGTTATAGTGCTATTATTCCACTTTCAATCTCCTGTGGAATCCTGGGATTTGCAGTTTAGGGAGGGCCATTTAGACTTCTCAGCTCTTTGGTCTCAGTAAACTACAAACCCCAGGATTCCACAGGAGATTGAAAGTGGAATAATAGCACTATAACAGTCTAGTGCAGAAATGGCCTATGTCTCATTCACAGGATTTTTATGGGGGTTTATACGACATGGTCTTCTACGTGCAAGCTTCTCTTGTTTTTCAAATGTTCCTTCTGTTTAGGAGTGAAGGACAGAATAGTTGCTGTACATATTCCCTTCCAAGTGTGAAGCCATTTCCGCACTAGAGTTTTATAGCGCTATGATTCCACTTTTAACATCCTATGGAATCCTGAGGTTTGCAGTTTTGAGGGGGGCCAGCTGGCCCCTCCCAAACTCCAAACCCCAGGATTCCATAGGATGTTGAAAGTGGAATCATAGCGCTATAAAACTCTAGCGTAGAAATGGCGTAAGTTGGCTTAATCATCAAACAAAATGGAGACTGTCATCAAGAAATCAGAAGACTTGGAGAAGAGTGCTGCAGAAGTGCTGGAGACGAGTTCTATGGACACTTTGGGCCACAAAAAAGACAAAGAAATGGGCAAATTAAGCCTGAATTCTCCTGAAAAGCCAAATAACTAGAATCATAGAGTTGGAAGAGACCACAAGGACCATCAAGTCCAGCCCTCTGCCACACAGGAATATACCATCAAAGCATTCCCAACAGATGGCCATCCAGCCTCTGTTTCAAAACCTGCAAAGAAGGAGCTTCCACCACACTCCCAGGCAGTGCATGCCACTGTGGAACTGCTCTGGCCATCAGGAAGTTCTCTCTTCCTGAAGTTTGAAGCCATCTATGGATTTAGGAAGTTGAAAAGGTAAATTCCATACGTGACAGGGGGTTGGATTTAATGGCCCTTGTGATCTTGTTCAACTCTATGGTTCTATGAAATAAATGCTTTTTAAAACATAAACCTGTTTTCATTGATATTTCTACAAGTGTGTGTATGTGTGCACATGGAAGACTGAAACAAGAATTCCAGAGCTGCAGCTGCAAAAAGAGGTGTGTGTGAGTTTCTGTGGCTTGTATTAAAAAGAGGAAAAAAATCTAATCAAGGAGGGGGGAATGAGGATGTTTGCTGTTGTTCCTGTTGTTGTGTGTTGTTTCTAACTTATGGCGACCCCAAGGCAAACCTATCACAAGAGTGTCTTGGGGATGGCGGCTTTGTCCTCCCCTGAGGCTGAGAGTGTGACTTGCCCCACATTACCCAGTGGGTTTCCATAGCTGAGTGGGGAGTCAGTGGTCTCTAGACTCATAGTCCAATGCTCAAGCCATTATTCCATGCAGGGAAATGACCAAATAAGAACAAACTAGGAAAAGGCGGGTGAGATAATATCTTGCAGGAGGTACTGGGGGAAAATCCAATGCCCTGTGTGTGATAAGATTTACATGCAAATTAAGGCTGCAATCCTGAGACAGTTCCCAAGGTGCAAAAGGAAGGAGAGGAATCCTGGCTGTATAACTTTTTAAAAAATAACACTTTTTTTAAGGAACACTTTTTTAAGGAACGATCTGGTGTGATAAACTCCATCGTCAAAGACTGACATGTTTTCCTACCTTGTACTTTCGAGCAGCATCTTCCAAGAAAAGTGCCTTGTGTCCTCTGTGCTCGAAGGAATATTCACAGGCCACACGCATTAATTCTTCGTCGACCTCGCAAAAAAGGTTGAGTTTCCTCTTATGGTTTGTGCACAGGTTCTCCTTTCCTAATACTAATGGATCGAGTGGACTGTTTTTGACTGTATTTTCCAGCTGACATTTTGGCTTGAAACTCTCTCCCTGGGTCCATGCTCTGCAGAAGGGGCACTCCAAATCGCCTCCCTCCAGTTCACCCTCGGTCTCATAGTGCTCAGTGATACAGGCCTGACAGAGGTAATGGCCACAGCCCACGGACACTAGGTCTCTTCGATACTCCATGCAGATGGGGCATTTGCCTTCCTCTTTTGTACTTGTGGTTCTTGGTGGTAGAGCTGTCGCCATGCCTTTGTTACTGGAACAGACAAATTGTGTGACATCTAGGAATGACAGTAGTTTCAGAAAAGGCTAAAACAAGGTTTCTCAAGCAGGAGTTCCTGGCTCAGTGGGGGTTATGTGAGAGATAGTAATTTTAAAAATTAACTTTCCTTTTAAAAAAAGTATATACAGTGGCCCCTCCACTTTCGCAAGGGTTTGGAGAACAGAACCCACATGAAAGAGGAAAAACTATGAATAATTTCTTCCCTCTTCTCATTTCCTTCCGGGGGGCACCCCTCTCATTTCCTTGCCTTTTCCTCTGGAGCCTTCCTTCCCCAGCACTCAGGCAAAAGGCAAAGGAATGGGAAGGACGAGCACCATGTGTGGCAAAGGAAGGTCCACATGTGGCTTCCCCCCACCCCATTCCCTTCCCATTTACCTCAGCACACTTTCTCCATGCCAGGGCCAAAGGCAAGGGAATGGGAGGGGGAACACTGTGGGCATTTCTGCACTAGCCTGTTATAGCGTGATGATTCCACTTTCAACATCCTCTGGAATCGGCCCCTTCCTGAAACTGCAAACCCCAGGATTCCAGAGGATGTTGAAAGTGGAATCATTGTGTTATAACAGGCTAGTGTGGAAATGGCTTGTGAGTAGGCCTGTGTGTGCCTCCTCCCCCATTCACTTGCCTTCGGCCTGAGTGCACTTGCCTTCTTTCTCAGCAGCAGGCAAAATGCAAGGGAATGGGAGGGGTAGAACGTGGGGAGGAATGAGTGTAGCTCATGAATAATCAAATTCATGAAGGTCAAACCCACAAATGTGGAGGGAGGACTGTAATAATTTTTATGTACATGAAAATTCTTTCAAAGGTTCTTCCAGGATAAAATGGTTGAGAAAAGCTGGTCTGGACAATCATTTGTTGCTGATGGCTCATTGGGATTACACTAATAAAACTGTGGCTGGAATTCACAATCACAGCAAGCATATGTAGTTACGCATTTGTGAATGATAGCCAGCCTCTCCGTACAAGAAAAAAGTTTTGGAAACTCCCAGGTTTTTGTTCCTGTACAAACTGATTTTATTTTGGAGACCTATGTGACATTTTGCCCATTCTGAAGTATTCCCTGGGAACTCCTGGCATTGCAAAGGACTTTTCATTCCCTCTTCCCAGACCAGTTTAAATTAACCTGGTATTGCCTGGAATGAAATGTACCTCTCCGTGGCTTTTTGTTATATTAGAACTAGCTAAGACAGCCACCACAGAGGAAAACAGAGACTGTGGGAGGGGCCTTTAAAATTCTGTGTGTGAGAGATTGTGGCCATTCCTGCACTAGACTGTTATAGTGCTTTTATTCCACTTCCAACCTCCAGTGGAATTCTGAAGTTTTTAGTTGACTGAGGCCAAATTGCTCTCTGGCTGGGAATTCTAAATGCCTCTCCCGAAACTGCAAACCCCAGGATTCCAGAGGATGTTGAAAGTAAAATCATAGCGCTATAACACACTAGTGCGGAAATGGCCTAAGAAATCACTTACAGGGTTCCCAGACTGAAACCAGAAATGGCACCTGTCCTTTCTGTGATTGCACAGAAAAAGGAATTTCAGAAGCTGTTACTTGTCATGTAAATAGATAATAAACAATATCTTCTGAAATTTCGCTCTTCTACGCAATCTTCCAAGGGAGAGGAGCCTTCTCCAGGTTTCGGTCTGGCAACTCTGACTACAAACAGCCCCACAAAAGAATGGAAAGACTGGACACAGAGGCAACAAAAACTGATAGCATCCAAGTAATTATACCAAAAGAACCCATGCTTCTTTAGACCAATCTGCTGGAAATTTCAAATGATACACCTTTACAACAATATGGTCTCCCTGTTGCAAGGATAGTTTTAATCTCTGACAGGAATAACACTTCCAAAGAATAACTGCCATCTCAGATGGCCAGAATGAAAACTTGAGAGGGTTCCTGCATCTTTCCTGGCCCTGTAGAAGAGGAAATCTGAACAGCTGTTCCATGTTACAGACAGGAGCTGTCTCCAGTTTTCACTCTGGCAACCTTGGTCTTCTCAGCTGACGAAATTACCCATACATACCTGTAATAACTGACTGCTACTAGGTCCTTCTCTAATCCCTTCAGGAGTAGTCCTTCTGCCCTGACGGCAGGCTGGGTGCTGGAGCCTACTTATCCGAGGGAAAAGTCTGCTGAAATATGCTCCACCTTCTGTAACTGAGCAAAGTGAATGGGCAATTAATATGCTTGCTGTCGCTGTGGATTTATGAGAGTAATTCACCCCACATTCTCTTCCTAGAAATGACAGTGACAACATGGATTACACAATGAAGAAATTTCCTTCCATAAACTGGAAGGCCAGCATTTTAAATCAACAGAAAAAGGGAAACAATATGCAAAGAAATCATAATAGTATAACCATATAATCCAATTGTAAATATAGAACATCCTCAACGTAAAAATGTCATAATCCTAAAAGGATGTATTTCCAATATATAAATCAAAGGACAAATATTGTGCCACACCCAAACACAGAGTTCTGTGTTGGCATTTTTCAGCTACCATAGCTCCCACGTACAAAGAACACGTTTCCTTTCCTGGTATACGGTAATCTTCAATGAAGCAGAATCAACAGCGGTGAAAAATCTCTAGTTCAGTTCAGAGAGAGAAAGAGAGAGAGAGAGAGAAAAGAGAAGAGAAAGAGGGGAGAAGAAGTACAATTCTTAGGGATAAGAACTAGGTCCTCGCCACCTTCACTTAGGTAATAGGATTTCAAATGCCATGGAAGGGTACATTTCATTTCAGGAAATACCAGGTTAATTTAAACTGACCTGGAGAGTGGGAGTGAAAAATCCTTGATAATGTTGGACGTTCCCTGAGAATGCTACAAAATGGAGGACATATCATCTCCAAAATAAAATTGGGTTGTACAGGGGCAAAACCTGGGACTTTCAGGGACATTTTTCTTTATTTCAGAAGAGGCTCTCAGAGAGAGGAAGGAGAGAGAAGAGGGTAGAATCTTGCCTTTCCCAGTAGGCTCAGGCAAAAGCAAACTCTCCTACCCATACCTTCCTCCTCATCAATAACTTTTGCCATCTTGACCACGCTCTGATGTTGCTTGGCTGCATGAGTCCCAGTTTTCATCTGTGAAATCTTGGAGGGTATGTTAAAATGCATGTAAGATTGACCAGCTAGCTGTAAGTCAGTATTAATACTCCAGCTATTTCAGACAGAGGAAGAAGCCGAGGCGGTGTGAGTTGTCTAAGGACAAAAGGTGGGTTCATTTTACTTTGTGTCCAGACATATTTTTTTAAAACAGCAGCAAGAAAACTGTTGGTGACATATGTATTTGTTACACACCCATATGTCTTTTTGGAGCTGACAAAAGAGGTATTCTGAGTTTCAAGAAGCAGAGTACACTGCCGTGGAGGTTTATTAGTGTGGGGAGGAGAGACACCCAGACAGCACCCAGCCCAGGCTGCAGTTTTGCAGTAGGGGAAGAAAGCTGACTCTACCTTGTTTTAACTGTCTTAATTATTGGCTGAAATTCACTGTTGCAGTTACGGATGTGTAACCTAAAGTTATACACCTGTAATCTACTATATGAAAGTCAAAGTTTGTCTCTTTGTGAGTTTGTCTGTTTGTCTGGGTCGGGCAGGCGAAGACCTCATATGACTGGCTGTGTGAGGCGAAGATCTCATATGATTTGCTGCCTAAGAAGATTCTACGGAATCCTGGGGTTTGCAGTTTAGGGAGGGACCTTTAGAATTCTCAGCCAGAGAGAGTTCTTGAGCCTGTCTTGAATAGGCAGGTTGCTATGGAGATGAGGCCTAGCAGCAAGGAGGAGGGCAGTGTGTTCCCTCAGAAACCCAACCTCCATATGTTAATAACTCTTCATACAGATTGAATTGGGGGATATGGGGGAAAGTTATAGGTACTGGACAAGACAGTTTGGGGAATTAGAAACACAGAATCTCAAATCTTTCTAACAAGTGTTACCTATGAGAAAATAAAATCCCAGGCAACACCAGGTATATATGCTAGTTAATTCATATTCATGGTCCCTATGGATGCACAATTCTGGCACTAAAAGTCTCCCAGTCCTGCTTTACTGGGCAGCAGCTGCTGTGATAGAGGTCTGGGATTTCCATCTCTTCCTTCCATTGCAAGGAAGAATTGCGACAGAAATTCTGCTTCTGATTGTCATATCAGAGATCACTGGAGGGAGAGTGTGGAAACATCCCAGTCAACAGGAGAACAGACCTCTGTTGCTCACAGTATCTGCCTAATACAGTAAGATTGGGAAAAGGGTCATGCTACTTAGTTAAATACACCGAACTAAATAGCTGATCTAGGGTCTTGGCCTGTATTTTTGATGTATTATTTAATATGTTTCTAGAATTTTGAAATCATTGATATTCTTTACACTGTTTTAAGTTTGTCTGTTGGGAGAGGATTTTTAGAGTTTTGTTTGGTGTTTCCAACACACAGATGACATCCAAGGCCATTTCCACACTAGATTGTTAGAGTGCTATTATGCCACTTTCAATATCCTATGAAATCCTGGGGTTTGCAGTTTAGGGAGGGGCCTCAAAAGATTTTGATGGCAGTGTGATCATAGATCAGGAAAAGGATCATAGACGTGAGGATGGATTTGTCTGAAATCTTCCTGTTTTCCTGAACCAGCACTATCAACCGTGCAAAAGTTCTTTGTTTGAAGTTTTCAACAAACGGGTGTCAGATTAAGTTAGTAGGCAGTTTTACGGCTTGGTCTTCCATAGGATATGCAAACCACAGGGGGTTACTTGCTCTTCTTGAAGGTGCCTTTTGTTCTCTTTGCAAGAGCCATTCCTCTTCCACATGGCCTTATCCAGGCATTGTATATGATTTCTGTTTTATGTCAACTGAGCATATCTGCCAATTAATATATCTTGCCAATTAGACTATCAGAGTAGTGGAGTTACCCATGGTGACACATGCCTTGATTACACCCCATTTGGATTGTCATAACGCACTCTCTGTGGGACTGCCTTTGGAAACCTTCCAAAAACTGCAGGAAGTCCAGAATGCTGTGGTCAGACTGCTGGCTGGGGCTGGTTACAGGGAACATGATTAATCCATTCCACTTTGGTGTAGGTGAGTGGTTCCCAAACCATGGTCTTCCAGATGTTTTGGACTTCAGCTCCCAGAATTCCTGATTGTTGGCCAAGCTGGCTGCAGCTTCTGGGAGTTGAATCCCAAAACATCTGGAAGACCAAAGTTTGGCAACAACTCAATAGGTATGTCAATAGACTTTGTTGTCGTTTTCTTTCACACAGAACTGCCCTAACAGTTCTCTGGAAGAGCAATATATGCTGGTTACTCTTATCAGTCTTAATACTAGATCAAATTCCTTGCCATTGTCTTGGCTCACTGGGAAGGGTTTAGCCTTAAGTTTGGAGGAGAAGAGTGTTCTGAGACTCTCTGGGACATCCCCCAACAGTTGGACCATTAGGGAATGGAGGCAATGTGAAAGTCTGTTTATGAGCCTGCAACCTCTCAACATGACTCAACCCAGATTTGGACACACACACACACACACACACACACACACACACACACACACACGCACCAGTGGTTCCTCCTGGTGCACATCTATACAGCTGTATTCAAAGGCCATTGATTTCTATGGGACTTGGCTTTTCCTGCTGTTCCTGAGAAGTAGCCACATTTGTCTACTGCAGAAAAAAAAGTTCTGTTTGCTCTTAAAGGCTAACAGACTATAACAGGCCATTTCTACATGAGAGGGGAGGAGCAGTTCACTGTGTGTCAAGAGCAGTGGTTTTATATTCCAATTCGGAAACTGAATTCAGAAACCGTGCTGTCTGCACCTCCCCCCCACATTTACATCATACTACTGTGGAGAACAGCAGTTGCTGCATCCACAACAGCAAGTCCCTGGCCATTCCCATTCCCATTCCCCTCCCTCACCCCGCCCCACCCCACCATAGCCAATTAATCTTTTTTTAAAACACACACACACACACACATTTTTAACACATTTTTGTGTTGCTACGTTTGTGCGTAGGCATGTATGTTCATTGATATGTGGGGGGAAAACACGTTTGAACAGTCCATTACCAGATCCACACTCTTCCCGCTGTCTGCTTAACACAGGAAGCCAATAATGATGGCAGCCTGTCCTTTGATGGGTGGAGAGAGATAGGGACAGAAATGATGGAAGGGACAACCTGGGAATGCCTATCGCTGGCCACTTCTGCGATATGAATCGATGCTACACTTCTGCATGTAGGTGAAAACCGAAGCAGAACCCGTTTGGGAGATTTACATTGGAGTTTTTCTGGTTTTCATCGCAGTGAACCACAGTGAACCATTCTAGGAGCTGAAAACATGCGGAACCACAAGGAAAACTACGATACTAAAACGGTACAACATGCAGACCAGAGGGTAAGATTTAAACGCTGCTACGATGTATCAACCTCATGCGGAAGTGGCCTATGATGATATTATAGAGGCTAATAGATTTTGATGAAATTATTGCTTTCCAGATGTTGCTGGATTACTACCTGCCAGCTAGAACTGATGGGAGCTAGGATCCAACACCTTGACAGTCCTAGGCTCCCCAACCCTGCCTTTGTAAAACCATTTTGTGAGATATTTTGTCAGTTGTTTGTCCTTGGTATTCAGAGCTACACTGCCCCAAACGTTCTGTGTGGTTCCTAGTTGCCAGGGATAGACCAAGCCTCTATTCATGTCTCTTACTTCTTCAGACATCAAGGGCAGTCACTTGCCATCACCTCAGTATTGCACAACCAGTTGTTTATTACAGTCGGCTCTCTACATCTGCCAGTATCACTTTCATGGATTTAATTATTTGCGAGTTTCTTCAACCCCTGTCCCCACCTTCAGGAGCTTCTTTTCTGGGGAAACCTTCCCTCTCAGCAGCTTTGATCAGACCATAGAGCCCTTTAAAAACCTGCTTCTGGTCCTCCTCCTCCTCCTCCTCTGCCTGGCCTGCTAAGGATGGCTCACGGCCCAGTTTCTCAGCACCGCAAACCCTCTCCCGATGCCCTCCACATACCCAAGGAAGGAGATGTGTGTGAGAGAGAGGAACGTAAGGCCAGCAAGCCAATCCACCCCCTTGCCCTTACCTGGTTTGGACCCTGGGTACTCACCATGCCTTAGCCCTCTTCTCCCGCACACACACACACATACACATTTTGATATTTGTGATTTTTTCCATTTCTGTCAGGGTCCTGCATCCCTAAACTTACCAAATGTAGAGGACCAGCTGTATTACTTTAGGTAGCAGAGATTTCATCATTACCAATTGGGAGAGTGGAAAGGACCCTTGGATCAAATCTTCTAAGCGGAGATGTCATTTAACTAGGATCATCTATACTGGGATGGGCAAAGTGTGGTCCAGCTGGCCACATGTAGCACCCTCGGGCAGTTTTTATGGCCCCCAGGGCTTTGTTGCTGTCGTACACCTTCAAGTCATAGTTCTGACTTAGGGCAATCTTATCAAGGGGTTTTCTGGGGCTGAGAGGGTGTGGCATGCCCAAGGCTTTCATGACCAAG
Organism: Iguana delicatissima; assembly: GCA_948472985.1. Classification (NCBI taxonomy): domain Eukaryota; kingdom Metazoa; phylum Chordata; class Lepidosauria; order Squamata; family Iguanidae; genus Iguana; species Iguana delicatissima. The sequence continues at coordinate 88,941 of CAOKZL010001373.1, forward strand.
CAGGGAATCAAACCTTGGTCTCCAGGGTCAAAGTCCAACACTCAAACCACCCTCAACACATAGGTTCACGCCACTCAGAATAAAAGCCCTGATCAAGCCAGAAAGAGCCTTCCATGTTGTATGGACAGATCTCTTGACTGGAAACCATTATCATTTTGAATATCATCCACCACCAGTTTGTGGACATATGTCAGTCCTCTTTCTTCTCCTCTTCTCTAACTGGGGACAGAGTCCAGCATTTTTTATATCAATTTTTTGTATAGATTTCCCTTTCCCCTTCCCAAATACCTTCTGGGAGCATTTTTGCCATGTTTTGCCCCCGAAGCCATTTTAAGCCTATAAAAGGCTTTTTTTAAAAAAAAAAATTGGAAGTAAACTGGAAGTGACTTGTGGTCACTTCCTGTTTTGAAAAATGGCTGAGAAGCACCTAAAAACATGGTGAAAATGCTCCCCCCAGCCACTAGTCAAGATGTGCAGCTCTTCTCATATGTGGATCCGCTGGATATATATCGAAATAGGTTATGATAGTCAGTGCAGAGGCAATGCTATAAACCTTCCTAGAATTTGGCTAGAGCACTACAAAATATCAAGTATTAATTGATGTTTGCAGCAACATATCTATTTGGAGTTTGCTTCTGTATTACAATGTCTCAAATGATTAATTGCTTTCTTCCCTGTTGCTACAATGTATCTGGTGAGGGGGAGAAGATCAGAGTGGGCAAAAACAAAAGTGTCACAAAGTGTTTTGGGAACTCAAAGTGACTAAGATAAAGGGCAGAAATACATTCTTGCCCCAGGGATGAAAGGAGAGTAAACAAATACAGATCTGGGAATTGTCTAAAGATGTGGGATGATGTTAAATGTATAATCTTCTCCAATCACAGCTTTGCACGCCTAAAATTTGCATGTGTGGGTAAAAGCTTGTGAAATCCATGTATAATTTAGTCTCAGCAACTTTGGAAGAAATGTGCTATGTTGCTTGCTTTGCATCAAAGACTGAACTTTGTGAGTTATTCAGGAGATGACACTGCTAGAGGGGATTTGGGGGGCACATTTTTTCCTGCAGTAGGGGATGGGGTGGACAGCGTCTAGTCTGACCCCGCTAGTCTCTCACAGTTGCTCATGCCTGATCTGCAAGGACAGCGCACACTCCTTTAGGAATACATGAAACTGACTTATCAGGCCATTTCTCCATCTAGCCCAGTACTGTCAACTCGGACTGCCAGGAATGGTTTTCCAGGTTGTCCAGATGGATTTTTTCTTAGCCATTCCTGGAAACTCCTGGTATTTCATATTCAAGTGGTTTCATATTCAAGTACTAACCAGACTTTACCTGCTTAGCTTCCCAAAGATTGGGTGTGTCCACTGTAGTACGGCTGCACTATTGAGCTGCACCACCTTTTTTTATGGGTACTTTTTGTTTGTTGGTTGGTTATCTGAACGTATTAATTTCTGATTTCTCTCCTGAACCTAGAAGTATTCACAAACAAAATCTTTCCTGGGTAGGTGCTCAATTTTTAAAACACTATTTCCTCCTAAAATTTATTTATATGTGTTTTTTAAAGTTGCTGCTCTTTTCCTAAAAGGCAGCCTTGGGCAATGTGAGATTTTAAAAACATAATACAATCATTATATCACAATGATTTTAAAAAGTCCAAAAACACAGCAGCTTTCCCCACAAATTCAGGATTTATACAACTTTTCTCCTCTGTGGGTTCTCTCATGAGCAACAAGAGTTGAACTCTGATTGAAACTTTTCATGCAGTGAGAACATTTATATGGTTTTTCCCCTGTATGGATTCTCTCGTGCCTAATCAAATGTGCTTTGTGACTGAAGCTTCTGCCACAGACCAAGCATGTGTAGGGTTTTTCACCTGTATGGCTTCTTTTGTGTCTGTTAAGGTTTGATTTGCCACTGAAGTTTTTCCCACAGGCTGTGCAAGTGTACTGTTTAACCCCTGAATGACCCCTCTCATGGCCAATGAGATCTGTTCTGTGCTTGAAACTTTCCCCACAATCTGAGCACTTGTAAGGTTTCTCTCCTGTATGTATTTTCTCATGTCGAAGCAGGTGAGCTTTATGGCAGAAGCCTTTCCCACAAACTGAGCAGAGATATGGTTTCTCCCCCGTATGGCTTCTCTCGTGCCTAGTAAGGTTAGACCTTCCACTGAAGCCTTTTCCACAAATGGAGCAAGCATAGGGCTTATCTCCAGTGTGGGTTCTCTCATGTATGATATAATCTGATCTGTGATTGAAGCCTTTCCCACAAACTGGGCATTCATAGGGTTTCTCGCCTGTGTGAATCCTTTCATGAGTAGCAAGTTTTGCACTTTGGCTGAAGCTTTTCTCACAGTATGAGCATTTATATGGTTTTTCAATATGGGTTCTCTCATGAGAAATGAGGGTTGAATTCTGGCTGAAGCTTTTCAGACACTGTGAACATTTATAGGGCTTCTCTCCTGTATGAATTCTCTCATGTCTGATCATGTGTGCTTTATGACTAAAGCTCCTACCACACACCGAGCAAGTGTATGGCTTCTCTCCTGTGTGGCTTCTTTGGTGTCTATTGAGGTTGGACCGTCCGCTGAAACTTTTCCCACAAAATGAGCATATGTGGGGCTTCTCTCCTGTGTGGGTTCTCCAATGCGCAATAAGGTAAGACTTCACATTGAAACCCTTTCCACAAAGCGAGCATTTGTGTGGTTTTTCTCCTGTATGGGTTCTCTCATGTGCAAAGAGGTATGATCTCACATTAAAAGTTTTCTCACAATAGGAACATGTGTATGGTTTCTCTCCCATGTGAGCTCTGTCCTGAGCAAGGAAGTATTTTCTCCAAATGAAGATTTTGCCATAATTAGAGCTTTTGTACGGCTTCTTGCCACCTCTTTTCCCTGTGTGGCTTCTTTGTTGTCTTTCTGCCCTGTACTGATTTGCTCTTCCCAGACACCGGAAGATGCTCCCTCGTGTCATCGCTCTATTGATTTCCGTGTAGTTAGTGATGCCTGGTAGAAAATCTTCTTCTTTCACATAACCATTACCTATTAGAAGCAACAGAAAATCATGAAACAGTGCATAATTCTTCACAAAAATAAGGCATTTTAAACATACCAGGAAGTCAAGGAATGCAAACAAAATAAGAGACAACCTAACACAACTCACAAACAGAACAGGATGTTAAAGGAACTGAACTGTCCTGTTTGCTTGCCTAAATAAGCTTGCAGTTTCATTATATACCACAGCACTTTTCAAGTTATTTATACATATATGAATGTAACATAGATGCAAGCCCAATCCTGGCCTGTGAGTAGACTATGTTAAGAAATCTCCTTTTCCTGTTTGAACTGTTCAGCAAAGACAGATTTTTAGGAAGTTGTATTTATAACCAGTAGAAATATAGTGGACAATGTGAGGGAAATGGACTTTTTGGTGGTGATGTCAACAAACCTATGAATTGAAGTTTTCCTCCTAAAATTAGTCATCTTCAGCTAGTTAGGTAGTTAAGGACTCTTGCACTAATTCTCTGAGTTAACATAAAAGGATGCTAGTGTAAAGAAGCAATTGGAGGGTATTGGGCAATACTACCCCCATCATGTGGAAGGCAGCAAGAGTGCACAAGCTCTCACTGTCCACACTGCATTGCTAAACCCATCTCCAATGCTCTTATAGGCCCTAATGCTCTATCATGCTCCAATGTTCCATCAGGCAGAGTGAGGAAGCTACCTCACAAGGCAAAATTTCAGACATGACCCACACAGGATAAAAAGCAGAACACAAAATGAATTTTTGTCTGAATGGAAGTGGTTAACTGACCTTTTAAAAAAGAATGAAAGTGATCTGATGACAATAGGTTTTGAAACTAGAAGTGTAAATTAGATTTAGAAGATGTACTCTGTTGTTTTAAAAGGTTATTTTTATATATATAGATGATTACTATTATTTTTTGAGCACGAATCATTAGTATAAACTAATCTAGAATAGGTTAACAATGATTTATGAATTTGAGAAATTAAGTAAATAAATTATAAAAATGATAAGTAATTAGCAACAATTAATAAGTATGGCATAAAATGAATTATTCAATAGTTAGGTGTAAATGCTTAAATAATATGAACTCTTTGCAACAAGCACAGAAACCAATTTTTAGTTATGTTTTGTTAGTTGTTTTAGTCATGTGTAGGTTGGGATGTTTGTATCAATGTATTTTTAGTCGTTTTGTATTTTTGGGTTGTGTTGTTTTTTCTTCTTTTTACTTGGTTAAAAAATTCAGACATGACTAATGGTGCTTCTCCCTCCACTGGAGAGAGGCCATCCCTCACCTGACTGGGCTCCCAAGAGTGTTGCACTTCCTTCTTGGAGATCTGAGGTCCATGATTCTTCTTCTGGTTCCACCTTTATTATCACACTGGGAATTCCTGAACAGAAAGATGTAAAACAAGAAAATGTGACAATCTTACCCCATTCCATACAGTAGTCATAGTCACTGTCAGCACTCAATCTGGTTTCTTTTAGTGCTTCAGCCCACTCCCACTCCTCCAGGGAACAAAGTAAATGTTTATTTAAAACTCCTTTCCTTTAATTTGGAGAATTATATTAATTGTACCTTTTATAATTTTGTATCCCTTTCTTTCTTATTTGTTTCTATTAGTTTGTTCCAGCTCCTTAGCCAATCACTTTCATTCAACTAACCCATATACCCCATTCTTCTTTCTAATACATTTTCTAATATATATTCTAAAATATTATATTGCTATCTATCGACCTTCCATTTTCCTTCCTCTTTCCAACCCTGTGCAATAACCACCTGAGCTGCCCTCAACATTTGTTTCAGCAGGTATTCCACTTTCTATCCAAACTCAAATCTTTTACATTTAGAGTCATACATTTTTCTTTAATTCCAACTTTTTTCCTATTATTCCATTTATTTTGTTATTTCCTACCAAAATCTCTGCACCGTACAACACTCCCACCACATATGTATGTATGTGCCTTTACTTCCACTTCAACATCAATGCCAACAACAAAAACTATATTCTATCTTTATTCATCTAATAAATGCAACAGTATTTCCCACCAAAAAATCTAGAATACCACATTCATCTCTCCTTCTCATTTGGAAAGGTCTTACCTTGCTCACAGTCCTGGTTATCCGATGCACCCGAATTTTCTTCCTCTTCCATCTTTATGGTCACAGTGGGAAAACCTGATGAGATAAATGATGTGAGAGAACAGGTGAAACAACCAATATTCTACATAATCTTGTAAAGATAACAGAGTCTTGTGGTGCCTGAAAGACTAGGGCCATTTCCGCACTAGACTGTTATAGCACTATTATTCCACTTGCAACATCCTATGGAATTCTGGGGTTTGCAGTTTAGGGCTGGTTGGCCCCTCCAGAAACTGCAAACCCCAGGATTCCATAGGAAGTTGCAAGTGGAATAATAGTGCTATAACAGTCTAGTGCGGAAATGGCCTAATAAAGACTTTAAAACCTCTCTATACGCTTGCCTGCCCAACAATTAAGAGCTGCTGGAGGAGGTCCCCTCTTTGGCCCCCAGGGGGAACAATGCAACAATGCAAGGGGCAAGAGAAAGGGCCTTCTTTGTTGTGGAGCCCTGGTTGTTTAACAGAATACAGCCAGCCTCTGTGTCAATTATCCCTCTAAGGGGACAGCATTCCATAACCGGGTTAGGCCTTCCTACAAATATTTTGTAGCTGAAACTGTTGTTTATTGTGTGCCTTTAGGTTGTTTCTGATGTACAGCAACCCTAAGGTGAAACTATCACAGGGTTTTCTCAGGCTGAGAGTGTGTGATGTGTCCAAGGTGACTCCCCCCCAATGGGTTTTCATGGCTAAGCTAGGAATCAAACCCAAGTCTCCAGAGTAATAGTCCGATGCTCAAACCACTACACAATGCTGACTCAGAATACAGTAGGATAATTTTATGCATTTGTATTTATTTATTTATTTATTTTATATCTTTATTGAAGTGATTGACAAGTTGAACTGTAAAATACAACATGAGCAAAACATTTCAGCTTCTGCCTTCTTAGTTGCTAAAAATGAAACTCAACTTTATTTATTTAATTAATATCCCTCCTTCCTCCTGATCTGGGCCCAAAGTGGCTATTAACTGGAGAAATAAAACTTTTTTTTTTAATACATTCTGAAACACAGTCTCTCTTTCTCACCATACTCACAAGTACACCACAGATTTGGAATAAACCTTCTAGCATATTCCAACTCAGAACCCATCTTTCACCTGGAGAGGAACCTCTGACAGCCTCGTTCTGCTGAAAACCTTCCTCACCAGCAAGGATGCCAAATTCATCTTCTTCCACCTTTATTGGCACATTGGGACACCCTAATCAATACAGAGGAAATCATGACTTGCAGCTAATTCTAGTGGAAATTCTTCCCAAATTGCAGTGTAGTGATGGGAATCAAGCGGTCATCCCAATGCTGCTACACTGCAACTCCCAGCATTCCTCATCACTGTCTATTATATCCTGACTTTCTGACAACATAAGGCACTTGAAGTAGTTAATAGTAAAATTCAAACAACCCAAACACATTTAAAATACAGAAATGTATTAAAAACATAACTGAAAACACACCGATAGGAGGAAGGAAGCTGATGGGAAATGTAGTCCAAGAATATCAAGTGGGCCACATGATTCCCACATCAAAGCTTTGGAATACTGGGCAATTTGTATGTCTAATTCCTTTGGATGCCATGGAGATCTGCAAAAGCTTCTGAATAAAGACACTGAGACCCTCAACATACAACATGATTTCCTGAAGAGATCCTTCACCTGAATGAGCACTTGGAGAGGTCCAGTTTTCTTCAGAAACCTGACAATCCAGCACCCATGGTTCTTCTTTCATCTTCACATCAGGGAGCTCTGCCAAGACAAAAATGTCAGAAGATGGAGTAGGGAAAAACACCCCAGGCACAAACAGCTAGAGGGGAACATTTCTTGTTTTTTATGGAAATAAGTCTCTGTGTTTTTCTGACTAACTTCCTCACAATTTGCTTAGCTTAGCTTTCCATCTCCATTGGAGGGACTGGGAATGGAGACCCTAAGTTCTAGAAGCAGGAAAAAAAATGAGGATCCTCATATAGCTTCAAATTATCATGAAACTAGTAAAGATACAAAACATTTAGTTGAGCTTCATATTAAGAGGAAGGTGACCGAAATGGTGAAGGATCTGGAAACCATGCCCTATGAGGAGCAGCTTAGGGAGCTAATTATGTTTAGCCTGATGAAAAGAAGGTTAAGAGGTGATATGATAGCCATGTTTAAATATCTGAAGGGATGTCATGTTGAAGATGAGGCAAGTTTCTTTTCAGTTGCTCCAGAGACTAGGACATAGAGCAATGGATTCAAACTACAGGAAAAGAATTTTCACTTGACCTTCAGAAAGAATTTCCTGATGGTAAGAGTCATTTGACAGTGGAATATGCTGCCTTGGAATGTGGTGGAATCACTTTCTTTGGAGGTTTTGAAACAGAGGCTGGATGGTCATTTGCTGGGGATGTTTTGAGTGTGTGTTCCTGCATGGTAGGGAGTTGGACTTGATGGCTGTTGTGGTCTCCTCCAAATCTATGATTCTATACAAAAACAGTGTAAGTGCCCTCCTCAAAGGCTGATTTTGCAATCCTTGCTTGCAAAAGGACTGCCCTTTTTTAGCTAAAAAAGAAAAAAAAGGAGGGGTAAATTTCATCACCTCCCTCCAAGAGTAGCAACTCACCTTTTAAAGTAAATTTCAGGACCCACCTATTCTTTTTAACATCAAAAACATTTGTCTAAACCATGCAGCATCCTTTGTTTTGGCCTTGCTTTTGGCATTTTTAGCAGTCCATGCAAAACCCTTAGAGGTTGCAGAAGCAGAAAATTGGCCCCTCAGCCTACTGGAATTGCCCACCCATCTCATATGGAAACAACAGATACAATGCTAAAAGGCCAGGTATAATTACAGCTGTCAACAACATCCTTAAACCAAGGTGAGCAATATGTGGCTGCATGCATTCCTCTCATTGCTTTCGCTGCCTTCACTTCCACAACGGGAGTTTTCTTCCTTTCTGTCTGGAAAGGAAGGAGACATTCTGCCCACCAAGAATGAAGGACTCTATGACGCAGGAGCATCCCACAAGGAGGAGGTAGCTGCGAATTCCCTCAATGGTAAGAGGCAGGGCTGCAGGCTCTGGTTGTCAGGATGCATGGCTCCAGTCATAGGCCATTTCCGCACTACACTCTTATAGCGCAATTATTCCACTTTCAACATCCCATGGAATCCTGGGATTTGCAGTTTGGGAGGGTCCAGCTGGCTTTGTAGTTTAGAGAGGGGCCTTTCAGGGGCCCACTATAACAGTCTAGCGCAGATATGGCCATAAAGTATTCCTGAGTCAGGGTCACCTTCACACAGGCCACATTGTTGTTCTTGGCATGACAGGAAGTGATGGGATGTCACTTCCTGTCCTGTGATTCAACCTAAAAATGACCACTGTTTCGCACAGGATGGGGTGGGAGAAGCAGTGAGAACAGCCACAAAAAGCCACCACATTTTTGTGGCAATTTGGGGCATTTTTTTTAGACAAAAAATGTCATTTTTAGACTAGACTAATTTAGACTAGGGATAGACATCCTTGTATCATTCTCATATGAAAGAATAAATAATTGAAAATGTTAAAAAAAATAATGTATTTGCTGGATGTGTATTAGAATAGATCAGGCAGCTAGTTTAGGCCTTGCTAGAGTGAGTTGGAGCCCTGCAAAGTATCAATTATTAATTTTTGATTGCAACTACAGTTCTCCCTCCACATTCGCAGGTTTCACTTTCATGAATTTGATTATTCGTGAGGTGCCTGCTGGCCCCCCCATTCTCCCACTCCCACCCCTTTCCCACCCCACCTGCTCCTCCCATTTTCCTTGCCTCAGGTATGGCTGCGGCTCCTCACGCTGCCACTGTGGGTACGGGTGCGGCCCGCATGGGCAGCAGGAGGGCCCAGGGAGGCCGACTGCCAACTCTCTGCGCTCCTCACGCTGCCGCCGTGGGTACGGGTGCGGCCCGCACGGGCAGCAGGAGGGCCCAGGGAGGCCGATCGACGGCTCTCTGCGCTCCTCACGCCGCCGCCGTGGGTACGGGTGCGGCCCGCACGGGCAGCAGGAAGGCCCGGGGAGGCCAACTGCTGGTTCTCTGTGCTCCTCATGCCACCCTGCCATCACCGCAGGTACAGGTGTGGCCCATGCAGGTGGCACAAAAGCCAAGGGAGGCCAATCACCAGTTCCCTGCCACCCGCCCCTGCCTGGGTGGGTGCACTGCCTGGGTGGAAGTCTGGGGGAGGGCACCCTATTTGCAATTATTTCACATTCACGAGGGATTTGTGTCCCTATCCCTCGCAAATGTGAAGGGCCTACTGTGTATATCCGTTTGAACCTCGTTTGTGTATTCCAGGGCGTCAAATAGTTAATTGCTATATTCCTCACTGCTACAATGTATCCGGACAAGGGGGAGAAGATGCGGGGAACAAAAACATGGAAAGGTGTTGTAAGAACTGGAAATGCTCAAGATAAGAAGGCAGAAACATATTCCAGCCTCAAGGATGAAAGGTGTGTAAACAACCGCGAATCTAGGAAACTGTCTAGAATGGTGAGATAACGAGAAATTTAAGATCATCTCCCAATCACAGCTTTGAGTGCCAAAATTTGTATGGAAAGATATAAACACCTGTACCCACTATGTATGCCTTTAGTTTCAACAACTTCAAATGAAGTGTGCTGTGCTGCTTGCTTTGTTACAAACAAACACTGCTGTTTAACTCTGAGTGAAGTTAGTAGAGTACATGTTATCCGAGGCATGACACTGGTATGTTAGGTAGGGATTTCCAAAGCAATCTCTCCACACCAGGAAAGCTGCCAGCCCCACCCTAAACTGTCTGTGCCCGAAAAGTATGACAAGCCAACTTCCTTAATTTGGCTTTACTCACTCCATTTCCGCACTAGACTGTTCTGGTGTGATGATTCCACTTTCAACCTCCTATGGAATCCTGGGGTTTGCAGTTTAGGGAGGGGCCACCTGGCCCCTCCCTAAACTGCAAACCCTAGGATTCCATAGGAGGTTGAAAGTGGAATCATCGCGCTATAACAACCTAGTGCGGAAATGGTGTCACTCATTCAGATCTTTTGAAAAGGCCCTCCTCCCACAAACCCACTTCATCTGCAAAAATTTATTTTTCATGTATAGTTTTTTTTTTCCAAATGATTTTAAATGAAATTTTTCTGCACTTTGACTTGCCTGCATCCACCACAATACCTGAGAAGACTGTGCTTTCTTCAGAGCCCTGGTGATTTGGTATACATGATTCCTCCTCTTTTTCTGCCTTCACTTTTACATTAGAATAATCTGATCACGGGAAACAAGAGATGAGGAAGATTCAATAATGGCAATGGATGGATGTTGCCCAGTGGCTCTTCAAAGAACAGAGATGTGCAAGAGTGGTATACTGGTTAGGATGCTGGGCAGGTCTGGGGTCAATTACACCATTTCCAAACCACACTGTTATAATGCTATTATTCCACTTTCAACATCCTATGGAATCCTGGGGTTTGCAGCTCACTGGATGTAAGGCAGGGATGTAACCTAAAGAGGTGTAGCTTAAATCAATAAATATCTGGTTTTGAATGATGTGTTTTCTCAGTTCCTCTGCTTGAGCCACAGTTAGCCCTGTCAGCCCCTGGAATTTCTCACTGAGGAGATAGAGTTGAAAGAACAGCTCATTCTATCCATATGCATTAGATGAATAGTTAGGTATTTGTTATTTTTAGTCTTCTTTCCAGCAAGCTGATATACATGGTCCTCCTCCCTACTGCTATCTTCACAACAATCCGCTACAGCTGTGGTTGTTGTGTACCTTCAAGTCATTTTTTACTTATGGTGGCCCTATCACAGGGTTTTCTTAGCAAGATCTGTTCAGAGAAGTTTGCCTTTGCCTTTTTCAGAAGCTGAGAGAATGTGACTTTCCTAAGGTCACACAGTTGGTTTCCATGGCTGAGCAAGAATTTGAACCCTGGTTTCTAAAGTCATAGTCCAACACTCAAATTACCATATTACACCGGTTCGTAAGCTGGGTCAGGCTAAGAGTGTATGACTGGCCCATAGTGATAAAGTGAGATTTCTTGTTCTTAGGGGCATTTGAACCCAGAGCTTCAAGCTTTAATCCAACATTCAAAGTTTCTCAACCAGAGTTCCCCCAGAACTCTTGAGGTTCCACAAGAGGTTGCTAAACATTCTGTGAAAAATTGTGATTGAAAAAAAATAATAAAAATTTTTTTTTGAGCAGTAGATATAATACATTTTATGCAGTTTCCCTGAGATTTGAAAACTATTTCAAGGGTTCCTTCTGGGTAAAAGAACTTAAGAATGGCTGTGAAATACATCTCAGTTGTTAGAGAAATGTATGTCCCACTCTTTCTCCAATAAACTCAAGGTGGCATACAAGCTCTTTGTCTCCCTTTTTACCCTCACAATAGTCCTGTGTTAAGTTAGGTTCAAAGAGTGAGGCCATTTCCACACTAGATTGTTATAGTGCTATTATTCCACTTTCAACATCCTGTGGAGTTCTGAGTTTTGTAGTTTACTGAGGCCAAAGAGCTCTCTGGCTGAGAATTCTAAATGCCCCTCCCTAAACTACAAACCCCAGGATTCCATAGGATGTTGAAAGTGGACTAATAGCACTATAACAGTCTAGTGTGGAAATGGCCTGAGATTCACTTGTTCAAGATCACCCAGTGAGCTTCACACCCAAGAGGAGAGCTGAACTGAGGGTTTCTGAGCCCTAATCCAACTTTCTGATTATTACGCTTTGATGGATCCCCACTAAATGGTTGCCACCACTTTTACTAGAATTGCTCCTGCATTTTTAAGATGAGTCTGACAGGCAGAACCTGAATCTACTTATTTTGTGAACACTGTCAAGGTTAATGGAGGTTCTACAACTCATAGTACTGAAACTCTGTTGCCTATAATCTTGTCTTTGAGGCTGCATCCAAAACACTCTTACTAGGGAGGAAGTTCATACAAACTTCCCAATGGTGGGAATCATGGGGGCTTCCAGAAGTCATAGAAATTTCCAAGATTTCTCACCATGGGTGATACTGGCTACAGCTGCTGGAAATAGTGATCCAACAACATCTGGAGGAAGGACACATTCTTCCATGTAATATGTGACATTGCCTTATACCAAGTCAGATTTTTGGTTGGTATAGCTGAATATTTACCATACCAATAGACAGCAGCATTCTAGGGTTTCAAGCACGGATCTTTCCCTAATTGGAAATCCCAGGGACTGAAAGAAGAAAAGATCTAGAACAAGGGCTATACTACCAAGCTGTTGTTTCTGGGTTCCTTCAAGTTGTTTTTGACCTATGGCCACCCTAAGGTGACCCTACCATGGGTTGTTCAGATGGGTTTTGCCATTGCCCTCCTCAAAGGCTGAGGGAATGTGATTTAATTAAGGTCATCCACTGGGTTCTTCACAGCTAAGTAGGGATTTGAGTGACACCAGATTGGCTTGCAACAGAAGTACCACCAAACTAGGAACCTGCCCCACCAGCATTGTCAACATGGCCCTCCAGAGGTTCAGGCAGAATTCTTTCTTTAGATCTACCTGGAGATCTTCCATTCAAATACAAATGTGGCCTGACCTTGTTTGGCTTCCAAAGCTGGACAAGACTGGTCGTGTTCAGGATAATATGGTGCACGCTTATGGATTTCTGAGTAAATGTCATTGTAAAATTCTGCATGAACAGTCACAGGTTCACAGTTCTAAATCAAAGTCTGAAAATAATTCCAAATACATTGTTGACTTACAATTACAAAGACTTTATGAGCTCCTTACTCACCTAGGTGGTCACCCAGGAAAGTCTCAACATTCTCTGATCCCTGGAGCTCTACAATTTGTTGCTTCTTTTCTTGCTCCATCGTAGCAGCACCCTCTAAGAGAAAGATGAAAAAACAGTGATCAGGACAGAGATCTTGACTTCCAGCGGTGGCAGGAAAGAACATCACTGTATTATATCCAAACATACAAATGCTCTGTCCCTAAAAACAAATATATACTTCATTCTGCTGTTTTCCCAAGTTACCCTTTGATGTATTTTCAAGATAAAGTGCAACCTGATATTTCTTCCTTGTTGTTACTGTGTGCCTTCAAGCTGTTTCTGACTTACGGTAACCCTAAGATGAACCTATTATGGGGTCTTCTGGGGCTGAGAGTGTGTGATGTGCCCAAGTCACCCAGTGGTTTTCCACAGCCAAGTGGGGAACCCTGGTCTCCAGGGTCGTAGTTCAGTGCTCAGACCACTACACCTCACTGATTCTCATCCTTTCCTAACTTCATAATTTTTACAAGACTCCTTTCTTCCAGTTTTTTTTCTGTCTTAATGTATTATATTTTCAATGTTAATACTTGGTTGTGTAGGAATATACTGATTTTGATTTGTGAAACCCTATTTCTAAGTTAGAGGATCCACATAAATTCAAGAAATTTGGAGTGCTAAATATCTTAATGTACCAATGCCTACTCATCCAGGTAGACAGAGATATTAATTAGAGTAACATTTGTTATAGGATTCACAGAAGACTAGGCCCAAAAAGCAGTTTTTTCATAACGTTGGTACTTCGCTGTAAACAAATGTCCCTGAGTTTCAGCCACTGCCATAAACAGCGTTACTAAATAAATAAATGGTAGCATTTTTAAGATACAAAAACTCTCTTGGTCACATTTTTTTTCCAAAAAGGAAAGCTTGTGGCTACTCAGAACAAAACATTCCATCTCATAGAGGGATGTGTTTTCTGGCTTTGAGTGTTTAGCTATTGGGGAATACCCTTGATTCTGCACCACAAAATACTCGCATGGACATCAGGCATTTTTACCCCTTGCTATATAATTGAATTCTCACTGGGGTCAGAAAATATTTCAGATAAAGTCATGTAATGCCTCCTTCCCCTTTCTGTCTAGTTGTTGTTGTGTGCCTTCAAATCATTTCTGACTAATGGTAGCCCTCAAGTGAACCTATCATAATGCATTCTTGGTGAGATTTTTTCAGTATTTGAAGTATTTGAAGGGATGTCATATGGAGGATGGAACAAGCCTGTTTTCTGCTGCTCTAGAGATTAGGACATGGGGCAATGGGGCTTCAAATTTCAAGAAAAGAGATTCCATCTAAAACATTAGGAAGAAATTCCTGATGGTAAGAGCAGTTAAGCAGTGGAATATACTGCCTTGCAATGTGGTGGCATCTCCTTCTTTGGAGGTTTTTAAGCAGAGGCTGGATGGCCATCTGTTGGGTATGCTTTGATGGGTGTTCCTGCATGGCAGGAGGTTGGACTGCCTGGGTGTACCACAACATTTGACTAAGCTAATGTATAACCTGTACACACAACAAGAAGCTACCATGAGGACAGAATATGGAGAAACAGTTTCAAATTGGCAAGGGGGTCAGGCAAGGCTGCATTTTATGACCCTATCTGTTTAACTGGTACACTGAACATATTAATAAAGCAGGATTAGACTCTGAGATGCCAAAACTGGAGGGAGGAACATTAACAATTTAAGATATATGGGTGATACCATACTACTAGCAGAAAAGAGCAGACTAGGAACGATTACTTTTGTTGTAGAAAAGTACAAAGTAGAAAGTACAAAAGCAGGTTTACAGTTGAATATTAAGAAAACAAATATAATGACATAGATGATTTACAGTATGTAATTTTAAAGTAGACAGTGAAGACATTGAAATAGTTCAAGATTTTCTATGCCTTGGGTCAGTCATTAATCAGAATGGAGATAGCAGTCAAGAAATCAGAAGACCAAGACTTGGAAAGACAACTATGAAGAAACTGGGATAAGATCCTAAAATGTAAAGGTGTATCATCATATACTACGGTCAGGATTGTCCATGCCATCGTAGTTCCAACTTCTATGTGTGGTTGTGAAATCTGGACACTGTACAAAGTTGATAGGAAGAAAACCAACTCATCTGAAATCTGGTGCTGGAGGAAAGTTCTATGGCAGAACTTTCCAAACTTTTCATGTTGGTGACACATTTTTTAGACATGCATCATTTTGCAACACAGTAATTCAGTAAGTGGAGGCAACCCCTCCACCTGAGCTTGGCCCACTGCCACCACCCTTGCCAGGGTCTTTCTTGGTCTGGAGCGGCGGCGGCAGCAGCAACAAGAAAGGCAGTCCCCTCATCTGGATGTGATCTGCTGCCACCACCCTCGGCAGAGTCTTCCTGGCCCGGGCTGGTGGCGGTGGTGGTGGCAGCGGTGGTGGGAGAGCCGCCTCTCCACCAGGCCCTGGCCCACCACCACTACCCTTGCCGGGGTCTTCCTTGGCCCAGGGTGGCAGCAGGAGAGGCAGCCCCTGCACCCATTATGTTCACACGACACACCTACACACTAAGGTGTCCTGACACACAGTTCGGAAAGCTCTGTTCTATTCCTGCACTGCTAAGAAGACAATCAATGGGTCCTAGAGCAAATCAAGCCAAGATGACTAAACTGAGACTCTCATACTTTGGGCTCCTCATGAGAAGCCATGACTCACTAAGACAGGACAGAAGGCAGTAGGAAAGGAGAAAGACAGCATTACAGCTAGACAGACTCAATCAAGGAAGCCACAGGCCTTGAATCTGCAAGACCTGAGCAGGGCTTTTGAAGATAGGGTCACTGCTTATTCATAGGGTGGCCACAAGTCGCAGTGAATTTGACGACAATTAAGAACAAAAACAAAGACTGCGGGCTGGGGTGGGAAATGCATATACAAAAATGCGTCCCCCAAGGTACAGGGGCTCCTCATCTACGTCCCTCCTTCCCTCCCTGGCTTAAAAGCGGCCCTCACCCGGTTTCCATGAAAGGGGGAGGATCCTTAGTTTTTCTCCCAGGGCTCAGTCACTCTCTCCTCCGGCTTCGCTTCCTTTTAGGGACCACCGGCGCTTGTCAAGGCGCCTTCGCCATCGCGGATGTCCAAAAAGGGGCTTTTGGAGAGCGCGTTTTCTTTGGCAAATCCAGGTCCTCCCCGCCCAGCTTGCCTTCTCTATAAATCCTTCTGTATCTCTCCCATTCAGATGGGGAAGGGAAGGCGATTTGCTCTTTGTGTTCCGCTTCCCACCATATGATTCGGGGGAGGGAAGGGGGCGAGTCCAAAAAAATAAACCTTTCGCCGCGCCGTCCGCTTCCAAAGCCAAAGTCTCCCCACTCGGCTACCTGAGCGCACGGATGGAGGAGGCTCGGGTGGATGCACTTGGTCATTGATTGATTCAGGCTGGCTCGGGGTGGGCTGGACTTCGTAGGGTTTTTTTTCCCTAATTAAACCCCGTTGGATTTTCACAATGTTTGTTTTCCGCTTAAAATGCAAGAGGGTTTGAGTTGCTTTGGCTGCCGCCCGAGCGGGGAGGTTACTTTTTGGACTACAATTTCCACACCCCTTAAGACACCTAGGTAAGAAGCTTGTGGGAACTGAACAGTAACTTTTCCAAACTTATCACATAAGCCCACCCAGGCTCAGATCTTAGTAAAGCAAAGATTTTCCTCCTTTCCCTGGGTGAGGATGACTTTGGGCAATTATTTCTCGTTCTTGATGGATAAATCAAAGAATAGCTCTGTATGTGTATGTACCTTCCGGTATCCTACCGACCCCATGAATTTCATTAGGTTTTCTTAGGAGAGGAATACTCGGGTGGTTTTGCCAGGTCCCTCCTCTGAAATTTAACCTGTCCTACATATTTAACAATGTCCCAAGTTAATGCTGTATATAAAACATAGAATCAGAGAATCACAAAAGTTGGAATAGACCCCAGGGCCATCCAGTTTAACCCTCTGCTATGCAGGAACACCCATCAAAACATTCCCAACAGATGGCCATCCAGCCTCTGCTTAAAAACCTCCAAGCGAGGAGACTCCACAACACCCCATCGCAGCATATTCCACTGCTGGACAGCTCTGACTGTCAGGAAGTTCTTCCTGAGGTTCAGGTGTAATCTCCTTTCCTGCAATTTCAATCCATTGCTCCTTGCCCTAGCCTCTAGAGCAGTGGTTCTCAACCTGTGGGTCCCCAGATGTTCGTGGACTTCAGCTCCCAGAAGCCCCAGCCACTATGGTCAATGCTCAGGGCTTCTGGGAGTTGAAGTCCACGAACATCTGGGGACCCACAGGTTGAGAACCACTGCTCTAGAGCAATGGAAAACAAGCCCGCTCCCTCCTCGACATGACATCTCTTCCAATATGGCTATCATGTCTCCTCTTAACCTTCTCTTCTGCAGACTAAACATCCCTAGCTCCCTAAGACGCTCCTCACAGGGCACAGGTTCCAGACCCTTCACCATTTTGGTTGCCCTCTCTGGACACGCTCCAGCTTGTCAATATCTTTCTTGAATTGAGGTGCCAAGAACTGGACACAGTATTCCAGCAGAATAGAGTGGCACCATTAGCTCCCTTGATCTAGACACCATGCTCCTAATTATGCAACCAAGAATCGCGTTGGCTTTCTTGGCTGCTGTGTCACACTGCTGACTCATGTTCAGCTTGTGGTCCACCAAGACTCCTCAATCCCTTTCACACGTACTGTTATCCAGCCACATATCCATCCTATATTTGTGCATTCCATTTTTTCTGCCTAAGTGTAGGACCTTACATTAGTCTCTTTTGAAATTCATTTCATTAGCTTTGGTCCAGTTCTCCAATCCGTCAAGGTCACTTTGAAATTTGACCCTGTCCTCTGGCGTATTGGCAACCCCTTCCAATTTGGTGTCATCTGCAAATTGGATCAATATGCCCTCTATTCCTTCATCCAAGTCATTGATGAAGATGTTGAATAGCATTGGGCCCAGGACAGAACCCTGTGGCACCCCACTAGTCACTTCTCTCCAGGATGAAAAGCAGCCATTAGTGAGCACCCTTTGATCAACCAATGATAAATCCACCTAACAGTAGCCCTGTCCAGCCTGCATTTTACCAGCTTTTTTGCAAGAATGTAATGGGGAACTGTGTCAAAAGCCTTACTGAAATCAAGATCTGCTATGTCCATAGCATTCCCTTCATCTGTCAAGCTTGTTATTCTATCATAAAAAGAGATAAGATTAGTCTGGCATGACTTGTTTTTGAGGAACCCCATGTTGACTTTTAGTGATTACAGCATTGCTTTCTAAATAATTACAAACTGGCTGTTTAATGATTTGTTCTAGGATCTTTCCTGGTATTGATGTCAGGCTGACTGGGCAATAATTATTTGGATCCTCTTTTTCCCCCTTTTTGAAGATGGGGACTTTTACCTTCCTCCAGTCCGCTGGGACCTCTCTTGTTCTCCAAGAACTTTTGTATCTCTCAATATTGAGTCCATTTTTCACTAAATCCAATTGTTAGTTCTAACTAGAGTAGACCCACAAATCAACAGAATTTAGTGATTTTGGAATTTAAGTTCCCAAGCATTTTTCCGTCTCTTCATAGGCCCTTCAGCATTTCATATACCTCAGGTTCAATTAAAAACCTCTGGACAACTCTAATGCCAGCATCCTAGCTGTTCACCTGTTGCCCAGAAAGGAATCTGTGGTACCTTAAAGCACAGGTCGACTGCAGAGGTTGTAGGACTGCACCTCCCAGCATTCTTCACTTTTGCTTATGCTGGCTAGGACTGCTGGGAGCTGCCATCTAACAACCTCTGGAAGGCTGAACAATGCACACATCTGTTTTAAAGATTGATATTTTTTGTGTACATTTTATAGAAATAGAACTTAATTTCTAAATTTATAATTGATTAGGCACTCAACAGAACCAGGTTCACAGGAGGGACCAAGCAGAGTGCAAGTAGTTACTTGCAGTTAATACTTTTTCCAGTTAACGAACATGCTATGATTGCAACTTAACAGTAACTTCACTGATTTTGCAGAGTCACTAAGCATTTCAAATTATTTTCGTAATATTTTTACATGGAAACCGGGTGAGGTTTCCTTTGCATGGAAACCGGATGAGGGCGGCTTTTAAGCCAGGGAGGGAGAGATGTAAATGAGGAGCCCGTATACCTTGGGGGATGCGTTTTCATATTTTCATTTCCACCTTACTTGGAAGAGCCATACCGCACGTCAAATTTTAGTTCCTGTTGTGATGTACATATGCACATGTGTGTACCTACATGTGCACAAGGCAACCTGGAATAGTGCCTTTTGTACCACAGGCTTACCATTCCTGTTTTTCAAAACAAAAACGCAAAAGGGCACATAACAGACGCAAAGAAGGAAATAACATTAGCTCCAAGTTTAATCATGGCAAATGATGCACAGCAACATAACCAATGTTGCAGTTGTAGTTTTCTCCTAGTCCCGCGCACACTCCTTTCTGCCATAAAGCGTTGCTTTGTCATGAACGTCTAACATGGGGTGGGCAACTGTGAAAGCTGTGTGGGCCAGTTTTTGTACCCATGCCTTCCCTAGCAGCTGCACTGGCCCAGAAATTGCCTGTTGTTCGATCAAAAACACACACAAAGTGATGTCTGGGTTTGGATGTTTTCCATGCTTTTCATGGGACAGTCAGGCAATTAGCTCTTTTGTCACTATTGGAGGCCCTTAGAAATGGCAATCTTACCATGGGGGGAGGGGCAAATTAAAAAAAACCCTGGGATTCAGAGAGTGCAAAAATGCCACGGGACATACATTTATCCCATACTAATGGTGGCCTACTGCCTCCAGACATTACAGGACCTCCTGTCCCCTCATGTGATCTTTGAAAGCAGCAGGATAGCTAATCCTCTACCTCTAACTTTCCTTCATCTCTCCAACCTTGCCTGCCTCCCTACCAGCTTTCTGTGGGGGGCAGTACTAATCATACAAAGCAGCTGATACAACCCTCCACAGAACCTGTCTTGCACAGATAGGGTCCTTACAACATCACAGATGATTTCCAAGGGCACTCTGTATACAGTTAATGGTTCTAAAGATTCTTCAGAGCCAGGCATATGGGGTCTGGCTGACTCTAGGAGGTAAATCTTGATTTCACTAGCAGAGAAGGCAGGGATGACAGATCCCTTTGGGGATGTGATGCAATTATTCATCACTCCAGGAGTTCCACTGTTCCTGCCTAATGAGTGAGTGAAAGGCAATATTACGTATCACTTCTAGCACAAGTTTTAAGGTGAGGAAATAAAGAATCAAACACAACAGCTTAGAAACTAAAATTTACAAATAGTATTTGCCTTAGATGAAAAAAAAAAGTGCACAAAGTACTCCAGGTATTTGATTGTTTTTTACTCAACAGTTTGTTATCATAAAGAACTCTGTACATCCAAAATATAAATGGTGGAATAGGCAATTACTTTTTCTTTTTTAACCAGCAGAGTCTGATAGAAGAGCACACAGCTCCCAGAACTGAATTCACACTCCGCATAAATATTTAGAAGCACTTAGAATTTGTACTTAGAACTTGAAATACATGCTCGGAGCAACTCTGGCTGCTTCTTAATGTATTTGAAGAACTGGACACAGGTCATTTCATAATTGAATTTAATGCAAAGCTCTGCTTTGACAAGGGGAGCCAGCATCCGGTTCCTGTCACCTCTCCATGTGCTACTAATGTGAGATAGCACTTTTTTGATGTAAGCGTTGCTTATTGGGATGGCCATCACGGCACTAACAACTTGGACAAGAGATCTGGACTTGATGTGCTTCAGCAGCTGCACCCATTTCTCATCCAGAGAAAGATCCATTATTCTTACCTCAGGCAGGAACTTCCGCATTAAGTTGAGCTCATCAGAAAGACTGTTTACATTTACTTCAAGGTCCAGAATCTTAGCAACTTTGCATACATGTTCAAGGGTTAGCTTCTCAGACAACAGATCAAGATCAAAGGCTGTGAATTCTTTAAGGACTGAGTTATTGAAATCGTAACACTTCTCAAGGTAGGCTATTGCCCTATTATATATTTCAACAGCATCGCCTTTGAAATGTACCACCTGAGAATCTGGTAACTGTTCTAAATTCAGTGACAGTTTTTCACCAAAAAATCTGTTGTCCCTATAATCAATAAGTTTCTGCCTCAAGTTGCACATCGTTGTGTGGAGCTGTGGAATTACAGCACGCTTGGTTTCCAAAACAGCAACAAAGCCATGAAATATTTTCATGAAATGATGCACAAAATAGAGATAGCACTCTGGAAGTGAAATTTTTGGCATGGTAGCATGGTCTGTGTCTTCCACATCGCCACCAATAAACTGCCATATGGTGTTGCTGGTCTGCTCTTCCCCCAGTTCCAAGAAATACAATTTGATGGCAGGCCACGAGAGGAGTAACTGTTCAACAGCTGGAAGGAGAGAAAGCCAGTTTGTGTTTCCCTGATTAAAAAGTGTGCTCAAGTGCACGCCAAGTTCCTCAAAGCATTCCTTGAGCTTCTTTTTCTCAGGTTGCACCGGGATAACTCAGTATATACTTTCTGTACAAGAATTTCCACATCATAACTGGTTTTCAAACAGGCATGCCTGGCAGCATTATGGAGGACCTGGCAATAACAGCTGGCCCTCATCAGAGAACATTTCTGTGCTCTGAGTATCTGAAATACAGAGTTCTTTGCACCACAGTTTAGGGGCTCACTGCTCGACATGTATGTCACTACATTGGCAACTGATAAGCCCAGATCATTTAGCGTCCTGAAAAGGCTATCACTAATTGCAATGGCAGTCTCTGATGATAACTCATAGCAATCAAGTAGTTTTTCTTGGACTCCAAGTTCAGCATCAAAGTACCTCACAGCTACAGGGAACATTTTATGGCTTCCCCTGCTAGAGGCATCCATAGCAATGGAAAAAGGGACTTTTTCCACTGAACGGCCACCAAGTGCCTGCACAACATCTTCCACAGATTTGGGTCCAAGGATGTTTTCAATAATGCATTTCGCCTTGGTTCTCCCACAGTGCATTTTCTTGGCAACAGCCGAGTCCTCAAACATGATGGATGAGAGCTTCATCCCACAGTCTGTACTTAAATAGCTGTGCTGATGCATGATGGCATGGTATAAGCTACCAACCTCAACAGCAGCAACACTGGGAGCCTCTAAACTGGATGTCTTTGGGAATAAATACCTGCCTGTCAACATTCCCGTGTATTTAGCATGTGCTTCACTTTCCAGATGCCTCCGGACTGCTCTGACACCATCATATTTGACTGTGAATTTGGTACCACAGTATTTACACTGTGCAGTAGTCTCATCGACTTTCAAGATCCATTCTTTGAAATCGTCATTGTATTTCCACTCTTCCTGAAATGATGTCATGTGCCTTTTCTTCAGGCCTGCAGGACTCTGCTCCCCATTTTTAAGGTTCACCTGAAAGATAGGGATCAAGAGGAAAAGTCCACAAATAATTACTTGTACTCTGCAACCCAACATCACATCACTGGAATGGTAAACTGAGGGCTTGGCAGTAACTAGTTATAAGTAACTAGTTTGTACAGGATCCAAAGTGGATCCTGTACAAAGAGAAAGGTTTGATATCAATTAAATAAGTGGAAATAAGTAGAGAAAATAAAGCAACTACAGTTCTCCCTCTGCATTCACGGGTTTCACTTCCACGGGTTTGATTATTTGTGGAGGTGCCTGCTGCTGCCCCCATTCTCCCCCTTACACTCTGGGCCCTCCACGTGGCAGGAGTGTGCAAGGCACCAGCGCCTGGGCTCAAGTGGGCTGCCCTCAGCAGGCCTGTAGGATTGTGCAGGGCCAATGATCCCCGCATCCTTGCATGCTCCAGGGCCTGGGCTCCCACGGGTACTCCAGAGCAGGCCCGCAGGGGCTACAGGGCCGCTGATCGCTGCCTCCTGCAAGTCCCAGGCCTGCGCACCCCAGAGGAGTCCCACAGGATTGTGCAGGGCCAGGATTGCATCCTCCCCCCACACCCCGTCTGTCCCTAAAGAGGGCACTGGCCTATTAGCGATTTTTGACTTTCGCAAAGCTTGTCTGTATCTATCGCTCATGAATGTGAAGGGCCTACTGTATTATATTTATTTATATCCCCCTTTCCCCAAAGCAGCTTACAAAAGTTAAAAGAGATACAGCTTAAAAACAGACATCATACGAAATTTAAGAATGTAATTAAACTATCAATAGAATTAAGAACAGTTAGAAGGATGACCACTAAAAAGAGGAGATATATATAAACAATAGAGGACATTTGGATGGCTAAACTGAGGCTGCTGTACTTTGGTTGTATCATGAGAAGACATGACTTGCTAGAAACGACAGTAATGCTTGGTAAAGTAGAAGCCAGGAGGACAGGTGGATGGACTCAGTCAAGCAAGATCTGTCCCTGAATTTGTAGGGCGGTTGAGGATAGGGTGACCTGGAAGTCTGCAATCAACAGGGAGTGTAGACTTTGAGGATGGTTTATTATAACAGCAGCTAAAGAGTTTGGGGAGCAGGGAAACAGCAGCTATAACAAATTAATTTTCAAAAGTAAAGTTCTGAGCTCTGAAGGCATGTGTAGAACTGCACAAAGACACAATGCTCACTGATACTGTAAACACAACTTCACGTCAGAAGGGATCTTAACACCCAAACTGTGTTTGATTCAGACAGCTATTATTATCACGATTATCTTTATGTGTATCCCACTTTTTGCCAAACATTGGGCCTCAAAATGGCTTACATATTAAAACAATTAAATTTAAAAACATATAAATAGTACATATTAAAACAGAATTAAACTGCAAAAGAATTAAAACAGCTGAAAAAGAGATTAAAAGAAGCAATTAAAATTAAAACAGTACAGCCCCACCATCGCCAGAGGACAACAAGGAGGGGGCCCTTCTGGCTTCACTGGGAAGGGAGTTCCAGTGCCTACGGGCTCACTTTCAAGTATGCTCCATTGAACTCAACAGGACTTGATTCTCAGTGTCCACAAACATCTTCTACAGATTTTAATTATCCTGGTATTTGTTGGCAGTCAAACTCTGCCAAGACCGCAAGGTCCAACAGGTTCCTCACTTGCCTTGTAGACAATTTCATGGTCCAAAAGGTGGAAGAGGCAACAAGGGGACTGGCTATTTTAGATCTGATCCTGACCAACAGGGATGATCTTGTTGATGAGGTAGAGGTGGTGGGATCTTTAGAGGGGAGTGACCATGCTCTTTTGGAGTTTGTCATTCAGTGGGAAGGAGAAGCCAAGTGTAGCCAGACACGCATCCTAAACTTTAAGAAAGCTGATTTCTGTAAACTTAGGGAGTTACTTGCTCAAATCCTGTGGTCAAGAATACTAAAAGAGAAAGGAGTGCATGACGGATGGGAGTTTCTTAAAAGTGAGATACTGAAGGCACAATTGAAAACTGTGCCAATAAGGAGGAAAAATGGCAGGTGTCTAAAGAAACCGGAATGGTTGACTAAAGAACTCTCAGCTGAGCTAAGTGTTAAAAGAAACATGTACAGGAAATGGAAGAATGGTGAAACCACAAAAGAGGAATTTAAGCAAATAGCCAGGAGATGTAGGGAGAAGGTCAGAGAAGCTAAAGCGCAGAATGAACTCAGGCTTTCCAGAGACATCAAAAACAATAAGAAGGGCTTTTTTTAGATATGTCTGCAGCAAAAGGAAAAACAAGGAAATGATAGGGTTGCTGCGTGGAGAAGATGGCCAATTAATAACAAAAGGAAGAGAGAAGGCAGAACTACTCAACACCTTCTTTGCCTCAGTTTTCTCTCAAAAGGATAGAAGTACACAACCTGGGGAGGTGGCGAGCAGGTGAAGAAGGGGGGGTCAATGCAGCACAGAATAAGTAGAGAAATAGTACAGGAATATCTGGCTAAACTAGATGAATTCAAGTTCCCAGGGCCAGATAAATTAAATCCAAGGATATTAAAACAACTGGCAGAAGTCATTTCTAAACCACTTGCAATAATCTTTGAGAACTCTTGGAGAACAGGAGAAGTCCCAGCAGACTGGAGGAGGGCAAATGTCGTCCCCATCTTCGAGAAGGGTGTGATAATGGGGCTTCCCATTATCTAGGCTTAGCAAAGAGGGATACTTCCCTCTCCAGGTAAACCAAGGGTTAATGAGGTGTTGGGATTAGATTAAATTTTTAGTGTGGGTCAACATCACAGGTCACAGGGTGAGAACAGACCAACCACAAGGGAAAGAGGTGGGCATCTTGGAGATGCTTCGATGGAGAACTTATAAAACTTCTGGGAGGCCATGTGGCCGAGAGAAGAACAGAGAAGAACAAAGAAGAACAAAGGGATACCTCCAAGAGATGAGATCTGGCCAGTCGTAGGCAGGCAGGCATGCTGCACCTCCTGGCTCTCTCTTCTCTTTTAGAACATCTAAGCCTATGACATCTGTGAGTACTAGACTAAAGTAGTTAGTCACGTTAGGCTTTTTATTATTTTGGAAGTTGGCTGATCTAAAGAATGTATCTGTGTTTTTATATCTGTTTTGTAACTACTTGTAACTAAGCGTGCCTGGGAGGGGGGAGCTTCTCATGTGTATTATTGTCTTGTTTATTTGTGTGCCTTGAATAAATACTTTCTGTAAAACCTCTGTTTCTCTCCATTCCCAAGCCAGTCTTTGGCACACGCTAGATAGGACTTCTCTCACTCAGAAGGGGGGAGGTGAGAAGGAAGGAAGGGTCCTTAAACACTGGGATTGGTAATCCACTGAACAGGCTCCCGCTGTACTGTTCAGTTACTTCAGAATTCAGCAGGTGGTGGCAGCAAGAATTAATAACGCTGGGGAAATTGCCAGCCTTTTTCAAGGATGAGAGTCAGCCTGGGGAGGCTGGCAAGAACCCCAGTATGATGCTGGAATTCCCATTCCAGTATGTACAAAGGGGAAAAAAGAGGACCCAAATAATTATCGCCCAATCAGTGTGATATCAATATTATGAAAGATCCTGGAGCAGATCATTAAACAAGTCAGTTTGTAATTACTTAGAAAGCAATGCCGTAATCACTAAAAGTCAACATGGATTTCTCAGAAATACGTCATGCCGGATGAATCTTATCTCTTTCTATGATAGAGTTGCAAGCCTGATAGATGAAGGGAATGCTGTGGACGTAGCATAGCTTGACTTCAGTAAAGTCTTTGACAAAGTTACCCATTACATTCTTGCAAAGAGGCTAGTAAAATGCAGGCTGGACAGGGCTACTGTTAGGTGGATTTATAGTTGGTTGACCAACTGAACCCAAAGAGTGCTCACCAATGGCTGCTTTTCATCCTGGAGAGATGTGACTAGTGGGGTACCACAAAGTTCTGTCCTGGGCCCAGTGCTGTTCAACATCTTCATCAATGACTTGAATGAAGGTGTAGAGGGCATGCTGATCAAATTTGCAGATGACACCAAATTGGGAGGGGTTGCTAATACCCCAGAGGACAGGATCAAATTTCAAAATGACCCTGACAGATTGGAGAGCTGGGCCAAAGCTAACGAAATGAATTTCAAATGTAAGGTCGTACATTTAGGCAGAAAAAATGGAATGCACAAACATAGGATGGGGGGCATGTGGCTGGATAGCAGTATGTGTGAAAAGGATCTAGGAATCTTGGTGGATCACAAGCTGAACGTGAGTCAGCAGTATGACGAGGCAGCTAAGAAAGCCAATGCGATTCTTGGTTGCATCATTAGGAGTATGGTGTCTAGATCAAGGGAGGTAATGTACCACCCTATTCTGCATTGGTTATGCCTCATTTGGAATACTGTGTCCTGTGCTGGGCACCTCAATTCAGGAAGGATGTCAACAAGCTGGAACGTGTCCAGAGGAGGGCAACCAAAATGGTGAAGGGTCTGGGAGCCATGTCCTATGAGGAGCGGCTTAGGGAGCTGGGTATGTTTAGTCTGCAGAAGAGAAGGTTAAGAGGGGACATGATAGCCATGTTTAAATATTTGAAGGAATGTCATGTCAAGGTGGGAGTGGGCTCGTTTTCTGCTGCTCCAGAGACTAGGGCAAGGAGCAATGGATTCAAGTTTCAGGAAAGGAGATTCCACTTGAACCTCAGGAAGAAATTCCTGACCATCAAAGCTGTTCGGCAGTGGAATGTGCTGCCTCAGAGTGTGGTGTAGTCTCCTTCTTTGGAGGTTTTTAAGCAGCGGCTGGATGGCCATCTGTTGGGAGTGCTTTGATGTGTGTTCCTGCCTAGCAGGGGGTTGGACTGGATGGCCCCTGAGGTTTCTTCCAGCTCTATGATTCTATAATTCTACACATTCAAGTACCAGTTTGGTCTCAGATATCTTGCTGAAGCACAACTGTGCTGATATAACTGATTAAACTAGGGAAGTTTCCAGGAGCAGCAGTTTGACATTAAAAGAAGACATTCCCTCCCTTTTTGGCCTTCCTCATCAAAGTCAGAACTTGCATCTATTTCCAGATTTGCTGGGGAGGGGGTGCATTTTCAAGGCTTCGGAGACCCACTACCATTGGCCCTCAGATCCTTGGAAGTTAGTAAAGGAGTAAGCAAGTGAAAGATTTAGGCCATTTCCGCAGTAGACTGTTATAGCGCTATTATTCCACTTTCAACATCCTATGGAATCCTGGGGTTTGCAGGTTTCCTCAAAAGCTCCTCCTTAAACTGCAAACCCCAGGATTCCATAGGATGTTGAAAGTGGAATAATAGCGCTATAACAGTCTACTGTGGAATTGGCCTCAGTGAGAGTAAAGCACAGAACTTCTCAATTAAGCTTAACACAGCTAATAATTAGGTTTTTTTAAGGCTAAACATGTAGTACAGCTTTGAAAGCAATTTTAAAGCTAAAAACCCATACCCCCAATATCTGAGGCACCTTACCTTGTTACCCACACATTCAGAAGATTCTCCCAGATGCCCAGTAGTGTGGGAACTAAAAAGGAGAAAGAGAAAAAACCTCAAAACTCAAATCCCACATTACCCAGGCAATAAAATTCAGGTATGAGGAAATGTTACCTTTTCTTCCATATAACACTGTCAGCAGATGACAGACCCCTTTTACTGCTGAGAGTTGCAGCAACTAAAAAAAGAATAAAAAGCCATAGCTGCAGCATTTACATTTTGTCCCCCTTGCACCAAAAAACAAAATGAAAGACACAACAATAACCACTCTTATCTGCAGTCTCACTTCATAATGCGCTACTTGTGCAGATATGTGCTGTTGCCATCTCTGGGAGGCAGTTTCAAGCTGTGGCAATGCACCCCAGGTTTGAAAGCTACCCCCCTGTATGCATTTGTGTTTGTGTGTTGTCCACAACGTGGCAGAGAATACTTCCTTGCTCAGTGTCTGATGAAAAAAGGACATACGTACGTAGGATGAGTGACACCTGGTTTGACCACAGTACATGTGAAAAGGATTTAGGAATATTAACAGACCACAAGCTGAACATGAGTCAGCAGTGTGATGTTGCAGCTAAAAAAGCCAACGTGATTCTGAGCTGCATTGATAGGAGTATAGTGTCTTGGTCAAAGGAAGTGATAGTACCACTCTATTTTGCTTTGGTCAGACCCCCACCTGGAATACTGTGGCCAGTTCTGGGCACCACAGTTCAGGAAGGATACTGACAAGCTGGAATGTGTCCGGACGAGGGCAACCAAAATGGTAAGAGGCCTGGAAACCATGAAGCCCTATGAGGAGCGGCTTAGGGAGCTGGGTATGTTTTGCCTGGAGAAGAGAAGGTTAAGAGAAGACATGACAGCTCTGTTTAAATATTTGAAGGGATGTCATATGGAAGATAGAGCAAGCTTGTTTTCTGCTGCTCCAAAGACTAAGACACGGAGCAGTGGCCTCAAACTTCAGGAAAAAAGATTCCATCTAAACATTAGGAAAAGCTTCCCTTTTTTTTAAATAATAAAATTTTTAAAAAAACAAGGAAAAACTTCCTGATGGTAAGAGCAGTTTGACAGTGGAATACACTGGCTCTGAGTGGGGAGACTGGACGGCCATCTGTCAAAAATGCTATGACAGTGTATCTCTGCACAGCAGGCGGGTAGACTGGATGGCCCTTGTGGTCTCTTTCAGCTCTATGATTTTATGTGTAACCCCAAGTCACCACACTTACAAACAAGATTCCACCCCATGACGTAACCTTACCTGATACTATGCACAAGCTGGGCAAAGCCAGTTCTGTAAAGCAAGCGTGGTACAAACAAGGGTGCAAGATGGAAGTGGGGGCAAGCAAGCCAGTGCATTTAGTTGTGTTTGAAATCATGGACTAACATGAGACAGTCCATTCTGAAACTTAAACAATAAGCTAACCCATATGAAAATAAATAAGGACCGCTACATCCATCCCTATTCAAGAACTGGCAAAATCAGTACCTTATAAGGCAAGGTGCATCTCAGCTAACTGCAGCCAATGTGCCACTAACAGTGCCTCAGATGCCCTCCACTTTCTTGCTGCTTTGCAGGTATGCCAAAAGATGGAAAATCAGATTGGGAGAGATGAGGTCCTTGTGTCAATGGCAGATGTGGCTGTAACTTCCTTCCCAAGAAGGGTGAAGTCTGGACAATTCTTTGGAGACTCTGAGTGAGCAATGTAGACTTCGTAGCTCTACTCACCAGAGTTGGGCTCTGAAACCTTATTTGCTTCCCTGATTTTTTCCTTTGGAGTTGACGCCTCTTTCCTTTGGTTAGTCCTGGGGCTCCACTGAGGCTTGGTGAGAGAATAGCCTGGTAAGCACAAAAGAAATCCTGCTATTCAGATTGAATGTACCACACAATATGCTCGTACCTCTTCCATTAACACATCCCAGCCTGCTATCCCAGCTTCGACAGATAGCCAGTCAGAACTAGGTTGGCTGCGGTTACCCAGAGGACCTTTTCTTCTATCGCTCCCAAAGTATGGGATGGCCTGCCGGAGAAGACCCGGCATATTACCAGTCCTGACTGCTTTAAAAAAGCAGTCAAGACTGATCCCTTCCGACAGGCCTTCCAAGACTAGCATTTCAATCGCCTCCCATCAACTGTCTTGCTGTTTTGTTAATAGTTAATTGATTGTTAATTGTTGTGTGTTTTAAGGGGCTGGGTTAGGTGGGTTGGGAGCATTGGGTATGTTTTTAATGTCTTTTAATGTATTTAATGTTGTTCGCCGCCTCGATCCATGTGGAGAGGCGGGATAGAATAATAATAATAATAATAATAATATTATTATTATTATTAATTCATGTTCAAATACCTACCGATTGTTAGGAGGAAGGGAAACAGTATCCGAACTGGGGGAGTGGAATCATGCCTTCAGAAGGGCATGGCTGACAGGCTGGCACACTGAAGAAAACCACAGCACATTACAATATACTTTTACACAGCACTCACGTCCAGGATTGTTTGGCTTCTGATCAACATTTGTGCTCAGTGCAGTTCCATATTCCATCATAAAAGCAATATTCAATCAATGAAACTGCCCTTTAGTGAGTTAGGCCACTGGTCCTTCTAGTCCCGTACTGTTGTAGTCTTGATTGGCACTAATTGTGTGAGGTCTCACTCCCTCCTGCCCCCATAGAACTCAGGGAAGAAGATTTGGGTCAAAGGACTCCTTCAGCCCTGCATCCTCCTTCATTTATGGCAGTGGTTCTCAACCTGTGGGTCCCCAGATGTTTTTGGACTTCAGCTCCCAGAAGCCTTGAGCATTGACTATAGTGGCTGGGGCTTCTGGGAGCTGAAGTCCACAAACATCTGGGAACCCACAAGTTGAGAACCACTGATTTATGGTATTCAGAGTGCATAAAAACAACCAGAACACTGGTTTAGATCAGGAGCAGGAACCATCTGGGTATCCTAATATTATTAAATTGCAGCTCGCAACATTCCTCATATTATACTGGTGAATGCTGATAGGATGTTTGGAAGGCTGCATGAATCCCATCCCCAGGTTAAAATGACTAGAGCAATTTATGGAAGAGGAGAACAGGGATCTTTTGAAGATACTATATATAGAATAGCCTTCCCCAACCTGGCACTCTCTTGATGCATTTGAGGACAACTCCCATCATCCCCAGGGCAGGAAAAGCCATGCTGGATGAGGACGATGGAAGTTGTCTTCGAATACATCAGTAGCATGCCAGGTTGGGGAAGGCTGACGTAGACTCAACCCACCCACCTACCCCCACAAATGTACATCTAATATATAAAAGTCAAAGTTTGTCTATGTCAGGCAAAGACCTCATATGATTTGCTGCTGGCGAAGACTTCATATGATTGGCTGTGTCAGGCGAAGACTTCGTATGATTGGCTGCCTAAGAACATTCTATGGAATCCTTGGGTTTGCAATTCAGGGAGGGGCCTTTAGAATTCTCAGTCGGAAAGCTATGAATAGGCCAGTTACTATGGAGATGAGGCCTAGCTGCAAGGAGGAGGGCAGTGTATTTCCCTCAGGAACCCAACCTCTTAATGTTAATAATTCTGAATACAGATTGGATTGGGTAATATGGGGAAAACTTACAGGTACCAGGCAAGAAAGTTTGCAGAATTAGAGACACAGGAGCTCAAATCTTTCTAACAACTATTACCTATATATGCTAGTATACAATATATGTAGAAAGTGAGACACTGACTGTAGTCCAAGTCAAACAATGTGCCCATTTCTCACCTGAACAGGAGGGTCCAACAGCCTCACCTTCCTGAGCAGGATGATGCCTCCAGTGCCCTTCTTCTATCTTTACCACAACTCTGCCTTCGTGGGTCCTGCTTTCCTGTGCAGGATAGATTCTTACTTCATTTTCTTCCATCTTAATCATTGCTTTAGGAAAGCCTGACCAATACAGAAAAGTAAAAGGAGGAAGACTAAGACTTAGAAGGGCAGTAAAGAAGGAACCAGAAAAGATCCTCAAGTGTAAAGATGTATAATTGAATACCAATGTGAGAATCATCTATGCCATGGCATTGCTGATTTCTGTGTATGGATATGAAAGCCAAATAGTGAAGAAAGCTGATAGGAAAGAAACCAACTCATCTGAAATATGGTGCTGGAGGAAAGGTTTATGGAATACTGTACGGCTATACAACTATGTGAAAAATCGTGTCTCCCTATATGAACCTGCTAGAGCCCTAAGATCTGCAGGGGAAGGCTTTCTCTTGGTCCTGCTGCCATCCCAACCTCACCCAGCGAGGACATGGGAGAGAGCCTTCTCACTGGCTGCTCCCACCTCTCCTCCACCGAAGACTAGGCTGGCCCCCTCCCTGCTTTCCTTTCTCAGGCGAAAAAGACATTTATTTTTAATAAAGTCTTTAATGGAAGAGCAGGAGAACATTTTACATATTTATTATTAGCTGTTTTTAAAATTTACTCTAAGTTTTGTAATTTTATACATTTCTTATGCTTTGAATTGTTTAAATGCTTTTAATTTTTTAAAACTTTTTGGAAGCTACCATGGGTCCCACTTTGGGAGAAAAGGTGGCATATACCATATTTGCTGGTGTGTAAGACACACTTTTTTCCCTTAAAAAACACCTTTTGAAAATGGGGTGCATCTTATACACCAGAAAATACGATAACACTAAAAACATAGAGAATGAACTCGGAGCCAAAGGTCTCCTTGCCCAAGCAATCAGGAAGGGAAGGGGTAGTGGAATTCAGGTGAAGCACTCCTTACCTTTTCCCCGTCTCCTGTGCATTTTGACTCTCCTAGGGCCCAATAAAAACTGGTGAAGCACTCTTTTCATTCCCCTCTTCTCCCTATGTAGCGCTCTTTTTATTCCTCTCCCCTCCTGATGCAGCATTCTTTTTATTTCCCTCCTCTCCTGGTGCAGCACTCTTTTCATTCCCCTCACCTGGGAACCAAAAATTTTTTCCCCTAAAAATACCCCTTGAAAGTGGGGTGTGTCTTATATGCCAGTGCATCTAATATGCCAGTAAATACAGTACATTCAATAAATAAATAAATAAAATAATCAATGGATAGCCAAAAAAGAAAAATAAATGGGTCTGAAAGTTAATCAAGACTAAACTCTCTTCTAGAAGGAAAAATGTCTAAACTGAGGCTATCGTATTTGGGGCATATCATGAGAAGACATGACTCACTGGAAAAAATGTCAGTGCTGGGGAAAACTGAGAGCAGTAAGAAAAGAAGAAGAGCACATGTGCCTAGCACATGTGCCTAGCACATGTTTAAATGTTTAAATATCTGAAGGGATGCCATATAGAGGAGGGAGAGGGCTTGTTTACCGCTGCTCCAGAGACCAGGACAAGGAGCAATGGACTCAAGCTGCAGGAAGGGAGATTCCACCTGAACCTCAGGAAGAACTTCCTGATGGTCAGAGTTGGCCGGCAGTGGAATGTGCTGCCTCGGAGTGTGGTGGAGTCTCCTTCTTTGGGGGTTTTTAAGCCGAGGCTGGATGGCCATCTGTCAGGAGTGCTTTGAGGGTGCTCCTGCATGGCAGGGGGTTGGACTGGATGGCCCCTGGGGTCTCCTCCTACTCTATGATTCTATGATTCACATTACCGGTGCATTGGCCCAATCACGGAAACCAAGGCTGTGAGTTTGTAAGGCCTGTCCAAGCCTATTAACAACAGCATCTCTTGGAGGTTTCTCATTTATAGGGTCACCATTAATGACAGCTTTCTTGATGGCACAGAAAAATAACAAAAGGAAGCAGCTACTGGCAACTACCCTGAGTGGAAATCATGAAGTTTCCCCCAAAATGTAATCATTCTCAGGCAACTTGGCTTCTGCACTGCTCACCACAACCGTGTCCTGAGGCCGTGTTTTCTCCTGGGCCCTTTTGCTCCAAAGTTGAAGTTCCTTGCCCATTCCACAGGCTTGATGCAGACTTCAGAGCATAAGACCATGCTAGGCACAAAAGAAACAAACATAATAAATACAAATTTAATTTTGAAAACACATATATCAATATTTTCTCAACACTGCTCATTTTTGTAAACATAAATCTTAAACTGTTTTGCAGTAGTAAGAACTAGTAAAATACAACAAGACAAACTAATAAAACAAGACAATATCTACCACAGATGATTGCCTAACCACTGTTTGAAGACCTCTAGTAAGAAAGAGCTCATTCATCCCCTTAGGTAATAAGTTTCATTGTCAAACTGCTCATGTTGTTGAAAGGTTTCTTTTGTGCTGAGTGCACTTCCATATCCCATCATAAAAGCAATATTCAACCAATGAAACTGCCCTTTTGTGAGTTAGACCATTGGTCCTTCTAGTCCAGTACTATTGCAGTCTTGATTGGCACTAATTGTGTGAAGTCCCATTGCCCCCCGCCTCCGCAGAAGTCAGAATTTGCTAGGGAAGGAGATCTGGGCCAAAGGATTCCTTCAGCCTGCATCTTCTTTCATTTATGGTACTCAGAGTGCACAAAAAACTACTTCAAATGAAGTCTACCTCTCCATTTTCTGACTCGTATTTACCAACAATTCACCTGAATGGTCTGTGGGAGTGCTAATTTTCCTCAGAAATCAGGTGAGCCCAGCATCTCCCTAGGATCATTCATTTCATTCCTTTGATGTTTTGGGCACTTCTCTGGACCCCTAGAAGATTTTCATCTCGCACCCGGATACATACAGCAGTTGAGTTTTAATACATGTTGCAAGCTTATTGATAAGCAATACATTGTTACAAGTGGCAATTAGCATTCATTATATTGTTGCCACTGCACAATCTATTTCTACAAACTAACTAAGTATAGGGGTTTTCTCCTTTAATACTATGGCAGAAGGAGAGCCTCCTGACATGTATCTGTGTGCGTCTGCACCCAACAGGCAAGGTAAACAGAAGCTGCCTCCAGGATGTCTTACTGAACTTGCATGAACAGCTAAAAAGTATGAAAATAGGAAAGCAGATAAACTTCCCTCACCAGCAAACAACCACATACTCAAATAAAGCTACCAAAAATGAAATTCATAATACAAGTGCTATCTGGTGAAACAAAAAGTCAGTCCTGGATATATTTTTTAAAAAAGCCTTTAAGTGGTCTCTAGGAGGCTCAAAATGTTCTTTGCTTATTTATGCAAGGCATGCCTGATCCTCTGATTTCGTCCAACACTAGGCTCACTTGAGTCAGATGGCATATTCGAAAAAGCTTAACTGGCTCTATATCATCTCAACCTGCACTTAGCAGGCCATACTTTGCGTATGAATATGTGTGATTTTGCAAACAGGGTTAACAGATTCTGAATTCTTTTTTTTTCAGTCTGAGTTCCTTGAACCCATATCTGAGGGAGCACCTGGGCAGATCTCACTTTCCACAAGTCTCTGAGGATGCAACACCCATGGTTTTTCCTCCTCCTCTTTCACTGCTCCAGTAGGAAGTCCTAAGGAAGAGACAGACATAAGTGGAAGATGTAAGGACTGTAACAGTGGCAGATGTCAACTACATTATATTCAAAAACCAAAGGCTGACCAATGTTCATTAACAGTTTGAATTCAGTTGTGTTCTTAATCTGAGCTACACCATGAGCTACAGTCTTATGCAGCTAGTATTGTTTTGATTAGTATTGCAATTTGTTGTTTTTGTTGATGTGAGCCTTTAAGTTGTTTACAGCTCATAGTGCCCATCATGGCATTTTCTTGACAAGATTTGTTCAGAGGGGGCTTGCCTTTGGCTTCCTTTGAGGCTGAGAGACTGACACTTGCCCAAGGTACCCTAAGTGGGATTCCATGGTTGAGCAGGTATTAAAACCCTGATTTCCAGAATTATAGACCAATGCTGAAACCACTACAGCACACTGGATCTCTCCATCCTCACATATATGATAGAAAACTTTAAATGTTTCTGATTCAGAGTTGCCACCTCCTTTAGTGAGCCTATTCCAGCACTTTTAAGCAGCAGTCTGAAAGGCAAAATTAAAAAAAACATATAGGAAACATAGCAGGTAAGAAATTACCTTCTTAATTTTTGTGAATAATTGGAGTTAAGGGTTAAGACTCAAAGAGTCAGCTTAGCCTAGCAGTTCCATCACATTCCCAGCTAATAAAACAATTTCCACTCATTCAAGGTCCGTGGGCACTGTCTGGACTTTTTGAGAGCCAGCAAGTGTAGTAGTTTGAGCATTGGACTATGACCCTAGAGACTGGGGTTCAGCCATGGAAACCCACTGGGTGACCTTAGGCACCTCACACATTCTCAGCCCCAGAAAAACCACTGATAGGTTCAACCTAGAGTCACCATAAGTTGGAAATGCCTTGAAGGGACAAACCAACTACATAAGGTTCAAAGAGAGGGATGGGCAAAGTCTCTGTAGATTTTGACTTCTCTTTGTCCCATTACTCTTACAGGCACCTCTGGTAGGAACACAGGTGAGGGCTTTTTCAGGAGTGCTGACCGCCTCTGAAAGTCTCTTTCCAGAGAGATTAGACGGGCACCCTCCTTAATATCTTTCCACAAGCAAGTTAAGACTTTTTATTTTTATTTCAGCAGGCCTTTGAAGACTCACCACGTAAGGAGACTGGCCCTTGCAGAACTTTGCTTTACTGTCTGTGTTTGGCTGATTTGTTATTTTTAAATAGCTATGTCTTTTAACTGTTTGTGATTTTATGTATAGTTCAGTGATATTTTTAACATTAATATTTGATGTATTTTTAGTTATGTCCTTTTAATGATTCTAAGCCAGCCTTGAGTTCCAGACTGGAAAAAGAGAGAATGATGATGATGATGGGCCAGCTATGCTGGGAAGGCCTATGGAGATTTCCAGTATAACTGATTATGAAGGGGCACCCTTTTCCTACCCCTGTTCAAGAGGGTGAAATCTCTTTGGCCCGTAATCAAGTGTATAAGACTGAGAGTTACTTATTATAGAGTAATGGTTCAGCGTTTCCAGTGGACAACAAAATAACATAGGATTTCATGCAAAAACTGTCATAGTGGGTGAAACAGAACATGACTTCTCATGCTTTTCCCTCTGCAATGTTTAAGATGCAAGCGCTTCTGCAGATGTGTCCGAAACAGTACTATCCATTCACAGATGAGAGGTACCAGCACTTCTTGGGGGAAATCTTGAGGCTTAGTAAAGTCCAAGAAAAATGTTGTTACTTCTTTTTATCCCAGATTTTTGCCAGTCTGGGATTCAAGGAGGCACACAACTGTTAAACCAAACAGCTAAAATTTTACATCATTCAAAATAATTGGGAGGAGTTGCTAATACTCCAGAGACAGGATCAAAATTCAAAACAACCTTAACAGATTGCAGAGCTGGGCCAAAGCTAACAAAATGAATATAAACAGAGAGAAATGTAAGGTCATACATTTACGCAGAAAAATGGAATGCACAAATATAGGATGAGAGACATGTGGCTAGATAACAGTACATGTGAAAGGGATCTAGGAGTCTTGGTAGATCACAGGCTGAACATGAGTCAGCAGTGTGATGTGGCAGCCAAGAAAGCCAACACGATTCTTGGTGGCATCAATAGGAGCATGGTGTCTAGATCAAGGGATCTAGACACCACTCTATTCTGCATTGGTTAGGCCTCATTTGGAGTACAGTGTCCAGTTCTGGGCACCTCAAATCAAGAAAGATATCAACAAGCTGGAGCGTGTCCAGAGGAGTATGGTAAAGGGTCTGGGAGCCATGCCCTATGAGAAGCAGCTTAGGGAGCTGGGTATGTTAGTCTGCAGAAGAGAAGGTTAAGAGGGGACATGATAGCCATGTTTAAATATTTGAAGGCATGTTGTCGAGGAGGGAGCAGGCTTGTTTTCTGCTGCTCCAGAGACTAGGACAAGGAGCAATGGATTCAAGCTGCAGGAAAGGAAATTCCACCTGAACCTCAGGAAGAACTTCCTGATGGTCAGAGCTGTCCAGTAGTGGAATATGCTGCCTGGGAGTGTGGTGGAGTCTCTTTCATTGGAGGTTTTTAAACAGAGGCTGGATGGCCATCTGTTGGGAATGCTTTGATGTGGGTTTCTGCATAGCAGGGGATTGGACTGGATGGCTCCTGTGGTCTCTTCCAACTCTATGATTCTATGAAAAATGTAGCTGAAATATCAATAAAATTAAAAGCAGTTAAAAGCATAGCTGTTAAAAAGAAAATACAGTTGGGTTGGGGCACAGTGCCCCCACAAAAGTGGGAAAACTGAGAATATCAGTGTGTGTGTGTGTCTGTGGGAAGGGAGCCAAGGAATGGTGGGGAGAATGGCCAGTCCAGGGTCAGGGAAATGAGGTGAAAGGGGTAAGCTGGCATGGGGGTCCTACACTTCCTCTCTCTTGCCCAACTCCTTCCTTGGGGATGTGGAGGGCATTGAGAAATGGTTCCTAGTGCTGAGAAATTGGCTGCAAGGAGCTCTTAGATGGCCAGACACCAGCTGGTGGAGGAAAAGGACCAGAGGCAGGTTTTTAGAGGGCTGTGGGGCCTACTCAGAGCAACTGAGAGGGATGGCTCTCCCGGAAAAGCAGCATTTGAGGCTGGGAGGCAGGGGTTGGAGAAGCCAGCAAATCTGTGAAAGCTAAACCCGCAAATGTGGAGGGCCAACTGTAACAAATAGTAAATGTAGCATTTTATGAAAGTTCTGTTCTTCTGCAGCAGTCAGCCTTCAAAACATCCTGTCTGAGAAAAGACAGCAAGGAGGTTACTAATCTAACCTCTCTAGGAAGGGAGAGGAGAAGACTGTAGGATGGGCAGCAAGAAGAAAAACCATGAAACTGGGGGAACTGAGTGAGTGGAGTTTGTACTCTAGGCTCCAACGTTTCATTCCTGGATCTATAGCTGTCAGGTCCCAAAGACCCTGCTGGCTATTAGTGGTAAGCAGGGGGAGGAACAATCAGGAGCAAAGTAAGTAAAAGTGGCATGTGTATTCAAATAGGCATTCTGCTCAGAATGCATGCAACTTCTGCTGAAGGGTACTATGTATCCCTCCCCAAAAAGGCTGCTGATTACTGGTATATTGTTTCAAGTAGAATGTTCATTGCTACTTTCTAATTGATGGAAGTTGGGGAGAAGGAATAGGAGAAACTGAAAGCGAGTATTGCCTGGTGCTATGATGTTATGAGAACGAGATGCAGCTGCCCATCTCTGTTTATATTCACAAATTCTCTGTATATCCATTACTCACCTAAATGGTAATATGAAGAAATTCTAAAGTTCTCTTGGAACTGCTGGAAATTCATGATTTGTATTCTCTGCACAAGGGAGAAAATGATTTAAATGAAAAGTTATTTAATATAAAATTTCTTTCTTGCTTTCTCTACTGCAGTGGTTCTTAACCTTTTCTCTACTGGGGACCCCCCTGTTAGGTAAATGTATTTGTACAGCTCTGGGAAGGGTGGTGGCGGTGGTATGGATAGCAACAGGGAGAGAAAATTCTTTAAATTCGATTTCAAAGTATGGTGTCTGAGTCTTCTCTTTGAGACCTACAGGTATAAAAGGTATAAAAGGTATAAAATCTGTTACTGTTCAAATATCACAAAGCTCAGGTTCAAAGACCTTGATGCGTTAATCTGGGTTGGTATGTAAAGGGATCTTGTAGCACTTTTGAGATTAAGAGAAAGAAGTTAGTGGCATAGGCTTTTGGAGACTTCAGTCTACTTAGTCTGTATCTGATGAAGTAAGACTTAGGGCCTTTCTGCACTACACTGTTATAGTACTATTATGCCACTTTCAGCATCTTATGAAATCCTGGGGCTTGCAGTTTAGGGAGAGGCCTTTAGAATTCTCAGCCAGAGAGCCCTTGGGCCTCAGGAAACTACAAACCCCAGAATTCCACATGAGGTTGAAAATGGAATAATAACACTATAGTAGCGTAGGGCAGAAATGGCCTAAGTCTATGACAGTTTATGCTACCAACCTCTTTCTGCCAGCTGAGTGGTACAAGATCCCATTACATAAAGGCTACGGTTGCCAAAAGAAAAACTAAGAAAGGGTTCCCATGCCTTTACCCTTTGCTTAGGAGAAGGAATTTCAGCAGGTGGTGTTTGTCAGGTAAGAAGGGAACACCTGCTGAAATTCCCTCTTCTGCATCGTCATGTCTTGGATAACTTGCACTTCACAAACTGCACTGAGAGTTAAAACAGCAGTGTTTACTTGTAGCAAGGCAAGCAGCACAGCAACCTTCCTGGGAAGTTCCTCAGACTAAAACAGATTGGGGAATTAGATTTTGTATCTTGTCATATGAATTTAGGCACACATAGCAGTGATTGGTAAAAGCCATAAATCTCACATCATCCCACCAGTGAGGCATTTTCCCACACCCTTTGTTATTTACATATCTTTTATCCTTGAAGCAGGAACAAGTAAATATAATTTGTTGCTGGGGTCCCCAAGACTTTGCTCAAGACTATTTAAATTTAAATAATCAAATATTTTATTTAAATACTCAGATATTTATTTATTAGGCTTCTGGAGGCTAGGATTTAAATCCCCACTCAGATACTGGGTGATCTTGGGCAAGTCATATTCTCTCAGCCTCAGAACAAGGCAAAGGCAAACCCCTCTCTGAACAAATTTTGCTAAGAAAAAACTCACTGTGATAGGTTCGTCTTAGGGTTGCCATAAGTCAGAAGTAACTTGAAGGCACACAACAACAAAGTGCCGCTAACAGAGGGAGAGTCTTTCTAACCATCACATGTCTCCCTTTTGAAAATATGACTTATGGTGACTCTAAGGCAAACCTATCACATGGGTTTTCTTGGCAAGATTTGTTGCCTTTGCTTTTCTCTGAGGCTGAGAGGCTGTGATTTTCGTGAGGTCATCCACAGTGGCTTTCCACGGCCAAATGGAGATTCAAACCCTGCTCTCCAGAATCATAGTTTGGGTGCCCACATCCACTTGCTACCATGTCCCTCTCATCTGGGAGGCGGCAGTGGGGAGGTATATGTGCATGTGCCCAAGCTGCTCTCTCCTTTGCAAACGAGGGAGCAATTTCAGCACCCGCGACCCCTCCCACTGCCACATCCATGTTGCTGCTGTTGGTGCCCAGCGCCACGGCTTCACAGACCCCCATGAGAGCTCCATGTACCCCAGCTGAAGAACCATTGCTCTGAGGTATTATATAAAACAGGCCAAAAAAATAAAAATAAAATAAAAGCTTCACAGCCAAGCGGGGATTCAAATCCAGGATCACAATTTTGATCACAACTTCAGGGATCTGGCAGCAGCAATATGTGTGCGCATGCCCAGACTGCTCTCTTGTTTGCAAAGAGGGCAGCAGTTTCAGCACCCGTAACCTCCAATCCAATATAGTTTATTGTGGCAATGACCATATTATAAAAAAAAATACACAAGTAGATCACACATTATCCAACAACACTACATAAAAAATAAAACATAAAGCATAAATGTAACTATATAAAGATGAACATAAATAAAAACCATAAACATATAGTATACCAACTATAAAATATACATTCTAAAATATGAAGTAGGGACAGTAAAAACACATACAGATAGGAAAAAATAACAAAGTCATAAACATTTAATTTAACTTTTTGAGGATTTTCACTGCAGCAGCACAAAAATTTGCCATCCTCAAAAACGTACCCATATCAAGGTTTAACACTGTTGACACGTCTCTCTCTTGTTCTGACAACAATATAGCAATGGCATTTATTTCTATACCGCCTATCAACTAAGTGTTATCTAAACGGTTTACAATGTATTTTTAGCTAATTGCCCCCAACAAGCTGGGTACTCATTTTACTGACCTACAAAAAGGATGGAAGGCTGAGTCAACCTTGGAGCCTGGCAGGATCGAACTCGCAACCTTGTGGTTGCAGTACCGGCATTTAACCGCTGCGCCACCAGGGCTCCCAATAAAGGAGTATAAAAAGCCTCTGGCCGCCCAGGAAATAGCTTTGTATGAGGTTCAATAAAAAGTTCCCCGATTTCACCATAAGAGGGGCAGTAAAGAAGAACATGAGCTGTGGTTCCAATTTCACCAGTATTACAAGGGCATTCAAGTTGAGGGTAGGCGACCACACACCCCCCCCGTGGCCTTTCCCAAGATACCCCAGCCCGCGGCGGGCGGCTGGATTTTACCATGGCCCTTCCGTTTATGCTCATTCAACAGCCAACCCCAGCCTAGCCCTGGGCCATTTCCACACTAGACTGTTGCAGTGCTATCATTCCGCTTTCAACATCCTGTGGAATCCTGGGGTTTGCAGTTTAGGGAGGGGCCCCGGCAAACCCCAGGATTCCATAGGATGTTGAAAGTGGAATAATAGCACTGTAAGAGTCTAGTGCGGAAATAGCCCTGCTTAGGACGGCGCTGCGCCTCTCCTCAGAGAGGGAGTGAGCCGGAAGGCAAGGCGGGCCCGGCCCTCCCCTCCCCTCCCCTCCCCTCCCCAGGCGCCACACTCACCAGGTGAGGGAGAAGCGCGGGTTCTCCGGCCTCCTCCCTTCTGGCGCCTCCTGGAATCACCCTGCGCGCCTCTCCTTTACAAAAGCCGAAAAGGGTCCCCCTCGCTTCCTCTTCTCCTTC
Source organism: Iguana delicatissima (assembly GCA_948472985.1). Lineage (NCBI taxonomy): Eukaryota > Metazoa > Chordata > Lepidosauria > Squamata > Iguanidae > Iguana > Iguana delicatissima. The sequence goes on from CAOKZL010001373.1 coordinate 131,291, forward strand.
TCCCTCCCGCCTTTCCTCTCCAACGTCTCCCAAGAACGTCTCCCACTTGGCGCCTTTGTTTCCCAGGTTCCTGCTTGTCACCCCCTGAAAGCCAAGGAGGAGGAGACCCCGACCCTCCCGCCGGGCGACGGCAGCGCCTGGTTTGCAGGAAGGTCCGAGAGGTTTCAGGTGGATTCAATTTAATGCCTGTCCAACGGGGGGGGGGGAGGGGAGGGGAGGGGAGGGGGCTTGGAAAGGGAGGAGCGGGAACACAATCCTTTGCAGGTTGTTTTTTTCGCCTTGTTTTACCCCCTAGACTAGAGCTCAACCTCCCCTTCTTCAGAGAAGGTCTCTTGAGGAAGAAAGGAGGATTCCTCCCCAGTAACATGGTCTGGGAAGGCATGGCAAGTGGGGCCATTTCTGCACTAGACTGTTACAGTGCTATTATTCCACTTTCAACATCCTGTGGCATTCTGGAGTTTGTAGTTTCCTGAGGCCAAAGAGCTCTCCTCCCTTAGAATTCTAAATGCCCCTCCCTGAACTGCAAACCCAGGATTCCGGAGGAGGTTGAAAGTGGAATAATGGCACTATAACTGTCTAGTGCGGAAATGGCCGTGGTCTTTTGCCTCTCTCTTGTCTGCCCCTCTCCCACTCTCTTTTCCCTCATTCCTTGGGAGGTGGGCAGCCTTTACCCACAACAGCCCCCTCTTTCTCAACTCAACGGAGGAATAAGAAGATAAAGCAGATATAAAGCAGAGAGGGAGTATGGTCCTTTCCACACTACACTGTTATAGTGTTATTATTCTACTTTCAACCTCCTGTGGAATTCTGGGGTTTGTGGTTCACTGAGGCCCAAGAGCTCTGTGGCTGAGACTTCTAAAGGCCCCTCCCTAAACTGCAAACCCCAGCATTCCAAAGGATTTTGAGAGTGGAATAAAAGCGCTATAACAATCTAGTGTGGAAATGGCCCTGGTCTTTTGCCTCTCTTTTGTCTGCCCCTTTTGCGCTCTCTCTTCTCTCATTCCTTGGGGGGCAGGCAGCTTTTATCCACAACTGCTCTCTTTCTCAGCTCCACCCCAAGGAATAGGATTATAAAGCAGAGAGGGGGAGTATATTTGTTTGGAGAGAAGTGCCTTGTTCCTTTAAGGGTTTCTTAGTTGGAGATGGAATTTCGGCAGATGTTGCTTGTCCTGCTACCAGGGAAGGAGGAACACCTGCTGAAATTCAAGCAACACCTGTTGAAATTCCAGCTTCTACACAACAGGGAAAGGAATCCTGGCCCATTTTCAGTCAGGCAACCTGGAGTTGGTTGCCTTGAGAGTCTGAAAGAGAAAAAAAAAATACCATGTGCCTTTTATCAAACTGTCTCATTCTGTTAAAATTCTGGTCTTTATAATGGTCAGGTAGTGCTAACCTGTGAAAGCAATCCATCAGCTTGCCAAGAGTCAGTTCCCCTGGGGTCCAAACCCTTATTGAGGAGATATATGCATGTGTGTCACAGTTTATCCTCTTTCTCAAAAAAATATACCTTTAATAGTTGTGTGGAAGAGGGAAGCCCCTTCCACACTACACTGTTATAGTGCTATTATTCGGCTTTCAACATCCTATGGAATCCTGGGATTTTCGGTTTAGGGAGGGGCCTTTAGAATTCTCAGCCAGAGAGCTCTTTGGGCCTCAGTAAACTACAAACCCCAGAATTCCACAGGATGTTGAAAGTGGAACAATAGCACTATAAAAATGTAGTGTGGAGATGGCCATAGTGTTTAGATCAAGGGAAGTAAGAGTATCTATAGTGGTCTATACTTCCAGAAGAATGGCAAAGGGTATTTGTAGACATTATTTTTCTTAGCTGTTATTGTTTGTTGTTATATGCCTTCAAGCCTACTGTGACTAATGTCAGGCCTTTCCTGGCAGGATTTCTTCAGAGGGGGTTCTCCATTGTCCTCCTCTGAGGCTTCAGAGTGGGATCTGCCCAAAATCACCCAGTGGATTTCAGTGGCTGAGTGGGGATTTGAACTCTTGGGGCCTAAATAACTTAAAGAGACCAGATACCTTCTGATCTTGGAAACTAAGCAGGATTATCTCTAGTTAGTTGGATGGGAAACCACCAATGAAAACCAGGTACTATAGGCTATATTTCAGAGGAAGAATCTGGCAAAACCATGTCTGAGTATTCCTTATCTAAGAAAAGAAACCCTATGAAATTAATGGGATCACCCTAAGTGAATAGGTAACTTGAAGGTGCATATACCTCCCCACACACTGCCAGAGTCCTACACCAAAACTTAATGAAGAGTGGCTTAAGGATCTGAGTATGTTTAGCCTGGGGAAGAGAAAGTTAAGAGGTGACACAATAGCTATGTTTAAATATTTGAAGGGATGTCATATGGAGAATGGAGCAAGCCTGTTTTCTGCTGCTCCAGAGACTAGGACATGGAGCAATGGACTCAAACCTCAGGAAAAGAAACTCCACCTAAACATTAGGAAGAACTTCCTGAGGGCAAGAGCAGTTTGACAGTGGAATACACTGCCTGGGAGTGTAGTGGAGTCTCCTCCTTGGGAGGTTTTTTTTAAAAAAAAACAACAGGCTGGGTGCCCATCTGTTGGGAATGCTTTGATAGTGTATTTCTGCATGGCAGGTGATTGGACCGGATGGCCCTTGTGGTCTTTTCCAACTCTAAGATTTAATTATTCAAGTCAATAGAACACATTGGCTCAGCACTTAGGACACATATAATTCTAGTCCAGTAAATAAGCATTTGCTAGTTACTTAAAACGAACAAATCCTCCAGCAGTTAAAAATAAAGATAAGGATATTCTGTTGTGAAGTAACCGGAAACTTTTCTTTTGCAGCATGGGGTGATTTATTGCTTGGCTTGTGAAAGTATCAGCAGTTTCCAGAATAATGCAAAAAAGGGTATTTAATGGTTAGGCGACAGATAGGTCAGTTTGCCAGGTGCAGTCTGCTTGTCAACTGCAATCTAGTCCAGGAACATGAGTATCTATGGGTTTGTCCCTACTCCACAGGGAGAGGGCCACCAAAGCCCCTGCTTGCACGGTTGACACAAATTCAGGGTCCACTCTTGGCAGAGAATTGTATGGTTTATTACCAGGGAATCATTTCCTCCATGACAGGTTCACTTCAGTCTTAAGTCTTTATCCCTGTCTCCTGGAGAGCCAACAGGCTTCAGTCGCTGAGGACTGTTCAATACAAGCTCAGTCCATCAGTAAACAAACGAGCTGCAGTAACACAAGGAGACCACTAGATGGAGGTAGCATCTCAGGGATTCCACAGCTGCTTGTCTTTTTCCTCCAAAAGCAGTTGTTTCTACTCCCTCTGCCTTGATAGTGACCATATTTGCCCTCATATTAGATGCACTGGTGTATAAGGCTCATTCCATTTCAGATCTTACCTTTTAGGAAAAAAATTTTTTAATACTCGGCTGAGGCAAAATACATGGGAAGGGGGGGGATTGAAAGGAGATGTGGCAGGAGGATTCCCCCTTTCCCTATTTTCCTTTTGAGGATTCCCAGTCTCTCCGCCTCAGAGGCAAGCCATGACACACACATCCCAACAAATATTGCTGGGAAAACTCCTCCATACACTGGAGCTAGTTGCAGGCATTTAAGGAAAGCAACTGGGAAGAGGGAATGAAGACAGGAGCTGCTGAGCCCTGTGCAGAAAAGGGGGAGGGAGGCAGCAAAAAGAGGGGGTCTAAGCATCTGGAGGCTGCTCCTCTTTCATCTGGGCCCCCCTCTTCTTGACTCATTTTCTTCTTCCACCCCTCTAGCAAGGTGGTGGAGGCTGGGATAGAAAACAGGAACAAGCAGCTCCTCCGGAAGAAACCAAGCCTCCTGTTCAGGCTAGGAGGGAAGAAAATGCACCCCCATCTCACTCCTGTCCCCCCACCCCCAGGACAGAAACCAACAGGGTTTTGCAGGCTGTGCTGAGCAGGAGCCAACCAGCTGTAGGGGGAGGGGGCTGGGAAAATGCCCAGTGCCACAGCTAGGCAATTCCGTACCCCCCCATCCCACAGGTGGTTGACTCCAGGAGAAAGGCTGGGAGGGGTGAATGGGAGGAAGGAGGGAGGGGCCGCTGCAAGGTGGGCTCCTCCTCTCCTAAAGGGGCTGCCGATGTTTTCCCACTTCCTTTTTTTTTTAAACTCGGAGAGCTTTATTCCCCACAAATCAATAGTCTACAGAAGGAGTAAACATGGGAAGTAAGACTATACAAAATACAAGCTGCACTCTAAGTCAATTGTTTGCAGTAGTTTTCAAAGTACCATATTTACTGGTATATAAGATGCACCCCATTTTCAGAAGGCATTTTTAGGGGGGAAAGGCGCATCTTATATGCCAGCAAATATGGCACTCAGTGCTTTGTCCTGCCAGCATCCTACAGCTGCATTATGATTTTATTATTCTTAGTTTTTAATTATATTTACAGCCATCTCTCCACATTTGCTAGGGTTAAGTGTTACCCTGACTTCTGGGGCTCCATGGGGGACACCTGGATTTGCTCCCAAAGTACAACGGTTTGGGGAAATTAGCAGAGAGCACTGCTTAATGAAGAGAGAGGGCAGGGCAACACAGTGAGATCTTTTACCCAGTGTTTACGGAGTCAGACCACATGAGAGATGGGACAAAATAAATTTTATTTGATGGAATTTGGCAAAGATATTCACCACGCCCTCATCCAGCAAGCAGTCACTCACCCAAACACACAAGGGCTATTGAGAAAGGAAAAGATCAGAAAAGTGATTATACTGCACTTGATCTTGTAGTCTTCGGACTAGAGCAAAGCAAGGCGAAGGTACTCAGCAACGAAGGAAGGCTGAGGAGAGCTCTCAACTAACAAAGTGCGGAGTGTGTTTGTAGCTAATCGAGGATACACGTTCTCCAATGAGGTCCCAAAAGGGGACTCAGTTATAGGGCAAAACGTGCCTTGGGGGCAGACCCTTTCCTGGAAAAGGATAATGGCCGGATCATGCAAATGGACCTCACCCTGGTACGTCTTGCTGCTGCAAGCATTAATCTTTTCAGAGGAAATAGGCAATCCCCTCAAGGTATCATTGCGGCTGATGGCCCATTATAGTTGCGGATGTGCCTGTCTGAGGCTTCCTCTTGGAAACGTGAGTGGGGGAGTTCTTGGCCTGACCTTTTGCCCAGCCTTTGACCTGGGTGTCTATGTTCTTGCCCTGTGAACCTCTGGCCCGATATATTTGGATATTAAATATTATATTTCCCCAGGACTGGGTCTGATAACAGGGGTAACATAAGGACACAGGACCCCCGTGAAAGTGGAAAAACTGTGAGTAACTCCAGGCCAGAGCATTCCAAACTTTTCATGTTGGTGATACACTTTTTTAGACATGCATCATTTCGCAACACAGTAAATCGGTTTTACTAGCAAACAGGAGGTTAAACTAACCCCTTATAAGAGATATAAACACATATATAAATTGTAGTAACAAAATGTGTGAGGAAGCAACATATCTCATGAAAACTTTTCATATATTTTTAAAAATATATGATTTATAAATAATAACATACGTTTCCAAAATTGTAGGTGACACACCTACACACTTCAGGCGACACACTAACATGTCGCTGCACACCATTTGGAAAGCCCTGCTCTAGGCCCGCCCAAACCACATTTAACACACAAAGAGTGTGATCACCATACTCAACTCACCATGGAACCCTTGGAGGCACCAGGGTTCCTTCACAGGCAGAAGTGGGGGGCTGGTGGGGTTTATGACCACCTCCACATTAGTTTTACTCACATTCCCCCTTTTATCCTAGTTTATTGTACTTCCAGCAAACTGAGACCATTTCTGCACTAGACTGTTATAGTGCTTATATTCCACTTTCAACATCTTATGGAATCCAAAGGCTCCTAAACTGCAAACCCCAGGATTCCATAGGATGTTGAAAGTGGAATAATAGCACTATAACAGTCTAGTGCGGAAATGGCCTAGTTCGAAGTGCAAAAGTGATTTTGCACTCAGTTAGCCCAGCTGTGGGGATAGGAGAGAAGAGCTGGAATCTTGTCCTTACCAATAGATTCAGGCCAAAACAAACTGCTCCAGCCACTTTTAACTTGTCTGTCCTTCTTTATTAATAACTTTTGCCATCTTGATCACACTCTGATGTTGCTTGGTCACATGGCTCCAGGCTTTCATCTTAGAAAAACTGGCCGGTGTGATGTAGAGATTTCCCTCCAGGCTAGCCCAGCAGTTCCTGGCCCCGCAGTTCCTAGCCCCTAGAAATCTGTCACTGTCATCCCACCTTGCAATCTCTTTTATAAAATCCTTGGATTTACAGTCCTAGGCCTGTGCCCGTGCGCGCGCGCGCGTGTGTGTGTTAGTTTTGCATTCTCAGTGGGAAGCGTACCTCACTCTTCCTTCAGGGTAAATAATGCTGTCCAAAGTCAGGTTTACAAAATAACTAACACGATAACTTTATTTAATAACAGAAAGAATGAATGCTTTCAGAGTTCAGTTCTCAGGATCAAACTAACACTGTTCTAATTAACTTATGTCAGTCCCTTTGCCTAAATTCACTCAAATTCACGCAGCGCTCAGAAACTTTTCTCAGACATCTGGCTGCTTCCACCAGTCTGTTTCCCAACTAACTCCAACGGTCTGGGGTAAAGCCTCTTTTTAAACGCATTTCCCTCCCTCACAGAGGCCCCGCCCTTCCCTCACAGTTCTCTGTGCTGGGATTGGCTGGCTGCAGGCATTCACTCCACCCCCTTTTGTCCAGGAGCTGCTGGGCCACGTTCTAGCACAGTGGTTCTCAACCTGTGGGTCCCCAGATGTTTTTGGACTTCATCTCCCAGAAGCCCCAGCCACTATGGTCAATGCTCAGGGCTTCTGGGAGCTGAAGTCCAAAAACATCTGGGGACCCACAGGTTGAGAACCACTGTTCTAGCAGGTTAGACTTGTGCTGTCACAATGGGTATGCATTTTTAATAGGGATGGGACGAATCTAGAATTTTTCGAATCCCTGGAAGGTTCTGGTTATCCATGAATCTCACAAATTTCAAATCTACAAGCCCAGCTGTAATTTGTGGAATTGTTAGCAAGGGCCATTATTACTCCAAGGGGAAAACTCACCTACTTGCCTTTTCCCTTTGTGTGTCTGATCATTCAGGTTTTCAGGCGTCCTGGTCCCCAACAAATTTTGAAAGATTTGGTTCGCCTATTTTGGCACAGGAATTCAGATTCCAATCTCGAATCCTTACCGAGGATTCGGTTGGCCCATTCCTAATTTTTAATTCTCCCTGGCCATTTCCACACTACACTGTTATGGTGCTATTATTCCATTTTCAACGTCTTGTGGAATCCTGCGTTTTGCAGTTTAGGGAGGGGCATTGAGAATTCCCAGCCAAAGAGCTCTTTGGCCTCAGAAAACTACAAACCCCAGAATTCCATGGGATGTTGAAAGCGAAATGGCCTCTGTCTCTGCTCTTCCCTGCTTCTCAAAGCAAAATATTCCCATCCTTCGATACTACACAGGAGCACTGGGTTACTTTTCTAATAGAGGCTCTTACTTATTGTGGGTTTTTGTGACTGATAGTTCAATTCCAGGAAAGACAACATGGTGTGCTGGTGTGGGCATTGGACTCTGAAGGAACCCCGCTCAGCTGTGGAAGCCCACCAGGTGACCTTAGGGAGGTCCTACTCTGTCAACCTCAGAGAAAGGCAGTGACAAACCCCTTCTGAAGAAATCTTGCTGAGAAAACTCTGGGATAGAATCGCTATGAGTCAGAAACAAGTAGTTCATAAAGTCATAGAATCATAGAGCCAGTAAAGACTACAGGGGCCATTGAGTCCAACCGCATTCTGCCATGCAGGAATACACGATCCAAGCATTCCTGACAGATGTGGCCATCCAGCCTCTGTTTAAAAACTTCCAAAGGTGGAGACTCCACCACACTCTGAGGTCCCACATTCCCCCGTTTAACTGCTCTTACAGTCAGGAAGTTCTTTCTCATGTTCGGGTGGAATCTTTTCCTGTAGCGATTTCCACCATGTTTTAGGGATCCGTTGGGCCAATTTATATCTCGGAGAGGCATTTTTTGAAACAGTTAAATGACTCCCTCTTACTTCCTGTTAAAAAAAGCCTTCTCCAGCACCTAAAATGGCCCAGGAAGGCCAGGAAATGTAGCAAGTACTTGCTATGTCCCTATAGGGCATTGTGATTTTAGCAGAGCAGTATAGTGGGAGGTTGCAGCCTTTTGAGGTCTCCTGGGAGGCTAATGCGGCTGGCCCTGTAGCTTTCTACATCTGCCCACTCCCGCTCTAGCTCACTATTGTGACCTCTGACTGGCACAAGTCCAACCGTTTCAAGCAAATTTGCTCATAGCCCTACCTGCAGATCCTTAGTATTCCCAGGGTGGCTTCATATCCAAGCGTCATTTAGGCCCGCCCCAGCACATCTGTCACACGCAGACAAGATTTAGTGGGTTCAAGTTGGTAAATTATTATATTTACTTTATATCACCAATCCTTAGCTATATTCGTCAGCCTTTTTTTTCCCTAAAAAGATAAATTGGTATCTAAGATAATACCTGGAACATAAAAGTTTGCTAAATTACCTTTTATTGTAAACTGAAAGAAACAATGTGTATTAGGGATGGAGCAAATCTAGAATTTTCCGAATCTGAATCTGAATCCCTGGAAGGTTCTGGGAATCCTCGAATCTTTCAAATCCTTTTTTTAAAAAGGGTTTAAAAAGCAAGAGAAAGAAAACACCTCTACTGAAAAATGTTTTTGAAGCAGAATTTGACATCTTTGTTTAATGAAAAACAAGTTAAAGTTTTCACTGTCAGGAAACCTTTCAGGATCCGAGGCAGAATCCTGCTAGTGGCGGGCAGGAGAAGAGTGAGGAGCACGAGATCACGCTCCCCACAACCTTCCCACTGGCAGCGGGCAGGAGAGCAGGGAGTGCAAGATCTGTATTTTTTGGTTGGTGGATTCAAAAGATTTTGGCGTGGCGATTCGGATCTGCGAATCTCAAATCCTTGCTGAGGATCTGAGGACCTGAGGATTCGGTTGGCCCATCCCTAGTATATAAGCAAAAGGGGACTTTCATGATTGTACAGCACAGAACACTATAATTCCTTATCCCAAATGTTTGAAAACTAGGGAGGTGAAGAATTTGCTCAGAGACTGCTGAACCTCTGCCATCAGTGGCAGTATGCCTTGCAACACCAGGTCCTTGGAAGAAAAAATAAAAAGTTTTTTCTCCTAAGACAAAGTGGTGCTTAATGTAATTGTTTTGTTAATAACCATGACCAAAATGACTTTGACTTACAGTGACCCTATGAATATGAACAAGACCCTATCATTAATAGCCCCACTGAGGTCTTGTAAACTCAGGGCTGTGGATTCCTTGATTGAGTCTGTCCACCTGTCATACAGTCTTCCTCTTCTCTTACTTCTATTTTCCCTGGAATTAATATATTTTCTAGTGAGTCCTGTCTTTTCCAGATATGGCCAAAGTACAACAGCCTCTTGTAGGGAGAGTTCAGGCTTGATTTGCTGTCTGACCAATTTATTATTATAGTTTTTATAACTGTGAAACATAAAGGTTTGCTCAACTAGCTTTTTATTTTAAATTTCAAGGAACAATGCATATAGAAGTGAAGAGGATATTTCATGGAATTTATGGTACAGAACATTCTAATTCTTGATTCCACTTCACCCATTACTGGGAAAGCTTTTTGACAAGAGTCCCTGAAGTGAAACAAAAACGGAACAATCACACAAAGAAGATTTAAGCCAGAACAGAGCATTCTCTGTTATTCCTAGTAATGCCAGTCATAACAGTAAGATCTGGTGGTTCAAGGTGTCAAAGGCTGCAGAAAGATCCAACAGGATCAACGCAGAAGTTAATTGCTGCACCTTTGCCGCTAGAATATTGTTCACTACATGATTCAAGGCCATTTCGGTGGAATGACCTGTATGGAACCCTGATTGAAATGGGTCAAAAAAATCATGTATAGTCAGGTATGGCATCAACTGGGAAAGGACAGCTCTCTCCAAAATTTTTGCAAGAAATTGGAGAAGAGACACAGGGCAATAGTTAGCAGAAAATGAAGCATTCAGAGGTTTCTTTAGTAAAGGATGTAAAACAGGATGCTTAAAGCCACCCAGGAAGATACCCCTTAAGAGAACAGTTCACCAACTGATTTATATAAAGCAGAGGCAGAAGAATTGGGTGAAGGAAGGGATAGGGTCAGAAGGGCAGGAGGAAGGGGAAGATCTCACAATCTGGCTTATAACTGTCTGTGTAACAGGGGAAAGTCAAACTCTGCTTGGGCTGGTGAAGACATGGCCTGAGCCAAAGGCTTTGGTAGACTGATTGATGGCAATGGAGGTGCAGATCCATCCAACAAAAATGAATCAGCAATTGTTGTCACTTTCTGATCAAAAAGAGGCCAAGTTAATTGCAGAAGGATCCTGAGATGACAACTAGCCGTTGGACTCAGTAGGGTATTAAAGGTGGCAAAAAACTGATGAGGCAAATGGGCTTAAGCTTGAATCCTCTCCCACAAGTAAGACTGGTTAGATTAATCAACATGAGAGTAATAAGTTGTACAAGCCCTCCTCAGACCTTGATGCAATTCATCTGATGGGTTTATTCTCCACTGCCTTTCCAGCCGGTGGACAATAGTTCATTCCCTACGCAGCTCAGCATGCAGCCAAGGTCTTGGTCAACGCTGTATGACTCTGTGAGTTCTTCATGGTGCCACAATCTCCAGGGCAGTTTTTAATGCACTGTTAAATTCATTGGCCAAACATCTGGTTCTAATGCATCCTCCACAAAGCTCTGGTCCACTGGAGTGTTTCCTATCTCTGTCGCACTCCCTGGTACTCTATTCCACCATCCATTCCTCCACTGCTCTAAGGTTGAACCTAAAACACTGCTGGGTAACTATCTGAAGGCTTGACAGAAGGAATCCAGGGATATCTTGGATACATCCTGATACTTCTTCTTTTGTATAGTAGGGGGAGGTGGAGGAAATGACCTGACATCCCTGCATTCCTAGCCTCGTCCAGCTCAGTATTCAGATTCCTAAACGAGAACAGATCTAACATTCCTCCAGCTGTATGTGTTTGAGGGTAATCCAGAATTTCCAATTTAAAAACTTCCAGAAGGGAGAGAAAATTCTGAGAAAATGAAGAAGTGTCTCTGTGGATACTGAAGTCCCCACAGATAATATGAACAGAGTTTAAAAACACAAATGCAGAAAACTACTCTGAAAATTCTTAAGCGCAAAACAGTTCCCACATTCCTAGCATTTGAATGGTTTCTCTCCTGTGTGGATTTTTTGATGAGTCGAAAACCACCATTCTGAGCAAAATACTTCCCACACTCCTGGCACTGATATGACTTCTATCCTGTATGGACTTTCTGGTGGATCACAAGGGCTGAGCTTCTATCAAAGCATTTTCCACACACCAGGCACTGATATGGCTTCTCTCCTGTATGGATTCTACGGTGCTTTATAAGACTTGAACTCTCAGCAAATGAGCTCCCACACTCCTGGCACCTGAATGGTTTCTCTCCTGTGTGGAGTCTCTGATGCTTCACTAGGTCTGAATTGGTGCTAAAACATTTTCCACACTCCTGGCATTTGTATGGTTTCTCTCCTGTATGGACTCTATTGTGGATCACAAGTTGTGATTTTGAAGCAAAAGATTTCCCACACTCCTGGCATTTATATGGTTTCTCTCCTGTATGGACTCTCTGGTGGCTCACAAGTTCTGACTTTGATGCAAAAGATTTCTCACACTCTTGGCATTTGTATGGTTTCTCACCTGTATGGAGTCGCTCATGCCTAACAAGGGCAGAAGTTTGAGCAAAATATTTCCCACACACCTGACACTGGAATGGTGTCTCTCCTGTGTGGACCCTCTGGTGAGTCACAAGTTGTGACTTGTGAGCAAAACAGGTCCCACACTCCACGCATCTGAATGGTTTCTCTCCTGTGTGAACTCTCTGGTGGTATTGAAGGTGTGAATTCTTAGCAAAACATTTCCCACACTCCTGGCATTTGAATGGCTTCTCTCCTGTGTGGACACTATGGTGCTTCACAAGGGCTGAACGCTGAGTAAAAGATTTCCCACAGTCCTCACACTTGAATGGCTTTTCTGCTATACAGCGTCTCTGATATGTCACAAGCTGTAACTGCTGACCAAGTAATTCTTCCCCCTCCTGGAATTCATAAGGTTTTGGTCCTGCATGGACTGTCAGGTGCCTCACAAAGTCCGACTTGTAAGCAAAACATCTCCAGCATCGCGGACATTCATACACTTTTTCTCTTTGGTGCCTCAACAGATGTGAATTATGAGAAAAACATTTCCCACACTCCATGCATTTGAATGGATTTTCTCCCACGGGGACTCTCGGATCATCCAAAACAACTGTAATTTCAGGAAAACACGTGCCACAATCCTGGTCTTCATGAGTTCTCTCTCCTGCAAGGAGCTTGTATGTAGAGTCACTGCTTCCTGATCCCTGTCCTGCATGGAGCTGCTGTTCTCCCGCTGGTTCCAGTTTGCTTGTAAAACATGTCTCATATGTCCCGTCTGCGCTGATGCTCATTCTCTTCCCGTCAGCTCCTAGGAAGAGGGACAAAAACAAATAAGATTGCATCTGATGTGTGAGAGAACAGGAATGTGAGGGGATACCAAGGGAATTAAACTTACGGAGGAAAAAATGCATTTCAGGGTGTGTGGGGAGAGAAAAAATGTACTTTACCCACTTCAAAGACACCTCAGTCTCCTTCAGGATCTTCCTAAATTGGGTGATTGGGCAGTAAAATAGTTAATCAGGTTCAATCTACGTGTACAGTGATGCCAACTGTGGCCAAAAAGCCCAACTTCAGATATATACTGCTGTGGTCTGAGTTGGCAATAATGCTGCCGTTGTGGAAGACAGCTCAATGGAAATGCCAGCTCAGTTTTGTGCTTGCCATAATAAAGGCAAATTCCATGTTGGACATCATTAGAAAGAGAAAGGAAAATTATATTATCAATATCACATCATACAAGTCCACAATATATCCACATCTGGAACACTGTGTATAGTTCTGATCACCGCCCTTAAAAAGGGATCTTCTAGAGCTGGGAAAGCTGCAGAAAACGCTCCTAAATAATCCAGGAGCCAGGAAAGATTACAGGATTTGGGACTGTTCATGTTAAGCAAAAGGGAATTACAGCACACAGCACTGCTTACAGTTTGGAACTCACTGCCATAGAATGTAATAATGGCTGCCTACTTAGATGGCTTTAGGCAAATGGATAAATTCATAAAGGCCAAAGCAATAAATTGGCTTCAAGTCAGGACGGCTATACATCACTTTGAATATTAGAAGCAGGCAGGTTTCCTGCATTACTTCTGGAGAACAAGATATGTGTGCAGGGTGCAGCTGCACTCACAACTTGTTGCAGGCTTCCCCTGCATAACTGACTGGCCACTGTGTGAACAGAATGCTGGACCACACGGGCCTTTGGCCTAAGACAACAGGGCTCTTCAATCCTTCTGAATTCTAAGGCAATCATTGATCTTTGCGACTGTTGATGTTACCCAGTACTGGAGGGCTCAAGGCAGTTTACAAAAATTAAAATAAACACTAATACACATACAAGGACATCAACAAAAGCATGTTTAAAATTACAGTTGGCCCACCACTTTTGCAGGTTCAGCATTCGCAGATTTGATGGGTGGTGTATTTTATATACTTAATTTGTTGTAGTCGTTGCTGTGTGCCTTTAAGTCGTAACCGACTTACAGCAATCTTAAGGTGACTATATCTTATTTGTTTTTAAAAATCTTACTCTATTTGCCACAGGAAAAGAAATGTTCTTGCTAAGAATCTCTAGGTCTTCCAGTGCGATCCTATGATCCACTTCCTTTGGCTTCCATTGGAAGTGGACCACAGGGTTGCACTGCACTGGAGGATCTAAGGACTCCTAGAGAAAACACTTCTCTAGGCACTGAGAATTAAAAAAAGGGGAAAAAAATCAGAAAAGTCTAACCTGGTGAGAGATTATTACTCAATTGTTCTAATCCAATTCCAACATGGATTGCTTTGTCCAATGCTTCTTGATAGCTTCAAAGCATACCATGTTTCTGTACCTGTGGTTTCCAATTTGTAGATATTCACCTTAGCAGACCCATCTATGATCTTAGCATACCTTCTTTTATCTTTTCCAAGATTTCCATAGCCATTCTCTGAAGTTCATCATGCTTATAAAGTATTTAGAAGTTCTGGAGCCATTTTGCAGTCACCAAAAGGTGCTTTATTTTTTCACTTTTTCTGAATATTTTCATTTTACATTTTAGTCAAGCCTGTATGATTCAGAGAGGTTTGTACCTGCCAAACAATGCTTCTGGATTAAGGCAGAGAAAATGGGTCTTTCCACACTCCCAAAATTAAGGTAGTACTCCTTATCAATTACCTGAGCTGATCCCTGGAAAGGTATTATATTCTGGCTGCTGTAGGTCAGGCTGCTCTTCTTTCAGTTCCACCTTGATGATCACATCAGGCTGCTGTAGGTCAGGCTGCTCCTCTTCTGGTTCCACCTTGACTATCACACCAAGAAAACCTGATCCACAGAAAGGGGTAACAAGATGGAGTTTAGATTGGCTTCCTGGCCTTGAGAACAAGTTTTCACAAAAAATTCTAGAGGACTGCGAAACATTTGACCTTCAAAGTGCTGCTGGACTGCAACTCCCAGCAGCCCTCAACACTGACTGCATTAGCTAAATATGCAATCCAACAACATCTGAGCAGGATGTATTCTGCATCCTTGGTGGAAACACATGATTTTTATGAGATTGACTTTTTTAATCTGGCAAGCATGGGTCCTGTTCAAGTCAGGAAATCAAACTGGATTTGTTGAGCATAGCTCTTGCTCAGGAAGTCACAACAGAAACAGAGACAAGACAGTATTTAAGTGGGATATAGGACATGGAGTATAAATGTGTGTGTGATTCAAACTGGATAAGTCAATACAGGTGCTCCCTCCGCTCCATTCCCTTGCCTTTTGCCTCAGCGTCAGTTCTCAGCACTGAGACCAGAGAAAAGGGAATGGGAGGGGGAGCTCCAGAGGACACAAGGAAGGCGTGCACACATGCACGCCTCCCCTCCTTCCCTTTCCTTTTGCCTTGGTGTGAGTTCTCAGGGCGAGGCCCAGAGGCAACAGAATGGGATGAAAGAGCTCTGGAGGGAAGAAGGGAGAGACATGCAGTGCCTCCCTCCTCCATTCCCTTGCCTTTTGCTTGGGCGTGCCTGCCTTTCTGAAAACACAAGGTAATGGGAGGAGGAGAATTGGGGGAGAGGCATGGGAGCCTCACAAATAATCAAAATCACAAAAGTTAAACCTGCAAATGTGGAAGGACTGTAGAGCTATAATTAACAGAGCCATACTGATGATCATTGTTAAGACACTGCCAACACGTAAAGATTTCTCTTTAGACTATAATGCAGGAGGATGCTGGGAAAATACTTCTACTTCTGGGGAAACAACCAGATGTACCTTTATGGTGCCAAGATACAAGCACAGGTAGTAGCTCCTATACCTTACCTGAACTGATCACTGAGAAGGGCTCCAATTCTCCATGATGCAGGTCACACGGCTCCTCTTCTGGTTCCAGCTTGATTCTCACATCAGGAAAATCTGATCCACAGAAAGGGGCAACAAGATGGGAGTTTAGATTGGCTTCCTGGCCTTGAGAACAAGTTTTCACAAAAAATTCTAGAGGAGGATAGGGAAACATTTGGCCCACAAAGCACTGTAGGAATGCAACTGCCAGCAGCCCTCAACACTGACTACATTAGCTAAGCGTCCAATCCAACAACATCTGAACAGCCATGTAATCCACATCCTTGGTGGAAATACCTGGTTTTTATGAGATTGGCTTTTTTATTCCGGCAAGCATGGGTCCTGTTCAAGTCAGGAAATCAAACTGGGCTTGTTGAGCAGAACTCATACTCAGGAAGTCACAGCAGAAACAGAAACAAGATAGTATTTAAGTGGAATACAAGACATGGAGTATAGATGTGTGTGATTCAAACTGGATAAGCCAACACAGATGCTCCCTCCAAACACAGACTCTGTCTCTTTAATATTCAAAAAGAACTACCGCCTGAATTTAGACAAATAAATATAATGGATATTAAAGTGAGAAAGTTCAATGGTACAGGCTGCAATAATGATGTTACAACTTATGTATATGCAAAATACAGTGGACCCTCCACATCTGCCAGGGTTCGACGTGCAGAACCCTCACAAAAGTGGGAAAATTGGAAATAACTCCCCCCCAGCTCCCTTCTGGGGCCTCCTCCTCCCATTCCTTTATCTTTTGCCCTGGTGTGCAAGCATTCTCTCTCTGTGCAAAGAGGCAAAGAAGTGGGAGGGACGGTGGAAGGCTCCAGAGAGAGAAGAAAGAAGCATGTGTTCCTCCCAACTCCATTCCCTTGCCTTTTGCCTCACCATGAGTTCTCAGCACTGAGACCAAAGGTAAGGAAATGGGAAGGGGGAGGTAAGGGAATTGGAGGGGGAGCTCCAGAGGACACAACATATCCCATCCTTCCCTTTGTTTCTGCCTTCACGTGAGCTGCCAGGGCCAGGCCCAGAGGCAACAGAATGGGATGGAGGAGCTCTGGAGGGGAGATGCAAAGTGCACAGAATGCCTCTGCCCTCCATTCCCTTGCCTTTTGCTCAGGCTTGCCTACTTTCGGGGGGGGGGAGGATGGGAGCCTCACAAATAATCAAATCTGCACAGGTCAAACCCACCTGAATTGATCTCTGAGAAGGACTCCAATTCTACCTGATGAAGGTCACATGGTTCCTCTTCTGGTTCCAGCTTGACTGTCACATCAGAAAACCCTGACAATGAGAAAAAGGTAAGAAAATGAGCATGGGAGCTTCCCAAATAATCAAAATCACATAGGTGAACCTCACAAATGTGGAAGGCAGACTGTAGAGCAATAATTGACAGAGTCACACTGGTGATCATTGTTAAAACAACACATAAAGATTTCTCCTTTTAGACTATACTGCAAGAGGATGCTGAGAAAATACTTCTAATTCTGGGGAAACAATCAGGTGTACATTTATGGTGCCAAGATACAAGCACAGGTAGTAGCTCCTATACCTTACCTGAACTGATCTCTGAGAACGGCTCCAATTCTCCATGATGCAAGTCACATGGCTCCTCTTCTGGTTCCAGCTTGATTTTCACATCAGAAAACCCTGACAAAGAGAAAAGGTTGAGAAAATGGGGTTTAGATTGAAGACAGATTGTTTCCCTGCCCTAGATAAGAGTTAACTGGCATTTATACAACATTTTGGAGCAGGAGTGGGAAAAGCTGGGCTTTCAAGAAGCTGTTGGACTGTGACATAACTGTCCCTCACTAGTGGTGCTGCTAGCTAAAGGTGAGAGGTTTGCAGTCCAACCAAATCTGGAGGGGCTCACATTCCATATGTATGCTGTAAATTTCTTTTTTTAATATTAAAAATAAATTTTTATTAAACATACAATTCTTACAAACCACAATTAACAATACATAACAATACATACACATATACACATATACATCTGTGACACTACATATACATCCTCTCTATTACCGTATCTACATACCATACACCCTCATACACAAACATAAATACCAATACAAATATATACCCATTCCTAATTATCTCTTTATTACTCTCAAAGGCGATGCAATCTTCATACTTCATATTTTCCCTGCATCCCCTTTACAAACTATCCATACTTCCAATAACAATCTTCCATACATAACCCATTCTTCCATCATACATTCCCTAACTTTTTTTTCCTTTCCATTGAGTGCGACTTCCCTCTTCTTTCCTCCTGCTCATTTTATTTTTATTCTTACAGTCACTGCCTTGTCTGTATTCTATCTGCTTATCCTCTTAACTATAATTCTTATCTTACGTCTTTCTTTAATTCTAATCCTAATAAATGCTTCTTATTTTTTCCCCCGCTGTTCCCTTTATTTCATCTTCTTCATATTTTTTCATTAGATCAATTTAATCGTACATACCTATCAACGTAATTTTAGCCCAATTCTCTTTCCAAACTCCTTTTAATATTTCCCATTCCCGGTTAAATGTTTCTTTCGACTTATCCTTTAAATACAAGGTTAGCTTATCCATTTCTGCGAATTCATATACTTTCTGTAACCATTCCTCTATCTGAGGTATATTCTCTGTCTTCCAATGTTTCGCAAATATGATCCTTGACGCATATATCATGTAGCATATGATTCTTGAATATTTTCCTCTGACTTTTTTATCTAGCCCATCTAAAATATTAAGATATATTTCCGGGGAAATTGCAAATTTAATTTTAAATATTTTCTCTATTTGCTTATGTTTCTGTAGCCAAAACCTTTTAGCTTTTTTACATTTCCACCACATGTGAAAAAAAGTTCCCGTTTCTTGACATTTCCAGCATTTAACTATTTTCTTATTTTTATTCATTTTAGAGATTCTGACTGGATTAAATACCATCTGTAATAAATCTTGTAAAAATTCTCCTTTATATCATAACATCTAGTGAAATCTTGATTTGCTTTCCAGGCATTTTGCTACTGATTCAAAGTTATTGTATGACCTATGTCCTGAGCCCATTTTATCATGTTTGTTTTAATTATTTCTTGTTCAAATTCTAAACTTAATTTATAAATCTATAAATTTATAAATTTATAAACAATTTATAAATCTTACTTAGGGGTTTTTCTACTCCTGGTTTCATTATTTTATCGAATTCATTTTCTTCTAAAGTTATCCCTTTATCTTTCATATCCTCCTTGTATTTCTCTGCCAATTGTCTGTGGAGTAGCCAATGAGTTGAGAAGCCATCTGTTATCAATTCTTCCCTGGTTTTTAATTTAACCTTATCTCCTACTCTTTTAATTATATCCTTATACATCAACCATTCTTTTGTTCTTATTTTCTCTAATCTATAAAAAGCTTCATGGGGTGAAGTCCAATGTGGTAATTTTAGGTATAATTTTCCCCTAAGTTTTAACCAAATTCTTAAAACTGCCTTTCTGACATAGTGGTCCATAAATACCCTATTATTCCTATATTTATCATACCAAATATACGCATGCCAGCCGTAATATAAATTAAATCCCTCTAAACTTAATAGTTTTGTATTTTCCAATAAAATCCATTCCTTCAGCCAAACTAACGTAGTTGTGCTTTCATTCCCTCACCTGCACTCTGCTGAGTAGCAATCTCCATTTTCTCCAGGATGAGTTGATCTGTCAACCACAGTTCCTGCTCAAGTCAAGAGGTGTAATCAGGCTTGATGAGCGGAAATCCTGTTCAACAATTCACAAGGGAGAGATAGCAGTCAAGTGAGTGCTAGGATGAGAAGTATACAGCACACATCAAACTAAACAAATATAGATGCTTTCTCTCCTAACACAGACTCTATCCACAGGTTCCCAATCATGAAAGGCTTTTGGCTGAGCTCAAACAATGTTCTTCCCATCTGTATATTTGGCAGATTTGGAATATACTGTAAATTAAAAGAATTCTTTCTTCAGGTACCTCAGTCTCCAGGGAGCTCCAGCAACAACCTTAGTTTCCCAATCATGGCATGCAACGGCTGGAGCAACCCAGAAGTAGGAATGGGAATTTTTCCTGAGAAAGGTGAACATATAATTCCACACCATCTTGCTGGCTAGTGTGGGGAACAGGATTACTGTATTACAGGAACACTTATTCTCCTCAGGTTCTAACAATTTTTAAAAAGCATTGAAATCAATTTAATGATAAAGCCACTATTATTAACTTCAGTTGTCTAGGAATCCACCACCACTACCACCTTCTGAGTCTGCTCCTCCAGCAATGGGAACTTCTGTGAAACAGTGACCTGACTCTCAAATTAAAACCAAATCTGCAGCCAGGTTGGACTGGGATTTTATAAGCTGCCTCATTCAGCAACCCCCAGAGCTGGAAGCCTGTCATTGTAGAAGCTGATCCAAGCAAAGGGGTTTTGAAGACTGGCTGAGAATTCTCCAGTCTGGTAGGGATCAGGGACCCTCTTTGACTTTCTACATGTTATCTGTTTAAAGACAGCCCAGTTTAAGGGTAGCCCAGTGATAGTGAACACGTACAAAGTCAAATATTCAGTCTCTGCTTTCTCTAATTAATTCAAATACAGTAGCAGACAACGGGAAAGATCTCTGCCCAAGACCCTGGGGAACTGCTGCCTATCAGAATACGCAATGCCAAGTCAGATGTCTCAACCTTTGGCTCTGATATAAAGCAGCTTCCTAGGCATCAAGGACCCCCAGGCTCATAGATTCTGTTCTTAACCTCTACAATATGGCAGCTCCCTAGAAGCTGAGAGGGAGACCTCCTTCTGAGGAAAGGCACTATTACTGAAATTTGAAAATAGGTTAATAAATGTGCCTCAGCATATTCGGTCCTGTTGGAAATTGCAGCATTCTCTCTTCCCCGCCTCTTAACTGTTAGTCTGTGTGGATATTTAAAACTATTGGCCGAGGCATCTGGCCTTTACACTCTGAAGTCTGTGATTGGCTGAGATCAGGAGGCCACGCCTCTCCCTCTGGCTCTAAGAATTCTCTGCAGGTGGAGACACTACATGCTAAGCTAACTGCTCTCAACTGTCAGCTGATCTCTACTGTAACTTCCCATCTATGCTAAGCATATCTCTAAACTAACTGAAGATGGATGCATTATTATTTTTTTTTTTTTGGAAATGTTTCCTTTTAAATTTTGAAATCTGCTGTCTGCCTTGTCTCCTTCAAGGCAACATCATATTTTAAGGAGCCACACCTAAACTGTGAATAATAAACTAAAAACAAATAATAAACTGGAACTAATCACCTGGGTAACTCTTCACTCCCAACAGGTCCTCATCCCTCTCCAGAATGTCTTGGAGTCTAACAAGGGGATCTAATGAGGTCTTAATAAACTGGTTTTCCACTTCCATATTCAGAAATCAACAGGAAAAAAAAACAGGGGGCTGGGGGAAACTAGGCTGGGGCTGGAATAAGCCCTTCTGTCATGCTGATGATAGAGCAAGCTTGTTTTCTGCTGCTCCAGAGACTAGGACATGGAACAATGGATTCAAATTATAGGGAAAGAGTTTCCTCCTAAACATCAGGAAGAACTGGTCAACAGCGGAATACGCTGCTTCCTCAGAGTGTAGTGGAGTCTCCTTCTTCGGAGGTTTTTAAACAGAAGCTGGATGGCCATTTGCTGGGGGTGCTTTGAGTGTGTTTCTGCATGGCAGGGGGTCGGACTCGATGGCCGTTGTGGTCCCTTTCACCGCTATGGGCATTTCTGCACTACACTGTTATAGTGCTATTATCCCACTTTTGACAACCCGAGGAATTCTGGGGTTTGTCATTTACTGAGTCCAAAGAGCTCTCTGGCTGAGAATTCTAAATGCCTCTCCCTAAACTACAAACCCCAGGATTCCACAGGCCATTGAAAGTGGAATGATGGCACTATAATAGCATAGTGGGGAATGGTCTATGATTCTATAAAATCCTCCTACCAACTTTGGGGGCACTGTTGATTCTTAGAAGAAGAATGGAGAAGGTGTGGGTCTCCAGACGTTAGACTCTAATTTCCCTAAACTCAGTTGTGACTGACCTGATGGGATATGAAAAAACATCTGGAAGGTCACAGGTTCCCAACTCCATGTGAGAAGATTAGGCAAATTAAATGCACACACACACTCACAGACATATGCTCTCACACACACACTCCTCTTGTGCCATTTCCACCCTACACTTTTATAGTGCTACTATTCCGCTTCCAACATCCTGTAGTATTCGGGCTTTGTAGTTTACTGAGGCCAAAGAGCTCTCTGGCTGAGAGTTTTAAAGGCCCCCTTTAAACTGCAAACCCAAAGGTTCCATAGGAGGTTGAAACTGGAATCACAGCACTGTAACAGTGTAGTGTGGAAATGACCTTAAAGTAACACTGATGCCCTCCTGTGCTCACACAGTTCCAGGCTAAGGATGAAAACGATGCAAGACACAAAAGAAATGACCCTTTCCCTTCTAAGGCCCTCTCCAATTTCAAGTGGAGTTGCTGAGAAGAGCAAGCAGAAGAAGACCAGATCGTTCCTGCCCTGATCGCCCATCCCATCCTCCCCCTGGGCTAAGGAGACCTTGCAGCCTCTCCCGCCCAAAGACCTGCAGAAGCTGCTAAACCAGGCGGACACCTGTAGAAGGACAAGAAATACCTCCACACTTGCGGCTTAATGGAAAGGCAGGGCTGGGCAGCTGCTTTGTTTTTAACACCGTATGAGCCGCCAGGAGTCCCGGGCCGCAGGTTTAAGGCGGGACAGACATTTATTTTTTTTTTTAAAAAAATGAATATGAACAAAGAAACGGTGGGAACCAATCTGATGCCCCCGCGAATCCCCCTCTTTTTGCTGCTGGATCCTCCTTTCTCCTTCCATCCTGCAGCCATGAATCCCCGCCTGGCATCTTTGCTCACCTCCTTCCCGATCTCCAGGCGCCCTGCTCGGCTGCCAGGCTGGTCGGGGGAAAAATCCAGACCTCCCTTTAATACCTTCCTATTCTAATTTGCTTTCTGGTGGAGTCCATCTTACGGCGTCCTACACCGGCTCTCCTCCTGGTCAACTCCCGCGTGGGCGTTTCTAGGTTACCAAACTCCTTTTCCTCTTCCGGTCATGTGACTGACGCCACGCCAGACTATTGGCACAGATTGAAAATAAAGCCCTCCTCCACCAGCTCATGTCTGATCTTGGATGCTAAGTAGGGCGGTGGCTTGTACTTGGATGGGAGACCGCAAGGGAAAATGATGGGCCTTTCTGCACTGTACTGTTACAGTGTGATTATTCCATTTCCAACATCATATGGAATTCGCTGGTTTGTAGTTTCCTGAGGCCAAAGAGCTCTCTGTCTAAGGATTCTAAAGCCCCCTCCCTAAACTACAAACCCCAGGATTCCATAGGAGGTTGAAAGTGGAATCATAGCTTTGGAATCATTCCACACTGCAGTGTGGAAATGGCCTCGCAGTGGTTCTCAACCTGCGGGTCCCAAGATGTTTGCGGACTTCAGCTCCCAGAAGCCCCAGCCGCTATGGTCAATGCTCAGGGCTTCTGGGAGCTGAAGTCCAAAACATCTGGGGACCCACAGGTTGAGAACCACTGCTAGAGAAATGTGTGTGCCACAAGACTTCATTGTCTTGATGCCTAACTCAGGACGAGAGGTTACTGTCAGGGCAGAATGCGGAGAAACGGGATGGCTTCCAATTGCCAAATGGATCAGGCAAGGCTGTATTTTATCACCCTGATTAATTTAGATGCTGAACCTGTCATACAAGCAGGATTGGACTGGGAAGAAGGAGGCTGAAAACTGGAGGAAGGAACATCAGCAATTGAAGATAATGCAGATGGCACCATATTACTAGCAGAAAATAGCAAAGACTTGGAAAGATTACTGTAGACAGTCTAAGAAGAAAGTGCAAAGGAAGTTTTACAGCTGAAAACAAAAATCATGACCAGGGCTGACTTCCATAACTTTAAAACTGGCAATGAAGACATTGAAATAGTTTTAAGATTTTCCCACCTCTTGGCTCAGTCATTAATCAGAATGGACGCAGCAGTCAAGAAGACAGAAGAAGACTAGGACTTGGAAGGGCAGCTATGAAAGAACGAGTGTACTTTAAACTAAATACTAAAGTTAGGATTGTCCATACCGTCGTATTTCCAGTTTCTCTGTGTGGTTGTGAAACCTGGACAGTGAAGAAAGGTGACAGGAAGAAAACCAACTTATTTGAAATGTGGTGCTGAAGAAGAGTTCTAAGGATACCATGGACCCCCCAAAAAAGAAATGGGTCCAAAAGCAAATCAAGCCTGAACTCTCCCTAGAAGCCAAAACGACTAAACTGAGGCTGTTGTACTTTGGACATATCATGAGAAGACTTGACTCACTAGACAATAATGCTTGGAAAGGTAGAAGGCAGTAGGAAAAGAGGAAGACCACCTCTGAGTATCCTTGCCTGAGAAAACCTTATGGAATTCACAGTGTCACCATAAGTTGGCAGTGAATTGAAGGCACATACAGACAAACATGTATTGTCAGGCTAGTGCAAGGTGGAGCGGCAGAGTCCGAGTTTGGTCCTTGAATGGTGCAAGGAAGGGGAATTATTTACAGCAAGAATCTGAGGAGGGGAAACATTTCCCCATAAAGCCTCTGCAGCTTTTTGTTCTCTTTGTTTCAGCTCTTTTCCTGAGCAAAAGAATCCCATTCTCTGATATTAGCATTGCCAGGTTTTCCAAATAGCAATAAGGAACAGTCAAAATTGTAGGCGTGCAAGATTGATCTTGAAGAAGCAGCTATTGACAAGTTTGTATTGTGCTTAAATACCAAATGAAAAGATGGATTTCAGTTAACCTAGCCCTGTAAAATTTACATAGTGTCCATATTGATAAATTACACAGTGCAGATTTTTGTCTGTATGGAGGGCCCACACCCAAAAACAGGATTTTTTGGCACCTTGTTCATGGTGCCTAAGGCAGCCCCATCATGGGATTTTCTTGGCAAGATTTGAGGGGCTTTCCTTTCTCCTTCCTCTAAGGTTGAGAGTGTGTGACTTGCCAGAGCCAGCATGGTATGATTCGGGCATTGGTCTAAGACTCTGGGGAACACGATTTGAACCCCACTTGGCCATGGAAATCTACTTGGTGACCTTAGGTAAAGCACACTCTCTCAGCCTCAGAGGAAGGCAGAGGTAAACCCTCTTTGAAATATTGCCAAGAAAACCTCATGTTCTTAACATCTCTGTAAGTCAGAAACTACTCGAAAACACACAACAGTGCCCAGAGTCTGAGTTCAACACTGATTCACTGAACTCACTGCCTCAATACTACTGGGCAGTTTGGGATTTCTTCTCTGGCAAAGGCTCTCAGCTAGTTGGCAGTACCAATTCATCATTCAGTTCCATCAGAACCCTGCCCCAAAGAGCATACAGCTATAATTTGATGGCATTGTAGCTCAAGGGCAGAGCAGCTATTTGGCGTGCAGAAGGTCCTAGGTCAAATGTAGGCATCTCTATTCAAAAGAGTCAGAGGACAGGCAACGGGGCAAACCATTCGCTGCCTGTGATCCTGAAGCAGCCAGCTTCACTAGGTACAGAAGTTGTGGGACTGCATGGATGTGTGCATAAAAGAGCAGGAGCTAACATACAAGAAGATTTGTCTAACAATTTTAGGCTGAAACATTGAGCCACTGTGTGATCAATCCCCCCGCCTCCAAAAAGAGGACTGTGGTTCATAGCCAACCCTTCTTATTCTTCTTACAAAAGTTAAGTTTGACTAGAATAGCTGAAATTAAATCATAGCTTGCCATTCAGCTGGAACAGTGCTCAATATTCCTTTTTATCAGGTATCTTTAAACTTTTTTATTTCTCACAATATTAGTACTTAAATTGCCAAATGTAGCCAGTTGAAATAAGTGCCATTTCCACACTAGAGTGTTATAGTGCTATTATTCCACTTTCAATATCTTCCGGCCTCTCCCTAAACTGCAAATCCCAGGATTCCATAGGATATTGAAAGTGGAATAATAGCACTGTAACACTCTAGTGCGGAAATGGCCAATGACATTTTTTTTCTTTACTATTATGGAACTTCAAGTCAATCCTGACTTATGCTGACCCTATCCTGGGGTTTTCTTGGCAAGATTTCTTCAGATGAGGTTTGCCATTACCTCCCTCTAAGCCCGAGAGTGGGATTTGCCCAAGGCTTTCCATGGCAGGGCAGGGGTTTGAATCCTGGTCTTTGACTTAAAATAGGCTCCATAGAGGTGAAATTAGAATCAGTCCAACCTCTGCCATGCAGGAAGACACCATGGAAGCACTCAAAGATGGCTATCCAGCCTCTCTTTGAAAACCTCCAAAGGAAAAGACTCCACCACACTGACGCAGCACATAATAGCTCTCACCATCAGAAAGTTCTTCCTAATTTTTAGATGGAATCTATTTTCCTAATGTTTGAAGCCATTGTTCCACATCCAAGTCACTGGAGCACTAGAAAATAGGCTTCCTCCATATGACATTCCTTCAAATATTTAAACATGGCTGTCAGGTTGCTTTTTTAACCTTCTTTTCTACAGGCTAAATCCAGTATTCCATGTGGGGTCTGACCAAAACAGAATAGAATGGTACCATCACTTCCTTTGACCTAGACACTATTTTTCTATTGATGCAGCCGAGAATCGCATTTTTTTTAACTGCTGCATCAAACTGCTGACTCATGTTCAGCTTGTGGCCTATTACGATTCTTAGATCCTTTTCACATGTATAAATTACATTAAACCCGTAAGTTGCATGCCTTCCAGAAATTATCGGGGTACAATTTGTCATTTGCATTTAACAGTACAGGCCTAAAATACTCCAAAGTCTGCAGGAATGTGACAGTAGCTTGGCAAGTATCATCTTTGACAGTGGGGATGACTGTTGAATCTGTACTTCATATCATTACAAGCCTAGCAGGGCAGATGGAGGGCAAGGGACTTGAGCCCCCAAAACTAAACTGGGGGAGGGTGCAGGGAAATATAGCTGGGAAACTGGTCAGGATGCAGGCGGTGATGGATGAAGTTACATACAAGGTAATTCAGGAGGGAAACCTGTTTCAGTCTACATGGGACCATGAAGAATGGGCAAAAATTCCAGGGTCCAGATGTGTAAAGCTGGTACCTACCTAAGAAACTCACAGCAGTCATTTCTCCTAAAGATTAGTCTATCAAGTATTAACCGGTATGTCTATGACTACATATGTAACCAAGAACTTACATAATGTATTTGCCATTTGTGCCACAATAGATAATATCTTGCATCACAATGCCAGGTAATGCCATCTGAGTCCAGGATGTAACACAGCAAAATGTAGAAAAGTCAAAGGGGCTCTGTAAATTTGGGATCCGCTAATCAGCTTCACTAATACGAGTCATCCTAGGGGCCTGATAGGAGGAAGAAATGTTCTTGTTGGATATCTGTCTATTGCTAAAGTTTGCGGGGGGGGGGGGGCAGATAAATATCCACATGATGTTTCTCTTTCCATAGAACATCGAGAAGCAATTTCCAGCATAAACAGAAGACCTTTATTCCTACCTAGCATGTATTTCTAGCAACAGCATGTGTATTTCTATACTGCTTATCAGCTAAGCGCTCTCTAAGCAGTTTACAATGTGTTAGCTAATTGCTCCCAACAAGCTGGGTACTCATTTTACCAACCTGTGGAAGGGTGGAAGGCTGAGTCAACCTGGAGCCCGGCAGGCTCGAACTGACAACCTTGTGGCTGCAGTACTGGCATCATTAGGAATAACAGGGCTGCGCCACCAGGGCCTAGAGGTCACTAAAAAAAAATCCAGGATATTTATCAGAAAACCCCACATCCCTACTGAAGGATGTATGATTCTCTAGTTTTGATCAAAGGACTCTTCGCTGGAGGGGAGGGGAACACAGAACCCTTGAGCTAGAACAGTGGTTCTCAACCTGTGTGGCCCCAGATGTTTGTGGACTTCAGCTCCCAGAAGCCCTGAGCATTGACCATAGTGGCTGGGGCTTCTGGGAGCTGAAGTCCACAAACATCTGGGGACCCACAGGTTGAGAACCACTGAGCTAGAACAAGATTTTTAGAATGCTGTACCTTTAAAAAAGAAGCCATGCCCTTCATACCTCCAGACCCAATAGTGAGCAAACACACAGAAGACATCTATGGCTGGCCACTTGTCTATAGCATTATGAAATCTGAATGCCTATTGGCCAAATGAACTCCCAGCTTCCTTCATAATTCTCTCTCCTCCCTGCTGGCTGGAGAGGTCAGTGTGGATTGAAAATGATTTTCTTTGAAGACCCAGCCAGTAATAAATTAGGTTTCCTGTTGCAAGAAATCTCACTTTTTTCCAGTGCAAGCTTCCCCACTTATCTGTCAGGTTAGGGACCAAAGCACTGTCAGAAAATGGAATTGACTGAAAAGTGGAACTCGTGTACTATACAGCAGGGATCATGAAGGACTTACGGAGGCTCACTTGGGAATGACCACATGCACAATGATTGCACAGTCTCTTAGCTGGCTTAGCCGCCCCTGCACCATAGCTCACTTTGCAAGCAGCATGTGCATTGTGAGAGGGCTCAAGTGAGCCTCCATTGGGAAGTAGTACTGATGAAAAAGCAGAATCCTCAATGCAATTTATCCTTAATTTGGAGGTATCAAAAGTGTGAGACTGATCCCTTTCATCAAAAAAAACCAAAGAGGGCCCAAGACTGATCCTTGTGGAACCCCTACCATTACAGGAAAATCTTTTGACATGAATCCCTGAAATGAAACAGAAAAGGAACAATCACACAAAAAAGATTTAAACCAGGACAGAGCATGCCCTGTTATTCCTAGTGATGCCAGCCGTAATAATGAGATCTGGTGGTTCAAAGTGTCAAAGACTGCAGAAAGATCCAACAGGATCAATGCAGAACTTAATTGCTGCACCTTTGCTGCTAGAATATTGTTCGCTACATGATTCAAGGCCATTTTGGTGGAATGACCTGTACAGAACCCTGATTGAAATGGGTCAAAAAACTTCATGTATAGTCAGGTATGGCATCAACTGAGAAAGGGCAGCTCTCTCCAAAATTTTTGAAAGAAATAGGAGAAGAGACAGAGCTATAGTTAGCAGAAAATGAAGGATTCATAGAAGGTTTCTTTAATACAGGACATAAAACAGCATGCTTAAAGCAGCTCGGGAAGATACTCCCTAAGAGAGAACAATTCACCAACTGGATTATATAAGGCAGAAGCAGAGGCAGAAGAAGTGGGTGAAGGAAGGAAAGGATAGGGTCTGAAGGGCAGGAGGCAGGGGAAGATCTCACAATCTGGCTTATAACTGCCTGTGTAACAGGGCAAAAGTCAAACTCTCCTCCGGCTGGTGAAGATATGGCCTGGGCCAAAGGCTGTGGTGGATCTACTGATGGCAATAGAGGTGGAGATCCATCCAGCAAAAATGAATCAGCAATTGTCACTTTCTGATCAAAGAAAGAGGCCAAGTCACTTGCAAAAATTTCCTGAGAGGACCCTCATGACAACTAGTTACTTGACTTAGTAGGGTATTAAAGGTGGCAAATAACTTATGAGGCACATGGGCTTGGGCAATTCTCCCACAAGTAAGATTGTCAAGATTCATCAACATGAAAAGAGTAAGTTGAAAAGCCCTCCTCAGTCTTTAATGCAAGTCATCTGATTGATTTTGTCTCCACCGCCTTTCCAGACAATGGACAATAGTTTGTTCCCTATGCAGCTTAGCATACAGCCAAGGTGTCAGTCACCGCTGTATGACCGGGTGAGTTTTTCATGGTGCCACAACCTCTAGGCTAGTGTTTAATGCACTGTTAAATTCGCTGGCCAAACATCTGGTTCTAATGCATCCTCCACAAAGCTCTGGTCCACTGGAGTGCTTTCCATCTCTGTCGCACTCTCTGGTCCCTCTATCCCACCATCCATTCCTCCACTGCTCTAAGGTTGAACCTAAAACACTGCTGGGTTGACAGAACGAATCCAGGGATATCTTGGATAAATCTCTACAAGCCCTCTTTTGTATGGTAGGGGGAGGTGGAGGAAATAATCCGACATCCCTGCATCCCTAACCTCCTCCAGTTCAACTTTCAGGTTCCTAAACAGGAACAGATTTAACATTCTTCCAGCTGCATGGGTTTGGGGGTTTTCCAGAATTTCTGAATTAAAAACTTATAGAGAAGAGAAAAAATTCTGAGAAATGAAGAAGTGTCTCTGTGGATATTGAAGTCCCCACAGATAGTATGAACAGAGTTTAAAAACACAAATGCAGAAAACTACTCTGAAAATTCTTAAGCGCAAAACAGTTCCCACATTCCTGGCATATGAATGGTTTCTCTCCTGTGTGGATTCTTTGATGAGCTGAAAAACCACAATTCCGAGCAAAATATTTCCCACACTCCGGGCACTGATATGACTTCTATCCTGTATGGACTTTCTGGTGGATCACAAGGGCTGAGCTTCTATCAAAGCATTTTCCACACACCAGGCACTGGTATGGCTTCTCTCCTGTGTGGATTCTACGGTGCTTTATAAGACTTGAACTCTCAGCAAATGAGCTCCCACACTCCTGGCACCTGAATGGTTTCTCTCCTGTGTGGAGTCTCTGATGCTTGACAAGGTCTGAATTACTGCTAAAACATTTTCCACACACCTGGCATTTGTATGGTTTCTCTCCTGTGTGAATTCTCTGATGTTTCGCAAGGTCTGAATTATTACTAAAACACTTTTCACACTCCTGGCATTTGTACGGTTTCTCTCCTGTATGGACTCTGTGGTGGATCACAAGTTGTGACTTTGAAGCAAAAGCTTTCCCACACTCTTGGCATTCATATGGTTTCTCGCCTGTGTGAAGTCGCTCGTGCCTAACAAGGGCAGAAGTTTGAGCAAAATACTTCCCACACACCTGACACTGGAATGGTGTCTCTCCTGTGTGGACCCTCTGGTGAGTCACAAGTTGTGACTTGTGAGCAAAACAGGTCCCACACTCCACGCATCTGAATGGTTTCTCCCCCTGTGTGAACTCTCTGGTGGTATTGAAGGTGTGAATTCTTAGCAAAACATTTCCCACACTCCTGGCATTTGAATGGCTTCTCTCCTGTGTGGACACTATGGTGCTTCACAAGGGCTGAACGCTGAGTAAAAGATTTCCCACAGTCCTCACACTTGAATGGCTTTTCTGCTATACAGCGTCTCTGATATGTCACAAGCTGTAACTGCTGACCAAGTAATTCCTCCCCCTCCTGGAATTCATGAGGTTTTGGTCCTGCATTTGGGCTGTCAGGTGCCTCACAAAGTCCGACTTGTAAGCAAAACATCTCCAGCATCGCTGACATTCGTATACCTTTTCTCTTTGGTGCCTCAACAGATGTGAATTATGAGGAAAGCATTTCCCACACTCCATGCATTTGAATGGATTTTCTCCCACGGGGACTCTCGGATCATCCAAAACAACTGTAATTTCAGGAAAACACGTGCCACAATCCTGGTCTTCATGAGTTCTCTCCCGCAAGGAGCTTGTATGTAGAGTCACTGCTTCCTGATCCCTGTCCTGCATGGAGCTGCTGTTCTCCCGCTGGTTCCAGTTTGCTTGTAAAACATGTCTCATATGTCCCGTCTGCGCTGATGCTCATTCTCTTCCCGTCAGCTCCTAGGAAGAGGGACAAAAACAAATAAGGTTGCATCTGACGTGTGAGAGAACAGGAATGTGAGGGGATACCAAGGGAATTAAACTTAGGAAAAAATGCATTTCAGGGTGTGTGGGGAGAGAAAGATGTACTCTTACCCACTTCAAAGACACCTCAGTCTCCTTCAGGATCTTCCTAAATTGGGTGATTGGGCAGTAAAATAGTTAATCAGGTTCAATCTACGTGTACAGTGATGCCAACTGTGGCCAAAAAGCCCAACTTCAGATATATACTGCTGTGGTCTGAGTTGGCAATAATGCTGCCGTTGTGGAAGACAGCTCAATGGAAACGCCAGCTCAGTTTTGTGCTTGCCATAATAAAGGCAAATTCCATGTTGGACATCATTAGAAAGAGAAAGGAAAATTATATTATCAATATCACATCATACAAGTCCACAATATATCCACATCTGGAACACTGTGTATAGTTCTGATCACCGCCCTTAAAAAAGGGATCTTCTAGAGCTGGGGAAAACTGCAGAAAACGCTCCTAAATAATCCAGGAGCCAGGAAAGATTACAGGATTTGGGACTGTTTATGTTAAGCAAAAGGGAATTACAGCACACAGCACTGCTTACAGTTTGGAACTCACTGCCACAGAATGTAATAATGGCTGCCTACTTAGATGGCTTTAGGCAAATGGATAAATTCATAAAGGCCAAAGCAATAAATTGGCTTCAAGTCAGGACGGCTATACATCACTTTGAATATTAGAAGCAGGCAGGTTTCCTGCATTACTTCTGGAGAACAAGATATGTGTGCAGGGTGCAGCTGCACTCACAACTTGTTGCAGGCTTCCCCTGCATAACTGACTGGCCACTGTGTGAACAGAATGCTGGACCACACGGGCCTTTGGCCTAAGACAACAGGGCTCTTCAATCCTTCTGAATTCTAAGGCAATCATTGATCTTTGCGACTGTTGATGTTACCCAGTACTGGAGGGCTCAAGGCAGTTTACAAAAATTAAAATAAACACTAATTAATACACATACAAGGACATCAACAAAAGCATTTTTAAAATTACAGGTGGCCCTCCACTTCTGCAGATTCAGCATAAGCAGATTTAATGGGTGGTGTATTTTATATACTTAATTTGTTGTAGTCGTTGTTGTGTGCCTTCAAGTCGTTAGTGGCTTATGGCGATCCTAAGGTGACTACATCTTATTTGTTTTTAAAAATCTTATTCTGTTTGCCACAGGAAAAAAGTATGTTCTCTCTAAGAATCTCTAGGTCTCTAAGTTTTCCACTTCCACTGGAGCACAGAGTTGTACTGCACTGGAAGATCTAAAGATTGCTAGAGAGTATACTTCTCTAGGTACTGCTAGGTTCTCCAGCGTGACTTTATGGCCCACTTCTTCCAGAGATGGACCATGGACACATGTTTGGAGAATCAGAGATTTCTACAGAAATGGTCTCATGTTAAAAAAAAAAAGTTTTCATGACATTTATTTTTGATTGCATTTTTTCCACATTTGTGGGGGTCTTGCACCTTAAGCTCTGCAAAAGGGAGAGGCTCATGTAAACAACATGTAGAACTGAATCCATTTAAAAATCCATTAGAACAGTGGTTCTTAACCTTGTCTTTGCTGGGGACCCCTGTAAATATAATTTCTTGCCAGGAACCCCCAAGACTTAACTCAAGATTTAAATATTCAAATATTTAATTATTTATTTAAACATTCAAATATCAATTTATTTAGTTAAAGACTTCCAGAGACTAGGATTAATCCTCACTCAGACACTAGGAGACCTTGGGCAAGTCACATTCTCTCAGCCTCAGAGGAAGGTAAAGGCAATCCCCCTTCCGAACAAATCTTGCCAAAAAAGCCCTGTGACAGGGTTGCCGTAAATTAGAAGTGACTTGAAAGTACATAAAAACAAAGTGCCACTGACAGGAGGTGGTTCCTTCTAGCTGTCATGTCTCTCCCCTTTGAAAACTGACTTATGGCGACCCTAAAGCGACACTGTCATGAGGGTTTTCTGGGAAAGATTTGTTGCCTTTGCCTTTCTCTGAGGCTGAGAGAATGTGACTTGCCTGAGGTCACCCAGTGGTTTTCCATGGTTGAGTGGGGATTCAAAGCCTGGTCTCCGGAGTCATAGTTTGGGTATGCTTACCCATTGTGCCCCTTTTGTCAGGAATGTGAGTTTCCTGGACTGAGGCAAAGTGCAGAGGAATAGGAGGAAAAACTCCAGAGGGGCAAAGGAAGGCTTGCGCAAGGCTTCCCCCATCCCTGATTCCTTTCCATTTTGCCTTGGCACAAGCTCTCCACACCAGGGCAAAATGCATGGGAATGGGATAAGGAAAAGTGGGAGAGAAGGCACGTGTGCTTGTGAATAATCAAATTCATAAAGGTCAAACCGGCGAATCTGGAGGAAGGACTGTACTAGAACTCCTCTACTCCATTTTTCCAAAACATTTCATTTTTTGTCAGCTTTTGCCATCCTCTGGGCTGTGGGATAGCAGGACTTCCTTCAGTTCAAAATCATGCTTTCCTGTACTCTTGTTTTTTCTAAAACTTCATTTTTTAATGTTCTCAGATTTCTTTTTAAGATCCACTGAAATTTTCTGGATTCCTCAACCTCTGAGGCTGACTTATACTGAAGAGACATTCTGTACCTCACATTAAACATGAGTGTCTGTATTGATTTTCTTCTTAAAAGTATTTGGCCTGTAATTCTCCATATATATATACACTTACCCTCACCAAAGTATACACAGGATTAAGTGCACAGAAAACTGAGAATTAAAAAAAGGGAAAAAAATCAGAAAAGTCTAATCTGGTGAGAAAATGGGTCTTCTTACACCACCCAAATTTAAGGTAGTACTCCTCATCAATTACCTGAGCTGATGCCTGGAAAGGTATCATATTCCAGCTGCTGTAGGTCAGGCTGCTCCTCTTTTGGTTCCACCTTGATTATCACATCAGGCTGCTGTAGGTCAGGCTGCTCCTCTTCTGGTTCCACCTTGACTATCACACCAGGAAAACCTGATCCACAGAAAGGGGCAACAAGATGGGAGTTTAGATTGGCTTCCTGGCCTTGAGAACAAGTTTTCACAAAAAAATCTAGAGGAGGATTGGAAAACATTTGGCTCTCAAAGAGCTGCCGGACTGCAACTCCCAGCAGCCCTCAACACTGGCTACATTAGCTAAACGAGCAATCCAACCACATCTGAGCAGTCTTGTATTCCACATCCTTGGTGGAAATACCTGGTTTTTATGAGATTGGCTTTTTATTCTGGCAAAGCATGGGTCCTGTTCAAGTCAGGAAATCAAACTGGGCTTGTTGAGCAGAACTCTTGCTCAGGATGTCACAACAGAAACAGAGACAAGAGATAGAGACAAGATAGCCCCTATAGGTGCTCCCTCAAAACACAGGCTCTATCTCTTTAATACTCAAAAGAAGCTACAGCCTGAATTTAGAGGATCAAATACAACTGACATTAAAGTTAGATCGAAAATTCACCTATATAAGGGTCATAAATTAAACTGGTTCCCTTATTTACAATTAAAAGAACGGTTTCATATGGATTTAAAACTAGAAGGCTTCACATGTCAGAAAACCTACAATGAAATTGCAAACAATAATTTTCACAAAAACAAAACAAAAAATTTCCCACTTCTATAAGTACCTCTTAACCTGCCATTTAGAAGACGAAATTGTAAAAGATACCATTGTGATGTGGGCTAACAACTTGCAAAATGAAATACCCATTAGAAAACTGGGGAAATGCTTGGAAAAATACAAACCAATTTACTTGCTCGCAAGACCCGAAAAATAACTTTTTAAAAAATGATGTACTTTCTCCAGAGAAAATAGACAAAATCCATCAGACCAGGAACAACAGATGCTGGAAATGTCAAGAAAAGATGGGCTTTTATTACCACCTTTGGTGGACTTGCCCAGTGACAAACAAGTTCTGGACAAAAGTATATGAAATCATAAAGGAAATATTCCAAAACACATTTCCTTTATGTCCAGAATTCTTTTTGTTAAATATGACACAAATGTTTGATAAGAACTTTCTTAAAAAAAATTTTGAATTTTGTTGTACATAGTCACAATAGCAAAAGTTAACTTTGCAAAAATCTGGAAAACCAAAAACATTCCAGATACAGACCGATGGCTACTAAAGATAATAGAAATGAAAGACTATGACATACTTTTTCATCATATAGATGGAAAACAAATTAATAAATTCGAAGATGATCAGAAGCCAGTAACAACGTACATAAATAACAGATGGGGTGTCAAGACCTAACATTTTATGTAAACCTATAGGCACATTTATATTCCAATTACTATTACATAATTATCATTTTCTATATAGCGCATCATATATTCTGCATATGGAGGAACCGAAATGTATACAGATGTTACTTTTACTCAATTATCTTCTTACATAGTGTAAAATGGGTATAGATATCTATGGTAGAAATGTCATGCAAGGATAAACTGGGAGGAAAAATGGTGAATTCAAACTTTAGATTTTACTCCAACTAAAGACAAATAACGAGTTTCAAGAAAAAAATGTGTGAACAATGATCTGGGTTGAGGGCAAAAGGAAGTTGATAATTTATGGGTTTTTTTAAAATTTATTTTCCCGAACTTTTTGCATTGCCTTTTTTATCTCCTTTTCCTTTATTCTGGTTATCCTGTTTTGCTAACTATATGTACATTTATCCAACATATTTCCAATGGGTATTTTAAATAAAAAGTTAACTAACAAAAAAAGAAAGTTCAATGATATAGGCTGCGATAATGTTGTTACAACTTATATATATGCAAAACACAGTGGCCTCTCCAAATTGCGGGGGTTTGGGGCGCAGAACCCTCGCAAAAGTGGGACAATGGCAAATAACTCCCCCACCATGATTCCCCTCCTGTTCCTTTCTGGGCCCTCCCCCTCCCATTCCTTTATCTTTTGCCCTGGTGTGCAAGCCTTCGTTCTATGTGACAGGGACAGAGGAAGGAAGTGTGAGGGGAAGGTGGAAGGCTCCAGATAGAGAAGGAAGAAACATGTTTTCTTTCCCCCTCCATTCCCTTGCCTTTTGCCTCAGCGTCAATTCTCAGCACTGAAACCAAAGATAAGGGAATGGGAGGCAGAACTCCAGAGGACACAAGGCAGATGTGGACGCACGCAGGCCTCTCCTCCTTCCCTTTCCTTTTGCCTTGAGTTCTCAGGGCCAGGCCCAGAGGCAACAGAATGGAGGGAGGAGCTCTGGAGGGGAGAAGGGAGGGACATGCAGTGCCTCCCTCCTCCAATCCCTTCCCTTTTGCTTGGGCGTGCCTGCCTTCTTGCAAAACACAAGGTGATGGGAGAAGGAGAATCAGGGGGTGCGCACGGGAGCCTTGCAAACAATCAAATTCACAAAAGTTAAACCTGCAAATGTGGAAGGAGGACTGTACAGCAATAATTAACAGAGCTATACTGATGGTCATTGTTAAGACACTGCCAACACAAAGATTTCTCCTTAGACCAGTGGTTCTCAACCTTCC
Organism: Iguana delicatissima; assembly: GCA_948472985.1. Classification (NCBI taxonomy): domain Eukaryota; kingdom Metazoa; phylum Chordata; class Lepidosauria; order Squamata; family Iguanidae; genus Iguana; species Iguana delicatissima. The sequence continues at coordinate 168,099 of CAOKZL010001373.1, forward strand.
TAATGCCGTGACCCCTTGATACAGTTCCTCATGTTCTGGTAACCCCCAACCATAAAATTATTTTCATTGCTACTTCATAACTGTAATTTTGCTACTGTTATGAATCGTAATGTAAATATCTGATATGCAGGATGTATTTTCATGGTTACAAATTCAACATAATTAAAGCACAGTGATTAATCACAAAAACAATATGTAATTATATATTGTGAAATATTTATTTCTAATTAAAACAAACAAAATTTTGTCTTGAAGCATGGGTAACAGTCTTAATATAACAACAGTAAACTACATTGCTACATTTTGCAACAGTATGCGTAAAAAGCGAACATCAGTGCGAAGGCTGAGCTTGCATCTTTCTCACCAGATCAGAAATTCTCGGGGCAGTCTTTGCAAGAGCACAACGAAGATCATCTTCCACAACAAGTCTACTTCTGTATTTAGACTTGATAACCAACAAGCTGGAAAACCCTGTTTCACAAAGATATGTTGTTGGAAATGGGAGAAGAAGGCGCAACACAGTCTCAGACAGAACAGGATATGACTGCAAACACTTGATCCAGAATTTTGAAACTGGCATTGTAGAGAAATCAGTTCTCGCTGCATCGCTGTTAATAAGTTCAATGAACTCCTCTTGTGCTGTCTCAAGAACATCTTCAACTTTGACTGTGAATGGGCTTCTGGCAAGTGCAAATGGGGTGTCAGGTAGATTTGGAAAGTACGATGAAATTTCCTCTGCAAGCATGTGCAAGTGTTCTTTCACAGAAATTATCATCAGAATCCTTTTGTCTGGTTCAATGTCATGTTCCTCAAAGAAAGCAGATAAGGTAGGCAACATGTAAATTTTATTATCATCCAATTTTTTTTGCCAAAGCTGAAGTTTCATTTGGAATGATCGGATCTTTTCAGACAAATCGAGGCATGTTGCATTTGGTCCTTGCAGTGATAAATTTAACTCATTCAAGATGGCAAAGACGTCAACCAAGTAAGCTATTTTCTGCAGTTCACTTTTATCGCTGAAAAGTGCTTCGAACTGCGGTCTTGCTTTCTGATTAAAAAACGTTTTGAGTTCATCACGAAGCTCAAAAACACGTTTTAAAACTTTTCCTCTTGACAACCATCTCACTTCAGTGTTTAAAAGCAGAGCATTGTTTGGCACATTCAACTCGTTGCACAGTTGCGAAAACAGTCGACTGTTTAAAGCGCTCACCTTTACAAAATTTACAGAACTTATGACACTTTTCATTACTTCTTGTAACTCTTGTGGCAGTGTCTTCATTGCCAATATTTGCCAATGAATCATACAGTGAGTTCCGATGACTTTTGGTGACTCATTCAGTACCAAACGTTGAAATCCAGATCGACATCCTAGCATGGCTGGAGCGCCATCTGTGCAAACACCACAAACCTTTTCCCAAGAGATCTTATGCTCTTCCAGAAATGAACCAACTGTGTCAAAGACATCACGTGCAGTAGTTGTCGTTTCAAGAGGTTTGCAAAAAAGAAACTCATCTTTAAAGTCGCCATCATTAATGTACCTTACGTAAACCAGTAACTGTGAACAGTTTGCAACGTCTGTAGATTCATCAAGCTGGATACTAAATATTGGAAGTGGAGCAGATTTAATTTCCTGGATTACCTGATCAAGAATATCAGCAGACATGTCAGCTATTCTTCTGCGGACAGTGTCGTTAGATAAGGAAAGGGCACTCAATTTCGTAACAAATTCTTCTCCGATCATAACTCGAACAATGTCTTTGGCTGCTGGCAACAGTAAATCCTCAGCAATGGTGTAAGATTTCATAGCTCTGGCGATTCTGAGTGCCACCAAATATGAAGCTTCAACGGCTGCTACATTTTGTTTCTGGTACTTGCCACCAGTGTCAAGTCTGGCTTTGTGGAATCCATCAGCTTTGCTTCTAAAATAGTTGGTATCCTTGCCGGCAAAGCTCGTATGCTTGCTATCAAAATGGCGTTTTAGTTTGTTCGGCTTCATAGATTCGGCTGATAGAACTTTACAACAAATAACACATTGCGGTTTCTCAATTCCTCCTGTAATTATCGAGGTAAAACCATACTGTAAAAAATCCTCACTATATTTTCTTTTCTTAACGTGTTTCTCTCCACGATCCATTGTCATGGGATGGTCTGCTAATGAAAAAAATATATAACAATAACTTTAATAATACAAAAGATGATACATGCCATAGTTCAGTCAATACAGTTCATTAAAGTATATGTTCAAACTGAAACAAGAAATACAGGAAGGTAATCAACAGAACCAACTTGTCTTGCCAAATGACATTGAACAAGCTGCATCCCATCCTCAAAAGGCAGACATTTATAAAAGGGCAAATAGGGAAGGAACATTGCTATTTAAATGCTAAGAAAAAAGCACAGCTACAGAGGAAAAACATGGAGCAAAAAACTGACAAGTGTAGTCTTGTAAAGTACAAATCATGAATGGCTTCTAAAAAAACCTCACACATGTCAGGTTTTTATAGTCTCTCTCTGGTAGTCAGAACTGGGGAAGAAGCCCTTTCAACATACATAAACTATAATGGACTTGGAAATGTTACTATTTTTTGGATTATATCTCCCAGAATCCACAGGTAGTGGATGAGTACCAAGCAGAGTCTATTCTTAACTTGATACTCAATGCCAGAAATTTCTTTTTCAAACAATGAGTTGTCACAGCTGGAAATGGAACACATTCAAGAGAAAATTCTCTCACAGTATGTCTTTATCTTATTCTCTCCAACTTCACAATTCCAATATAAAATATACTGTGACAGACAAACATGACAGGCACTGGAAACCGTAAGCCCAGCTAGGCCAAAGTTTTAAGGAAACTGGCGCCTTTAAAAGAGGTAAGAACCACTGTACAGAATTTAATTCAGTCACTGGCAAAAAAGGAGAGAAAGAAATCTCGCAGGGAAATGCAGGATAAGGTTTTTCCATGGTGTCCAATTACGGTCTGGAGTTTCAGTTTTAAGTGCAAAAAAATTCCTTTCATTTAGTTTACTGGGGATGAAGAGAAGTCTGGTTTAAAAGATTCAGAATATTGGAAAGTTCAAGGTCCATTAAGCAGACTGGGCAGGACTGTGGGTCCCCCACCTCAGCCCTTTATCAGCAGCCATGTGCTCCTGTAAAAATACTTAGGGCCCGCATATGCAGGGAGAACGCTCCCCGTCAAACAGCTGATCACAGCCAGGCAAGAAAGTAACCGGCAGGAAATGCCCTGCAACAACTTTGGCTCCAGACATCCTGCTGCAACGCCATAAACCCTGAATGAGAAGCCCTCTGTGTGTGTGTCTGTGTGTGTCTGTGTGTGTGTGTGTGTGTGTGGTATGCACGCAAGCGTCCAAGCAGCGCCTGGCTGCTCGCTCGCCCCGGCTTGGCCGGCATGAATGAGTGGGAGGCAAAGAGGGTAAGGGGACGGGGTCTTACCTCCCAGACATCCCGCTGCAGCGCCATAAACCAACTCGCCTGAGCAGGATCTGCCACGGGCTGAAGACTGCCACCAACCAACCCCCAGGCGAGCGACACAGGCGAGTTCCAGCCCTGAATGGGAAGTCCTGTGTGTGTGTGTGGTGCGCGCGCACAAGCGTCCAAGCAACACCCAGCTGCACGCCTCCTCTCCCCTCCTACCAGCACGGGGTCTCCTCTCCTCACCTCCGCCTTCACACTCGGGCTCCAGCTCTCTCCTCTTGGTCTCCTCACCTCTGCCTTAACGTTCGGGCTCCAGCTCTCTCCTCTCACTCTCCCCACCTCTGGCTCCACCTCAGGCTCCTCCAATGTTTCCCCACCCGGCAGGGAAAGATGGGGAAACGCCCAGCACGCCTCCTCTCCTCTCCTCCCAGACAGAGTCTCAGAAGCAGCACTCCCATTGGCTGTGAGGCCGCCTTCTTTTAAAAGGGGATGGGGCGGGATAGAGGAGCGGCGACCCTTGTGAAATGGTCATTCGAACCCCAAAGGGGTCGTGACCCACAGTTGAGAACCGCTGCCTTAGACTATACTGCAAGAGGATGCTGGGAAAATATTTCTACTTCTAGGGAAACAACCAGGTGTGCATTTATGGTGCCAAGATACAAGCACAGGTAGTAGCTCCTATGCCTTACCTGAACTGATCTCTGAGAAGGGCTCCAATTCTCCGTGATGCAGGTCACATGGCTCCTCTTCTGGTTCCAGCTTGATTCTCACATCAGGAAAATCTGATCCACAGAAAAGGGTACCAAGATGGAATTTAGGTCGGTTTCCCAGCCTTGAGAACAAGTTTTTACAAAAATTTCCAGAGAAGGATAGGGAAACATTTGGCCCTCAAAACGCTGTTGGACTGCAACTCCCAGAAGCCCTCAACATTGGCTACATTAGCTGAACGTGCAGTCCAACAACATCTGAACAGCCTTGCATTCCACATCCTTGGTGGAAACACTTGATTTTTTATGAGACTGGCTTTTTCATTCTGGTACGCATGGGTCCTGTTCAAGTCAGGAAATCAAACTGGACTTGTTGAACAGAACTCTTGCTCAGGAAGTAACAACAGAAACAGAGACAAGATAGTATTTAAGTGGGATATAGGATATGGGGTATAAATGTGTGTGTGATTCAAACTGGATAAGCCAATACAGGTGCTCCCTCCAAACAAAGACTCTGCCTCTTTAATATTCAAAAAGAACTATAGCCTGAGTTTAGAGAAACAATACAACTGACATTAAAGTGAGAAAGTTTAACAATATAGGCTACAATAATGATGTTATAACTTATGTACATGCAAAATACTGTGGCCCCTCCACATCTGCCAGGGTTCAGGTCATAGAATCCTCGCAAACGGTGGAAAATTGCAAATAACTCCCCCCACCTCCCTTCTGGGGCCTCCCCCTCCCATTCTTTTCCCTTTTGCCCTGGTGTGCAAGCCTTCTTCCTATGTACAAGGGACAGAGACAAGGAAGTGGGAGGGGCAGGAGGAAGGCTCCAGATGGAAGAAGAAGAAGCATGTATTCCTTCACGCTCCATTCCCTTGCCTTTTGCCTCAGTGTCAGTTCTCAGCACTGAGACCAGAGGTAATGGAATGGGAGGGGAGAGGTAAGGGAATGGGAGGGGGAACTCCAGAGGACACAAGGAAGGCATGTATCCATGCACGCCTCCCCACTTCCCTTTCTTTTTGCCTTGATGTGAGTTCTGAGGGCCAGGCCCAGAGGTAACAGAATGGGAGGGAGGAGCTCTGGACAGAAGGAGGAAAGTGCACACAATGCCTCCCCCCTCCATTCGCTTGCATTTTGCTTGGGTGTGTCTGCTAGGAGAATCGGGGGGCACGGAGCCTCACAAATAATTAAATTCACACAGGTCAAACCCACCTGAATTGATCTCTGAGAGGGACTCCGATTCTCCCTGATGAAGGTCACATGGCTCCTCTTCTGGTTCCAGCTTCATTATCACATCAGAAAACCCTGGCAAGGAGAAAGGGGTGAAAAAATGGGCATGTGAGCCTCACAAATAACGAAAGTCACACAACTCAAACCCGCAAAGGTGGAGGGAGACTGTACGGCGATAATTAACAGTCATATTGGTGATCTTTGTTAAGGCACTGCCAACAAAGATCTCTCCTTGGACTGTACTGCAAGATGATGCTGAGAAAATATTCTACTTCTGGGGAAAGAACAAAGTATACATTTCTGGTCCCAAGATACAGGCACAGGTAGTAGCTCCTGTATCTCACCTGAATTGATCTCTGACAAAGACTCTGAATCTCCCTGATGCAAGTCACATGGCTCCTCTTCTGGTTCCAGCTTGATTCTCACATCTGAAAACCCTGACAAAGAGAAAGGGGTGAGAAAATAGGGTCTAGATTGAAGACAGATTGTTCCCCTGCCCTAGATAAGAGTTAACTGACATTTGTACAACATTTTGCAGCAGGAGTTGGAAAAGCTGGGCTTTCCAGAAGCTGTTGGACTGTAACGTGACTGTCCCTTACCAGTGGTGCTGCTAGCTAGAGATGGGAGGTTTGCAGTCCAACCAAACCTGGAGGGCTACACATTCCACATGCATGCTGTAGATTTCAGTGGGAGCATGTTACTTAGGAGTTGTGCTTCCATTCCCTCACCTGCACTCTGCTGAGTAGTGACCTCCATTTTCTCCAAGACAAGTTGATTTGTCAACCACAGTTTCTGCTCAAGTCGGGAGGTCAAATCAGGCTTGTTGAGCAAAAATCCTGTTCAGCAATTCACAAGAGAGAGGGAGAGACAGCAGTCAAGTGGGTGCTAGAATGAGAAGTACACAGCACACATCAAACTAAACAAATATAGATGCTTTCTCTCCTCACACAGACTCTATCCACAGGTTCCCAATCATGAGAGGCTTTTGGCTGAGCTCAAACAATGTTCTTGCCATCTGTGCATTTGGGAGATTTAGAATACACTATGAGTTAAAAGAATCCCTTCTTGGAGTACCTCAATCTCTAGGAAGCTCCAGTAACAACCTTAGTTTCCCAATCATGGTTTAGCATGGCATGCAATGGCTGGGGCAACCCTGAAGTGAAAGTGGGAATTTTTCCCAAGAAAGACGAACATACAATCCCACACCATCTGGCCAGCTATTGTGGGGAACAGTATTATTGTATTAGAGGAACACTTATTCTCCTCAGGTTGTAAGAATTTTTAAAAAGTATTGAAACTAAGTAATTCAATAATTAAGCCACTATTATCAACTTCAGTTGTCTAGGAATCCACCACCACCACCACCACCACCTTCTGAGTCTGCTCCTCCAACAATGGGAACCTCTGTAAAACAGTGACATGACTCCCATCTTAGAGCCAAGTCTGAAGTCAGATTGGAATGGGACTTTATAAGCCACCTCATTCAGGAGCCCAGAGATGGAAGGCTGTCACACACTGTAGAACCTTGCCCAAGAAAAGGGGTTTTGAAAACTGGCTGAGAATTCTCCAGTCTGGTAAGGTTCAGGGAGGGCGTTTAAGGGTAGCTCAGTGGTAGCACACAGGTAGAAAATCAAAGATTCAGTCTCTGCTTTCTCTAATTAAATGGAATGCAGTAGCAGACAATGGGAAAGATCTCTGTCAAAGACCCTGGAGAACTGCTGCCCATCAGAACATGCAATGCCAAGTCAGATGCCTCAGCCTTTGGGTCTTATATAAAGCAGCTTCCTATGCATCAAGGACTCCCGGGCTCATAGGTTCTGCTCTTAACCTCTACAATATGGTAGCTTCCTAGAAGCGAGGGGGAGACCTCTTCAGTCTTTGCTGACCCCAAAAAGCAATTTTTTTTGAGTCCCAAAAAAGGAGATAATTTCTCTGCCCTTCATCTAGTGCTGGAAATATGAAACGCAACAGAGAAGTGTCCTTTTGCTTTTCTTCGGCCACACTCACCTCCTATTTATTTCTCCCTCCTCCACAGAAGTAATCCCTGCTTCTGTGACCTACCTCAGCTCAAAAGGCACCCAGGTTATTGCTTCTAAATGAAGCTCTGAAGTGGGCCTTTGTGGATTCTTTTTTTATTCTTAGATTAAAAACAAGGCACCGAAGCATAAAAATCAAATCTGTGCATTACTAATGGCAGCCAGGCTTAATACTGGCAAATCTCAGTATGAGAGCATGGTTTAATCCCACCTGAACCACTGCTTTGTATGAAAAACTGTGTGATATAGTGATTTGAGCGCTGGACTACAGCCCTGGAGACCAGGGTTTGATTTCCCACTTGGCCATGGAAACTCGCTAGGTGACACACTCTTAGCCCAGGAAAACCCCATGACAGGTTCGCCTTAGGGTCACCGTAAGTCAGAAATGGCTTGCAGACACACAATAATAATAACAAACTAAGAATGATGGGCAGACTAGATAAAAATGACTGTTTTATGGAGATATGGTTTATTTTCTTGAACTACACAAAGGCCAAACTGCACAGCAGAGGTCTACCTGCAGAGCCAAGATGATTTTTGGCCAGAACTAGCCCAACCACCTAAAACAGTGGTTCTCAACCTGTGGGTCCCCAAATGTTCGTGGACTTCAGCTCCCCGAAGCCCCAGCCACTATGGTCAATGCTCAGGGCTTCTGGGAGCTAAAGTCCACAAACCTCTGGGGACCCACAGGTTGAGAACCACTGACCTAAAACCATTCTAAGGCACCACAACCACTATCAGTGACATATACGCATATTGTATTAACTAGGATGGAGTATCAACAATTAACAAGCAGTAGTAATATTAATAGTAAAAGAAAAATAATAAAAACAAAGGATATGTAAGAGTGACTCCCTTCCCAACCAATTGAGTAAGCTTCCTAAAAAATCATTTCTCTTGGAATTTATAAAGGATTATCAGATTCTCTACATTATATATCTAAACTCTTTAGTTATAAGTTAAACACAGGTTACTATATAGGTAAGTATAGTAAATATGGTATGAAATAGTATTATAGTTAGGTAACTGGACTTAAATTATGTAATTATGCAATTTATGTAATTAAATTAGTTAATTTATGACATGTGCATGTTTTACTGCTTCTATGAGATTTCCTCTCTCATGGCAAATGAACACAGCTGGCCCAGAGTAACATGCCCCATAATAATCTCCAGAAAGATCAACAACTGTGAAAAAAAAATTAATAATAAGAACCTATTTCAGAATAATAATTCTCTCTCCTTAAATGGCCCACATAAAATGAAAAGTAAGTCAGCTATTATCCATCCCAAACACCATCTTCAAAGGCAGTTTTGTCACACGTAAGCAGAGAGCAAAGCTTCTATGGTGAAGACGCTGTACAATTTACATGGACCAGCAATAAAACAAAACAGTCCTTGCGTTTCCAGCCCCTCTAGTTCAGGTGGACACACAGACAGAGCTAGTGGTTGAATGAAGCACAGAGAAGTTCATATGAAAAGAGGCTGATTTTGACACAACCTGCTCTGACAAATTTCAAGATCAGAACCTGGGAATATATAAAGTAATCAAAATGGCTAGATGTTCCCAAAGCATGTCCAGAGGGCCTTCTTTTCACAACTAAGGAAACACAGCCAGCTCCCAACACCTCCAGGATTAATTAGAAGGATTTCTGAATTGGGGATGAGGACTGGAATATGTCTGTATTACAGAGACTTTAGAATGGGCGCATCTCACTTCAGTTAACAAATGTGCCTTAGCACATTTGGTCCTGTTGGAAATTGCAGCGCTCTCTCTTCCCCATCTCTCCAGTCAGGAGGGCCTCTTAACTGTTAGTCTGTGTGGATATTTAAAACTATTGGCCGAGGCATCTGGCCTTTACACTCTGAAGTCTGTGATTGGCTGAGATTAGGAGGCCACGCCTCTCCCTCCGGCTGTAAGAATTCTCTGCAGGTGGAGACACTACATGCTAAGCTAACTGCTCTCAACTGTCAGCTGATCTCTACTGTAACTTCCCATCTATGCTAAGCATATCTCTAAACTAACTGAAGATGGATGCATTATTATCATTTTTTTTAGTAAATGTTTCCTTTTAAATTTTGAAATCTGCTGTCTGCCTTGTCTCCTTCAAGGCAACATCATATTTTAAGGAGCCACACCTAAACTGTGAATAATAAACTAAAAACAAATAATAAACTGGAACTAATCACCTGGGTAACTTTACTCCCAACAGGTCCTCATCCCTCTCCAGAATGTCTTGGAGTCTAACAAGGGGATCTAACGAGGTCTTAAACTGGTTTTCCACTTCCATATTCAGAAATCAACAGGAAAAAAAATAGGAGCTGGGGGAAACTAGGTTGAAGCTGGAATAAGCCCTTCTGTCATGCTGGAGCGAGCTTGTTTTTTGCTGCTCCAGAGACTAGGACATGGAGGAATGGCTTCAAACTTCAGGAAAAGAGGTTTCATCTAAAAGTTAGGAATAACTTCTTGACAGAGCAGTTCAACAGTGGAATATGCTGCTGCCTCGGAGGGTGGCGGAGTCTCCTTCTTTGGAGGTTTTTAAACAGAGGTTGGTTGGCCAGTTGCTGGGGATGCTTTGAGTGTGTGTTCCTCCATGGCAGTGGGTTGGAGTTGATGGCCATTGCAGTCTCTTCCAACTCTATGGCCATTTCCGCCGTATACTGTTATAGTGTTATTATTCCACTTTCAACCTCCTGTGTAATTCTGGAGTTTGTAGCTTCCTGAGGACAAAGAGCTCTCTAGCTGAGAATTTTAAATGCACCTCTTTAAGCTGCAAACTCCAGGATTCCTTAGGATGTTGAAAGTGGAATAATAGCACTATAATAGTGTAGTGCAGAAATGGCCTATGATTCTATGAAATCCCCATACCAACTTTGGGGACACTATAGATTCTTAGGAAAAGCATGGAGAAGATGCGAGTCTCCAAATGTTAGACTCCGAATTCCCTAATCTCTGCTGTGACTGACCTGATGGGACATAGAAAAAAACATCTGGAAGGTCACAGGTTCCCAACCTCATGTGAGAAGATTAAGCAAATTAAATGCACACATACACTCACAGACACATGCTCACAGACACTTATTCATCTTACACCATTTCTATACTACACTGTTACATACTCTTCCAACATCCTGTGAAATTCTAGGGTTCGTAGTTTCCTGAGGCCAAAGAGCTCTCTGACTGAAAATTCTAAATGCCCCTGTCTAAACTGCAAACCCCAGCAGTCCATAGGAGGTTAAAAGTGGAATAATAGCATTATAACAGTGTAATGCAGAAATAGCTTTAAATCAAAATTGATGCTCCCCTGCACTCACATAGTTCCAGGTTAAGAATGAAGACAATGCAAAGCAAGACACAGAAGAAGCAATCCTTTCCCTTCTAAGGCCCTCTCCAATTTCAAGTTGAGTTGCTGAGAAGAGCAAGCAGAAGAAAACTAGATTGCTCCTGCCCTGATCGCCCATCCCATCCTCCCCCCTCGGCTAAGGAGATCTTGCAGCCTTTCCTGCCCAAAGACCTGCAGAAGCTGTTAGACCAGGCGGCCACCTGTAGAAGGACAAGAAATACCTCCACATTTACAGCTTAATGAAAAACCAGGGTTCCAACAGATTACAGGCTAATCCTTTGTTCCAACCAGGCCAGGCAGGAGTCCAAAATTCTAAATCAGTTATGATAGTTGACTCTCTCCTCAGTTTTGTTTTCATAGCCTTGCAAACAGAGCAATTGACACAGACGGACAGATAGAAAATAGACCTTTCTTCGGGTGGGGTGGATTGCTCCTTCAGCTTCTCTAGAATGACCATTCACAGTAGGTAAAAATCTCTCATTCTCATATAGGCTGAAGGAGCAATCCACATTTACAATTGGGATATATCCAAGTTTCCACCACAAGGGTGGGTCTAAATTCCATGCTGTTGCCATGTTAGCAGTAAAAGAGTACAGACAAAATGGACAATGTTTCCCATCTCTGTCCCTGGTCTACTCTGCAGGGCTGTTAGGAGGTTCAGCGCCCTGAACAGTTTTAATTCACAGAGGGTATTACCTGCTTAAATGTCTAAGCTAAAGAAATTCTCTCTTTGTCTTTTTGTATTTGCTTAGCTAAAGTCCTCCATTTTGAATTCTAATTGACTTTAAAGGTTGTTCCTGTTAGGCCCTTGTCCTATTTAAAATTATGCTGACATTAATCAGCAAAACTCAGTGCCTAGGTTCTCAGAATGTGTTCCCAACGCTCATTGTAACAATATTTCTTACATGTCCCTGCTGAGCAAATGCGCGTGTGATACAGGGTTCGTTGTTGATTGTTAACCAGAAGCTACTGTACCATCAACCTGCAGGTCTGTAAAATGAGTACACAGCTTGTTGGGGGCAATTAGCTAAAATACATTGTAAACTGCTTAGAGAGCACTGAGCTGATAAGCGGTATAAAAATACACATGCTATCGCTATTGCTAACCATGTATCCGAATTCTAGTCTTACTAGGAAAGCAAATATTTTTAATATTCATGCACGTGCGTTGTACACTTTCTGAGATCATTGTTCCTTAACTTGTAAAAATCTCTCCTTTTTTCAATAAACTGTCTTTCTTTCCCTTCTCATGTAAGATGTAGTTTTGGCTGCGTTCTTGCTGAGGGGGGAGGGGAGGTCCCTTTGGCCAAAGTTGGGAATCTTTCCAGGCTGGCTCAGAGTTCACCCATAATTGCATGGACTACTCGGGGTGGTCCATGCAGGCCTAATGTTTTGGGGGTTTTAAAATTTTTTAAAATTTTTATTTTTTATTCAAGGGTGACCCTTTACTGTAGGTTCACGTCCCACCAGTGTCACCTCAGTGTTTGGATTCAAAGGTGGCCATTTACTGTGGGTTCAGGTCCAACCAGAGTCACCCGGGCGACCGTTTACTGTGGGTTCAGTCCGACCTGCATTGGTAGAAATCTTAACAATTTTTTGAGTGTGGGTTCAAATCTCACTTGGTTTGGTGCCAACAGCTGCATCCCCTGGAGAACTGTTCTTTCAAAAGAGGCTTGTGATGGCTGAAATGTATCTGCTTATGATTGAAAATTACCTACGTAATTGTGGTGCACAAATGAAGTTGGAACTAACCACCTGACAGTCCTATAGACATCATCTAATGATGTTTCCATTATGTACTGTACTTGCTGGTGTACAGGACTTTATTCCCCAAAACATACTATTTGAAAAAGGGCGCGTCTTATACGCTGGTGTATCTTATACGCAAATGGGGTGCGTCTTATATACAGGTGCATCTTATATGCTGGCAAATACGGTAAGCTACTGTATTCGTCATTAATGTTGTTGAGCCTCCCCACACATCAAGACCTTGGCATAATCATAACATAAGCAGATATAACCTCTCATCCATCTGAAGAACACGTGGAAAAAATGGAACCAACAATACCTCGCCACGCCTCAGTCTTTTTGTATGATATAGGCAGACTTTTACTGCTCCTCTGACATTCAGAAAACGCTTTTCTTTTCTAATGGATGTATTGGAACCAGTTACAGAGTTAAACCAGGGTTAACCGTTAACTTTGCTTTTAACAGGGTATGAGCTTCCCTTCCAGGTATAAGGCAGGATATAATCTTTTTTAATTAAATATAAACAAAGAAAATGTGAGAGCCAATTTGATGCCCTTAGGACCTACCAGGATCCAAAATGAAATGAAATGAAATGAAATAAGGAGCCTGGAAAGAACTGTAAGTCCATTTCTGGCTTTGAAAAAAAATATTTTCAATAGTACTAGGGCGGGGCCTGAAACCTACTGAAAAGGTGAAATTCCCCTCTTGGAAGGAGGCTGCCGGCAAAGGCTGCTCGCCCCTTTTTTTGGCCAGCAGAGGAGCAGCCAGAGGCGCCTTTTCTCTCTTTCTCTGCTTTGCAGCCCCTTAGTCCGACCACCAGCCGCCCAGCCCCACGAATCCCCCTCTTTTTGCCGCTGGATCTTCCCTTCCCCGTCTATCCTGCAGCCATAACTCCCTGCACGTCCTCTTTCCTCACCTCCTTCCCGATTTCCAGACGGCTCCCAGCTGGTGGGGTGGGGGCCAAAATCCAAACGCCCCCTCGGTATCTTCTCGCTCCGATTTGCTTTCTGCTCGAGTTCAGCATACGGCGTCTTACACCCGCGCGGGCGTTTCCAGGTCAGCAAACTCCTTTTCCTCTTCCGATCATGTGACTGAAGCCACCCGGCTCCTGGCACAGATCGAAAGAACACAGCCCTCCTCCACCAGATTCTGGCTGATCTTGGATGCTGAGCAGGTCGGTGGTTAGTACCTGGGTGAGAGACCACCAGAGAATACCAGGTGCTGGAGGCTGCAGTTCAGAGAGACTGGGGGCCTTTCTGCACTGCACTGTTCGAGGGCTGTTATTCCACTTTCAACAAGATGTAAAGACAGGAATTTAGCCAGAGAGGAGGTTGATGGGACTTAAAATAGAATTTACAGCCCGGGAAAATTTAGAAGAACCCCCCCCCCTTTTTTGTCTTAGGCCATTCCTGCACTACATTTTCTGGAAACATACACCTAACATCAAGGGCAGTCTGTCATATGTAAGGAGGGTTCACCATCAAACTGTGGTTTAGGCACAGCCCTATTGAGACTGTGGATCAGTAGGTACTTAAGAAGTACCTGGGCCACCTAGTATCTCCTAAAACCAGACAGAAGCATCTTCAGGTGGCACATTTTTCAAGTCCAGCTAATGCTAGGGTTTCTCAAGGGCTCCATTTCCGTGGGATGCTCCACATTTGGCAGCATGACAACCAGCCCTTTATTGGGGTCATATAGGATGGCCCAAATCTTGTATTTTTCAATTTGTTGACAGCAGGGTCCAGCCATGTAGGCATGCAAACTACTGGGTCCATATTTCTGGTAGGCTGACCACTTGAAGGCTGCACAATTTAAGGAGGGGTGGCCTTAGAGGGAAGTAGGGTCTGCAGGGCAACACTTACTGAAAAATGTATTCCATTTCTCCAAAGTCTTAATCACTCATGCCATAGTATTTCCAGTTTGTATGTATGGTTTACAGGCAGGAAAGTGAAGAAAGCTGAAAAGAAGAAAATTGACTGATTTGAAATGTGTGCTGGAAGAAAGCTGTGTGGATACCATGAATCACCAAAAAGACAAAGACAGCAGGTCTCCATAACTGCATGAATGGTATTCACAGTTTTCTTACCTGCAATCCACACCAGGCTGATGGCTGCCACAATTGGCCAGCATCCTTGTTCTATGCAGACAGCTGAGAGAGGCCCACAGCCGGGCTTCCTGTTCCTTTCTTGACTCCTTCCTTGGCAAGAGAGGGGGGTGAAGCCCAACACACAGAAGCCCTACACTTCCCGCAGCTGAAGAAAGAGACACTCCTTCCTTGGCAGAGAGAGACAGGGTGAAGCCTGGCATACACACACAAATACACATACATTTCTCTCAGCTTGAGGAAGAAGACAGACACTTCTTCCTCAGCAGACAGAGGCAGGCAAAACTCTGCATGCCTCTCCCACTTCTCAGCTGAGGAAGGAAACAGACTTTCCTTCCTCACCAGAGAAAGGAATGCGAAGCCCAGCACATTGTCTGCACTTTTTGTGATCTGTGTTAAGTTTGGGAACACATTCTACACGAGTATGGGAGAGCTACTTTATTATGGATCCAAGAGCATACCAAGTCTGAACTCTCAGCAGAAGCCAAAATAGCTAAACAGAGGCTGTCACACTTTGGATGTAGAGTAAGATGATATGACTCAGTGGAAAAGACAATAATGCTGGGGAAAGTGGAAGGAAATAGGAAAAGGGGAAGATCACATTACAGGTGGATTGTTTCAATCAAGGAAGCCACAGCTGTGGACTTACATGGCCGACCAGGGCTCTCAGAGCTCACTTGTCCAAAGGGTTGCCATAACTTAAAGTTGACTTGATGACAAATAACTACAAAATTACTACTATTATATCATTCAGATCAGTTATAGTTTAATTTTAAAGATGATTTCAACATCTTCCCAAACCACTCAGATTTTAAAAATTAATTAAAATTAATTTTAAACCAGTTTAGATGGATTTTTTGACAGTCATACATTTTAATGTTTCCTATAAAGCTTACACCTGTTCCATGTTAAAGGAATGTTCTTCTGTTCTGAGCCTCAGGTGGCTTTTCCAAAATAATTTTCACTATTACCATCATCATCATCTTTATTTATACTCTTGACTTGTAACCAAAATGGAGACTGGTCCCTATGTCCAGATACTTCTGTGCACCTCAGTGTGTTTGACTGTAAGGTGGCATTCACCTTCCTTGTGCTACAGTAGATTACTGTGTAAGTTCCCAGATTTGTTCCACACAGCAAAAGCAAAGAAATGCCAAAACAGGTTGTGTCACCAGCTGAAAACTTCTGCTGATATTGAAGCTGGGAGCCAATGACACAGGGGACATGGTTGTGGTGTTGGTCAATATAGAATCATAGAGTTGGAAGAGACCCCAGGGCCCATCCAGTCCAACCCCCTGCCATGCAGGAACACACATCAAAGCACTCTCAACAGATAGCCATCCAGTCTCTGCTTAAAAACCTCCAAAGGAGACTCCACCACACTCCAAGGCAGCATATTCCACTGCCGGACAGCTTTGACCATCAGGAAGTTCTTCCTAATGTTTAGATGGAATCTCTTTTCCTGCAGCTGAATCCATTGCTCCTTGTCCTAGTCTCTGGAGCAGCGGAAACCAAGGCCACTTCCTCCTCAACATGACATCGCTAAACTAAAGGAACCCTCTGTCTCTGTCTCTCTGCACTTGCTTTAACTAAAATTCCTCTATCTGGAATTCTAGTCAACTTTAAAGGCTGTTCTTGTTGCCACTCGCTTGTCCTCCTTAAAATAATGCTGACATTAATTCACAAAGTCAACGCCTAGGTGTTCAGCATCAGTTCCCAGTGTTCTCTGTAACAATATTTTTTATACCTTACTGCTGAGTGAATGCCATGTCTGATTTGAGGGTTCATTGTTGATTGTTAACCAGAAGTTATTTTATTAGCAACCACGTGTCAGAATTTGGTCCTGAGAAAGTAATGATTCTTGCATGTGTGGCATACTTTTCAAATTGTCACCCTAATGTATAAAAATCCCTCCTTTTAGCAATAAAGAGTCTTTCTCTTTGCTCATGTAAGAAGTGGCTTTGACTGCATTCTTCCCGAGAGGGAGGGAAGTCACTTTGGCCAAAGTTGGAGACCTTTCCAGGTTGATTCAGGGCTCACCCACAATCACACAGACTACTTGGGGTAGTGTGTGACAGACCTAGTATTTTAGATCTGGCCCCACATTTTTTTTTTCAAATTTATATTTATTATTTTCATTAAATTGGAATCAAATTAGAGAACATATTTATACAAGTCGAAATCACAGTTCGAACACATTCGGCCCCACATTTTTTGAGGGTTCCGGGGTAACCCTAGCACCTTCATCTTAGGCTGAGAGTGTGTGACTGGTCCAAAGGCATCAAGTCGGTTTTTATGGTCAAGTGAGAATTCCAGCCCTGGTCTTCCAGAGTCCCAGTTCCACACTCAAAATGATTATACCACATTGGCTCTTCACTACTAGGTATTTATAAATACTTGTTGAAACCACACCTAAACAAGCTTGCAAGACTTAGGGAAAGTTGAAAGGAGAAAATATTTTTATACTGGCAGCACACCCTGTGTGAATGGCAACCCTGAACTGTAACATAAAGATTTAATTGCCTGACGGTGCCCAGCTACTAGCTAGAAAAGTTCTCTGGAAGGGATGATATGATTTTACTCTAGAATAAGGACTCTAGCATTAATGGACAAATTAACTCAACATGTAAAAGATGGAAATAATCCACAATCTACAATCTATTTTTTCTAACAAATTGTGTCTTGTTTACTAAACAAATTGGTGAAAACCCAAAGAGATTTTCTTTACACAAAAATCCATGTTAATTTGCAGAATGTTTTATTTTAATGCATTACTCATGAACAGACAGAGCTTTTAATATCAATGATGTTACTTTTATTAAATGCATATATTTTAGGAACAGTATTGTTGAGGTTGTGCTTGTTGCATTTTTTTCTCTGTATAAGTAATATTTTTAAATTAAAAAAGATCTGCTCTCCCTCAACTGGATTTTTTTTCCAGCTGGAAACAGCCCACAATGCAACTATTACCTGGGAACGATGGGAGTCTGATACATGTGGAAACTGTCAGGTTGAGGATCCTAAAGAATGGGATTGTATTTTACAATCTATTCAGTTAAGTTTTAGCACTGATTATAATCTTTTCTCTTCTTTCTCCACCCCCACTCAATACAAACATTGTTCACTTACTGTTCAAAAACTTGTTTGTGACAGGCTAAAAAGGAGAAATGTTAAGGCTGAGTAGGGAATGATGTGTTTATTTCAGCTAAAGGAAGCTGATTCAAGCAAAGTGCAGCAATAAGTGGTGGGCTAGAATGATCAGTCAGTGAATCAAGGGTGGGAAATTCTTAATCATATGCCTCTGAGCATATGCAGAACATTTTTCTGCACACTAGAATCACTGCATACTCTTTGCTCGCCACACATAAATCAAAAGTCTGCAAAGATTACTTGGGACAAGTAGAAGAGCACATCTGCATGCAGGAGTCCAGGATCCCATATTCAATTCATAATATCTCCAATTCAAAAGATAAGTTATTTAATAACAAGCACACTGTCTTGTGTACCCATTATAACTTCATACATATTTACTTAAATCTCTTAACTTTCTTCCATAAAACAGATGACTCAAAGTGATGATTGTACTCGTTTTTAGACGATACATATTAAAGGCTTGCAGCAAAGGCTCAGGGAAGAATTGAAATAGTCCATGGACAGATATATGTCACTGCTTCTCAAACTATCTGATGTAGTAGATGGCAATCATTTTCCCCACTATGTCAGGGACCAGTACATTTTTGCCATATTATTACTGTATTAGCACAGTTTCCTGGAAACTCACTATAGACCACAACCAGCCTGTGAGCCACCACTTTGACTAAAGCTTAAATACACAATTGTTAAAACAGCCCACAGCATCTGCTCTGGCATCCCAGCCTTGCTGGTTCCATCATCAAGCCCTAAAACTTCCTCCGGTTCTTGTTACTTAAGAGGTATGGGCTTCTGACAAGTGGATATTGCAGTTCTGTCCCATTCCCCTGACTGAAAGCCTCATTTAATGGGACTCACTTCTGAGTAGACTTTTTTTGTTTTAATGAAAGAGACAGGGGTGTGAGGGTATATGTTCAGTTATTGGTATCTTTTGGCTCCTCAGCAAACCTCTGGAAGTGTATGATTCACTGAAAAGGAGGTTGAGTAAAAAAGCAGAATATGAGGGATAAGGACATAAGGGAAGAAGTCAAGAAAGGAGAAAAAGGAAAAGTAGAGAACTTTTCACTTAATTATCAAAGGAGGGAGGGCGGGCTTTTTAGAAGAGGATGCAGCAATGCTATCACACTTACCTGCAAGTAAGCCTCACTTCACTCAATTATGAATTTGAGTGGAATTTTTTAAAAAAGAAAGAAACTGGTGGGAAGACCAAGAGAGCACGGATTTACCTAGCTGTACTGTTTGGCAGCATGTATAAATAAAACCCCTCAAAGTGTGTGATCTACTGAAGAAAGGGATAGGTAAAAAGAGAATGGGAAGGGGGCTCAGAGAAGTCAAGAATGGATGGGATGGGGTGCTGAGGCAATTTTCTCACTTAATTATCCAAGTTCCAGGCACTGTGTGAGCAATAATAAGCATATTAAAGGACTACAAAGATGTCCACTGTAGTTCACCCCTGCTAAGAATATGCAGTAGCTTAACAACAATAAAATCAGTGAAGAACATCTTCACAACTTTTCTTCTGCTCATGGACAATTCCTCTGTCTCCCTCTCACTTCTCAAAGAAACACAGCAGATAAATTATCCCGTAGAGAAGTGGTAGGGCAAAAGCAGCCCTTGACTGCCTTTTGTGACCTTTTTTTTTTTTTTGGCAGACAGGCGACTCTTTTTGTGAATAGGCAATTTATGATCAATTCTTGCCTTAATACTGCAACAAATTTGCCAATTAATTTTAACTAGTTGTTTCCCACAAGCTCCGCTTTCTCTTCTGTGTGGACTCTCTGGTGGCTCACAAGCTGTGAACTGAAAATAAAACATTTCTCACACTCCTGGCATTTGTATGGCTTCTCACCTGTATGGACCTTCTGGTGGCTCTTAAGGTTTGAATTATCAACAAAATATTTCCCACACTCCTGACATTTGTATGGCTTCTCTCCTGTGTGGACTCTTTGATGTTTCACAAGGTATGACTTCTCAGCAAAACATTTCCCACATTGCTGACATCTGAATGGTTTCTCTCCTGTGTGGATTCTCTGATGCCTGACAAGGTCTGATTTCTTTCCACAAGATATTCCACACTCTTGGCATCTGAATGGTTTCTCTCCTGTGTGGATTCTCTGGTGGTATATAAGATCTGTTCCTGAAGTAAAACATTTTCCACATTCCTGGCATTTGTATGGTTTCTCTCCTGTGTGGACTCTTTGGTGGTTCACAATGCTTGAACTGCTAGGAAAACACTTCCCACACTCCTGACATTTGAATGGTTTGTCTCCAGTATGGACTCTATCATGATTCACAAGGTCTGACATTCTAACAAAGCATTTCCCACACTTTTGGCATTTGAATGGCTTGTCTCCAGTGTGGATTCTCTGATGGTAGAGAAGGTTTGAATTGTTACCAAAACATTTTCCACACCACTGGCACTGGAATGGTTTGTCTCCTGTGTGGACTCTATGATGGTTCACAAGGTCTGTTGTCCTAGCAAAGCATTTTCCACACTCTGGGCATTTGAATGGTTTCTCTCCTGTGTGGACTCTCTGGTGCTTCACAAGTTGTGCCTTGTGCACAAAACATTTCCCACAGTCCTTGCATTTGTATGGTTTATCTCCTGTATGGACTTTCTCATGCGTAGCAAGATTTGAATTGTGAGCAAAACATTTCCCACACTCATGGCATTTATAAGGCTTCTCTCCTGTGTGGACTCTCTGATGCATTACAAGGTATGATCTCTGTGCAAAAGATTTTCCACACTCCTGGCATTTATACGGTCTCTCTCCTGTGTGGATTCTCTGATGTGTGACAAGGTCTGACCTGTGAGCAAAAGATTTTCCACACTCCTGACATCTGTATGGTTTCTCTCCTGTGTGGACTCTCTGATGGTTTACAAGATAAGAACTAAAACTAAAGCTTTTCCCACACTCTTGGCATTTGTATGGTTTCTCATCTGTATGGATCCTCTGATGGTTCACTAGGTATGAACCAAAACTAAAGCATTTCCCACACTCCTGGCATCTGTACGGTTTCTCTCCTGTGTGGACACTGCGATGTTTCACAAGGTGTGAATATTGATGGTAACATTTCCCACACTCCTGGCATTTGAATGGTTTCTCGATCTGTTGACGTTCTGCATGGCATGACTTGTGAGTAAAATCTTTTCCAAACTCTTCATATTTAAAGCATTTATTTCCCCTGTGGACCCTCTTGTGAAATGTAAGCACCATCTTTTTGGCAAAACCTTTCCCACAGATGGAGCATTTGTATGGATTTTCTCTGTTACAACGTTCCTCTTCTGAGTGGGTTTGACAGATTTTCACATGGAAGCTGTTTCTGCATAGCTTCACTTTCTTCCAGTTATCTGCTGAGGAAAAGGATAAAAACAGGCACTTTAAGAGAGAGAAAAATACTACAGAATAGAAAACAAAGCAAACAACCTATGAAATACAAATAAAAATGAAACCCTAGGGAAGTGGCAGAGACCAGAATTCTGTTGTTTATTCCACAATTGAATCGAGAGTAATAATAGGATTGATGTTACTTTGCTCCTTTATTTCCCTTCAGAGGCACCTGCCCTGTATTTTAGGTAGCTATTTTAAGGCATTTGTTTATCACCTCTCAACCCAAATGTTAGGTAATAGCGTATGTTACGATCTTTTCAGTTTCTGGTACAACAGATTAACTCAATAAATGTCAGCCTTTCATAGGGGGTTATACTAGATCCCTTGGGATCCCCCCCCCCCGCCAACTCTATGATGGGGAAACATGTCAAAAGATTATTCTTTGGAGCCCAAAGAGTAACAAGGCAGTCTTCTCTTTGATGGGACAGCAGGAGTCACAATAGCTGAACGGAACCCTTGGATACATCTGAATATAAGAACTTGGGGACAATTAGCTGGGATGACTTTTGCGATCTTCTCAATGGCTTCTTCTGGAGACAGGATGCTGGTATATTAATAAGAGACATTTTAGTAGGGATATCTGGGGTGTCACTGAGAGCCTTATGCCTGAGCTTAGAGAGGAACCCACACCTCAGAGAGGCTTACCTCTCAAGTGTATCTATTGTATATAGGGACAGTTTAACCGCAGAGATCCTTGAAGACAGAAGCACATGCCTTGTTTCAAAGGGATATTGTGTTTCTCTTCTTAGTCAAGGTACCATTAAATGTGATGGCATAGCAGTAGGGGAGTGTGGTAACTGTTTGTTTCACAGGGATCCAAATGGGGCCCCAAGCCTTGAAATGTGACCATCTCCCCTTTAAATCAGTGATGAGAGCTAGATACAAGGAAGTTGCCACTTGTGTTGTGTTAAGCTGACATACCCAATGAATTGGCCAAACTGGTTTCTGAGGTTTCAGCTTCACCCAAGCCCTTGGAATCTAACAACCATGGCTCTTCCTCCTTCTCCGTATGAAAAATGAGCTCTGGCTTAGTAACTGGAAAGTAGGGTGGTGGGAGGAAAGGAGAAAACAGAAAAGTCAGGAAGAATCCATAGAAGGCTACATCTCTATGTATAATTTGGAAAGAACATTTAAGAATATTCAAAATGCAATATACTAAGCAAAGTTGCAGCAGCAATAGCAGCAGCCATTTTGTTTGAGAATTAAGAGTTCTTTTTAACAACTCTGCTGTAAACACCTTGGGAATAGCTCCATAAAGGTTATTGGATGATAGAATTTTTCACTAGTTTGCTACCAGACAGAAGACTCTGTCAGTCATTTAGGCCAGTGGTTCTTAACCTAGAGTTGGGGGACCCTGGGGGTCCATGGAGCCCTCACAGGGGGTCTTCCAAAGCCCTACTGCCCAACAGCAGCGGCAGCAACAACAGGGATGCAGTAGTGTAAGATGTGGACTCCAAGAGAGGCGTTTCAGCACCTGCCCCTTCCAGCTACGTGTCCCAGACAAAAGGGAAACAGCAGCAAACTTATGCATGCCCCCAAACTTTGACTTTGGAGGCCAGAGTTTGAATCCCTATTCAGCCACGGGAACCCACAGGGCTACCTCAGGCAAGTCACACTCTCTCAGCCTCACAGAAAGGCAAAGGCAACAAATCTTGCCAGGAAAACCACCCTGATAGGGTTGCCTTAGAGTTGCCATAAGTCAGTTTTCAAGGGGGAGAGACATGATGGCTAGAAAGAACCTCCCCCTGCCTGTGGTATTTTGTTGCTGTGTGCCTTCAAGTCGTATCTGACTTAGGCAGTCCTAAGGTGAACCTATCATAGGGGTTTTCTTGGCAAGATTTGTTCAGAGCGGAGTTGCCTTTCCCTTCTCCTGAAGCTGAGAGAATGTGGTTTGCCCAAGGTCATTCAGTGTCTCCAGAAGCATTTAATAAATAAATATTTGAATATATGAATAATCATTTGAATATTTAAATCCTAAGTTAAGTTAAGCCGGCCCCTCCCTAAACTGCAAACCCCAGGATTCCACAGGACGTTGCAAGTGGAATAATAGCACCATAGCGGTCTCATGCGGAAATGGCCTAAGACATGTATGGCTAAGGAAAAGGAGAGTCTGGTCAAGATGGCAAAAATTATTAACAGGGAAGAGCAGACAGGCTAGAGCAATTTGCTTTTGCCTGAGCTTCTCGGGAAGAGCAAGACTCTGCCCTCCTTCCTTCCCTGGCGAGTTAATTGAGTACAAACTACTTTTGCACTTTGAACTCAGTTTTCAACAACTGAAGTAAGCTGAGGACCAAGGGAGAAAGCGGAAGAAGGAGAGGGAAACTGGGAGATTTTAAAAGTAGCTGAAAAAGTGGGATGACATGAGATTAATTGGCACTGTCCCTGCCATATCAGGACAGAGGGTATGGTTCTGGGCTAGCCAGGTTTCCACAGATCTTTTGCTCACAGCAGTAGGACAAAGAACATAATGAAAATTCCTGGCAGGGCCAAGGTGACTTGTTAAAGTCACAAAAGGCAGAAGCTGTATGTGGTTTGCTCAGTTAACTCAGGGGAGATCCAGCTACATCTCTCAAGCCATGAATTCATACTGAAGGAAGCTCCTTACCAAGAGACAACACATTCTCAAAGTTTCCCATCATGACCTCCCTGTATATAGATCTTTGGTTCAAATCCAGCAGGTCCCACTCCTCCTTTGTGAAATACACAGCCACATCCTCAAAGGTCACAAGTTCCTGCAACGGTGAAATAGCCCCTCGTCAACAGGAAGAAAAGCCAAATACGGAGGGAAATCATGTGACACAGCCCCAAAAGGACTCAACTACTTCAGAATACATACAAGGGAACACATTTTTAATGCTCCCACATTTCTAACATCTTTCCCAGAAAAAGCAGCACATGAAGGAAGACAGGCCTGCAATCCTGCTTCTTGATGAATTAGTTTATATTCAACATAGCAGAACATTTTGACCAGGGTATTGCAAAATACAACATACTGCCAACAATCTTTCTGGGATAGAAATTTCCAGAGCCATAACATTTTGGAATTTTAAAGAAGCCAATTCAGGCTTTTGGCTAAAGCAACCTTTTTTTGAATGGATAAATTTAACGTGCCAGGAGAAAGGTGGCATACAAATATAATAAATAAACAAACAAACAGATAAAAGTAATTGTTAATGGCCAAAAATTCAACTCCTGTATTGTGATACAGAAAAAACCTTTACAAAATTTTGGCATACCTAGAACTTCAAAGAACCACTCCAGACAAGAAAAAAGAATCTCTGAAAGTCCCAGTTTCCTTCTCATACAAACCAAATTTATTTTGGAGATGTATGTGACTCAACCCGAAGTATTTCCTGGGGACTTATGGCATTACCAAGTACTCCATGTTGCTTCTTCCTAGCTCAATTTAAATTAAACCAGCATTTTCTAAAGTAAAATTTATCTCTACTTGGTCATATGTTTGTATTATCCCAGAAATAGTTAAGATGGCTGCCACCAGTAAATATTGTTTCCAGGACTCAAATTCAACAGAGATCAAGTGAGGAAAAGCATCACGTTTGCATCCAAACAAAATGATCCTAATGCTTAACCAATGTAATATTGCTAAACCACTTTAGCACTTTGACTATAACTCCTTGATAATAATGAAGAAGAGCTCAGTGGAAATTGGTGAACATCAGTTGCTGAAATGTTGCCTGAATCTCAATGTGAGACAAGATTAGTGGGAGGGGAGGAGGAAGATCACAAGGGAGTGAAGAGAGAGGAAAACTTGGGATATTCCAAGGAAGAGTTTGGATACAAACCTGGAAATACATAAGTAAACTCAAAACAAAAATAACTGGAAAGTCTTGATACTTCCAGAGACTTTTTTTCCCTTCAGAAAGAGCCCAGAGTTGGGTTTTAAGTGTGTTAACTAGAAACTCCAGTTGAGAATTTATTTACCATTACATTTATATTCTGCTTTTAATTCATTGAGCTCAAGGCAGCATATATGTCTCCTCACTTCTCCACTTTATCCTCACAAACACCATGAGTTCAGGCTGCAAGGCAGTGTCTGTGCCATGTTCACTTAAGAGATTCTCAGTAGTAGAGGAGACTGAATGTGGATTTCTCAAAGCCCAGCCCAACACTCTTATACCTACACCATACCAAGTCTACATCTACAGACATGGTGGCTCCATACTGGAATAGAAAGCACTGGGTAATATGGTGTGAACTGGAGGTTGTTTTTTTTTTTGTTTTTGTTTTTTGCAGAATGCTACAGAGCTACTACAAAATTTTGGCATAGGTATTTCAGTGAAAATGACAATGTTATATTTTGGGGGGGTCAAATTCCACCATGGGTATAGCAACTAATTGTGAGTAGGTGTGTAAAACTCAGGGGACAGAAGTTTAAAACACTACAGGATTAATCATAGCGTTTGAAGAGATCATAATGGCAAGTGAGTCCAAGCCCCTGCCATGCAAGAACACACATTCAAAGGACCCCCGGCAAGTGACCATCCACCCTCTGTTTAAAAACTTTCAAAGAAGGAGACTCCACCACACGGTGAGGCAGCATATTCCACTGTTGAACAGCTTAAGAGGAAGTTCTTCCTTTCTCATCAAGGTGGGAATTCTTTTCCTGCAGTTTGAATTCATTGCTCCATGTCCTAGTCTCTGGAGCAACAGAGAACAAGCTTGCTCCATCTTCAACATGAAATCCCTTCAAATATTTATACATGGCTATCATGTTGCCTCTTAACCTTCTTTTCATCAGGCTAAACATACCTAGCTCCCTAAGCCAGTCCACATAAGGTATGGTTTCCAGACTCTTCACCATTCACTGTGGACACATACCAGCTTGTCAATATCCTTCCTGAATTGTGGTGCCCAGAACTGAATACAGAATTCCAGATGAGGTTTAACCAAAGCAGAATAGAGTGGTATTATTACTTCCCTTGGTCTGTACACCATACTCCTATTGATGCAGTCTAGTATCGCATTGGCTTTTTTAGCTGCCGCATCACACTGCTGACTCACATTCAGCTTGTGGTCAACTAAGACTCCTAGATCTCTCGGGCACCATTTCTGAGAGGAGATCAAATGCAAGAGCTTCTAATGGCCCAATCACAGTGCGAACTTCAACCTACATAAAAAGTCTCTTTCTTAGGACTCTCCTTGCCACTTCTTACATGAGAGCTGAAGCAAACCTTTCCTGGACCCTCTGAACATTTGCACAAGATCCAGACAGAAGTGATGTGCGTGTGTGGATGGTCATATGGTCCTTATGGATCATTTTTGGTGCCTTTTTCTCCTATTTACAGATCTATAGAGAATCTCCTACCTGAGCTGCTTCTACCATAGCCCTTTTCTCTCCCTTTCTCATCAAGGCAGACCCCATTCTATGTTCTGCAAAAGGAAGCGAAACAAAGAACATTTCAGAAAAGCAAGTGCATAAATAAGAGTGTAATTAAATAGTTGCATTGGTTTTCGAAGCACCATAAAATTCTTTGTTGTTTCTGCTACAGCAGACTAACAATTTGTAGGGCTGTGTGCGTGTGTGTACTTCTCTTTGCAGACATGTAGAAATACAATTATCTATGAAGTCACAAGGAAATTATTGTTTAAACGACTGCTCAGTCTTATTGCTCACATACATATGAAATAATGAGAGACTGACCATTCACACAGCCATACTGATGATCTTGGCATCTGTAATACCAGTGATGTAGACTGGAGTCAATAGACTCGGACTAAAGTCGGACTTAAGTCGCTTCAGTGACTCGACTCGGACTCAACTCAGCAATAAATGATGCACTGACTCAACTCGACTCGAGACTTGAATATTTTTAATTACTGACTTGCTGCCCTCAGTTCAGTAACACAACACAAGCATCCAGAAACCTTATGACTTTGAACAACACCTCCATCTCTTTTTGCCTATTGGTCAGATGACAATCTGTCTCAAGCCCAAAGTGTGGCCACAATTCTCAGAGGGGAACAGTAAACGGGTTAGACAATGGGCTTGAGGTGGGTTTGAGGTCTGCTCAGCAGCCTGTGCTTGCCTGTCCTTGCTCCATATTCGATGAGCCTTCTACAACTTTTCCTAAGAGCTGAAGGCAAGACTCATCCCCAGAGTGCAGGGTGCATATCTCGGAGGGGAACAGTAAATGTGTTAGGTAATAGGCTTGAGGAGGACGGATCCTTCCTTCTAAAGCTTTTGAAGCTTCAGTAACAGGGAATAAGAAGGATCCTATTCTCCACTTCTGAAAAGTCATCCAGCTACAGAAATGGAAAGTAAGAAGGATTCTGTTCTCCATGTCTGAAGCTGCAGATGGCAAAATCACAAATATGGAGGGCTGATTCTGCTTAAATTGTTAAAACTGATTTTATTTGGCTCTGTCCAATAATTCTGGAATTTTGTTTGGGGTATAAAGTTGGCTTCCAGACTTGAGACTTGACTTGAGACCTGACTTGAAAGTATCTTCAAGGATTTGAGACTTGACTTGAGACTTGGAGTAAAAGACTTAAAAACATCACAAATATTGAGCATTACACAGCACTACAACATAAATTGCACAAAGGTTTGCCTCAGCAAAACCATATAGTTGTCCCTCCACGTTTTTGAGGGTTAGGGGCACAGGAACCTTGGAAAAGTAGGGGAAAATGTGAATGTCTTCCCCGCTCCCATCCGAGTGAGTGAACGAGAGAACAAACGCGTGCACACACCCTCCCACTCCCCATCCGATCTCCTTGTCCCCCAGTCATCCACCTCATGAACACATGAACAAGCACACCTTCCCTCCTTCCGTTCCTCCATCCACCTGCAAGTGAGAGTGCATGCAGGAAGCAGAGGTCAAGCAAATAATTTGTGAATAATCAAATTTGCAAAGGTTAAACTTGCAAACATACTGATGTACGGAATACTGTACTGCATACAGTTGCCAGGGTGAAACCACAGAAAACTCTCACAGTCCATCCTCCACATTTGTGATTTTGACCTTTGCAAATCTGAATATTTGCAAGATGCCCACTTGCCTCGCCCCTCCCTCCTCCCCGTCCCATCCTCCTGCCTCTTGCCCAGACATGCTACTTTCCTGGTCAAATGGGAGGGAGGAAGGTTCCTGCACACACAAACCTTTCCCTCGCTTGCCTGTTGTCCAGGCACGCAGAAGGACACCAGGGTGCGTAGGTGACAGGCAAGAGAATGGAGGGGGGAAATGTTTCACCCTTCAATTGCTTACCTTTTGCCTGGGTGCCCAGAAAGACAGCAAGGCACCTGGGCAACAGGCAAGAAAATGCCACGGGGAGGTGCCCTTGTGCCTTCTGCACCCACACAGCTGCCCCCTCTCATTTGCTTGCCTTTCGCCCGGGTGCAGAGAAAGAAGCCACACTCACCCAGGCAAACAGCAAGGGAAGCAAAGGAGGACGGAGCCCCAGAAGGGAATGGGAGTGGGAGCGCTCACTCGGGTGAGGGGGGAGTTATTTGTGGTTTGGCCACTGTATACTTTTAATGATTGTATAGCAGAAGGAATTTCAGCAAGTCTTGCTTGCCACACAACCAGCTATCAAGCATCATCTGCTGAAATTCCTTCTTCTAACACAATAATTAAAGGTATAGGCGCCTCCCCCAGTTCTCACTCTGGCAACCATAACATTGCAGGATGAGCAGTGAGAAAATAGGTACCTTCACAAGAGATGAGCTAATTTGAGGGGAGATGTCTGGATACCATGTAGCAAACTGCTGTCAGTTTGTGGTTCAAAAATTCCAGTTACAAGGAAGGCCCCTTAATAGCCTATATCCTTCCCCTGGAAAAGGCCCAGATTCCTGGTGACGTAGGTTGTATGACTCTTTTTGTTCCAGCTTGATTGTCTCATTAGGCCTCCCAATCAAGAAAAAGGGGGAAGATAGTGGGCTTTAGACTGAAGACCAGATTGATCTCTAAGCCTAGAGAAGAAGGGAACTGGCTTTGACATGAATGGTTGGAGCAGAAGCAGGAAACACGCAGCCCCCAAGATATTGTGGATCTTGCAACCATAACATCCCTAACCACTTGCAATGCTAACTACAGTTAGGGAGATGGATTCAACCCAATAGCATTGTGAGGGCCACATGTTCCACATGCCTGCTCTACAGTGCAAATATGTGATCGTTCTGTGTTGTAATTCTGTTCCCTCACCTGTGTTGTACTGAGATGTAACCTCCACTTTCTCCAAGAAAAGTCGTTCTGTGAACCATGGGTCCTGCTCAAGCCACGAGATCAAAGCAGGCTTGATGAGTGGAAACCCTGCCCAGGAATTTGCAAAAGAAAAGGGATAAGATAGTATTCAAACACAGGAGCTGACGTATGGAGCTGTATGCTAATGAAACTCGAAAAAACTGACACAGTTCCTCTCATCTAACACAGAGTTTACCTGCAGAGTTTTACCACATTCTCTAATAGTCACAAGGGTCTTTAAATTCAACCCAAACAAACTTCTCCAATTTATGGCTTTTAGGGGTCTGGGATGTGCAAAACAAGCACAGAAAATAAGCTCCAGAAAATAATTCCTTCCACAATTTAAAGGTGACTCTAAATATGACGTTATTTTGCAAATCATAAATTCAAGGTTATGGCTGACCCAGAGTTCACTTGATTCAGCTGTCATGGCATGCAGTGGCTGTGAGCCAAGTGGGAATGAAGGTAGAAATCTTTGGTAAGAAAGGCGAACATATAACTCATAGTGTTTGGCTAGCTTCTGTAGGAGACAGAACATGATGGCGGGACACTTGTTCCGATATTGTTCTCTCCAGGTTCTTAAACTTTAACAAAAACTGACTTCTGACATTAAAAAAGTTCCTTATGTCAACAGCATAAGAACAAGTCATGTGTCTTCTAAAGATTCCCATGAATCAAATCTTATCCAGAGATATAATATCACTGTTTCTGTCAAAAGATGGGAAGCATCCTTACTTAAGGAGAACACATTGTCATAATTCTCATGCATGACTTCCTGGTACAAAGTTCTCTGGTTCTGATCCAACATAGCCCATTGCATCTCTGTGAAGTATAGGGCCACATCCTCAAAAGTCACTAAATCCTGAAAAAAGAAGAGAGAGAGAAAGAAAGAAAGAAAGAAAGAAAGAAAGAAAGAAAGAAAGAAAGAAACTTATCCCAAGTTGCTTGAAATGCATTCTGTCAATAATCTTTATTCCTGTCCTTTAAGAGTCAGGCAGTCATATGAATGGCAGCTGAGGGACACTAACTTAATGGTGGCTCAACACATATTATGCATATGCTTTGCATACAAAAGGTCCCAGACTTGGGATGTGGTAGCATGCAGTGAGAAATATATCCGTCTGAGATATTTCTCTACTGCCAGTCAGAGAAGGCAATATAGGACTGGAAGGGCCAAAGCAGCTTCCTATAATCTAATGCAGTGGTTCTCAACCTGTGGGTCCCCAGATGTTTGTGGACTTCAGGTCCCAGAAGCCCCAGCCACTATGGTCAATGCTCAGGGCTTCTGGGAGCCAAAGTGCAAAAACATCTGGGGACCCACAGGTTGAGAACCACTGATCTAATGATTTGTTGACTCACAGATCTTGCTTTTAAGCTTTAAACAGGAGCAACTCAAAAAAAGTGACTTCTTCAAACTTTGCTGCTCCAGAAACAATTCCAGGATTTCAATCCTAGAAAAGTGGGCATACTCCTGCTGTTCACTTAAAGAAGATAATTTGAAATTTCAATGTTTCCGAACACAAACTACAGTAATTACTTTTTCTTCTCAAGTAGACTAGGGTCATTTCCACCCTATGCTGTAATAGTGCTATTATTCTACTTTCAACGTCCTGTGGAGTTCTGGGTTTTGTAGTTTACTGAGGCCAAAGAGCTCTCTGGCTGAGAATTCTAAATGCCCCTCCCTAAACTGCAAATCCCAGGATTCCACAGGAGGTTGAAAGTGGAATAATAGCACGGTAATAGTGTAATGTGGAAATGGCCTAGGTTCCCAGAGGAGAGAGTTCCTGTTGTGTAGAAGAGAGAATTTCAGCCAGTGTTGCTGGTCACGCAGGCCGGTAACAAGCAACATCTGCTGAAATTCCCTCTTCTAGGCAACCATTAAAGGAACAGAAGCTGTTTCCTGTTTTCACTCTGGCAATGCTAGAGGAAACCCAGGCTAGAAATATAGGACACATGGTAGAGGTCTCCTTTCGTTCTTTTTTCACTTGTAGTGTAAACATTAAGTCTGTATCTTAAAGTATACAAATTACAAAATTTCTTCCACATATACATTTCTTCCATATTTACATATAATAAATCCTACTATTTCCCACCACCCAACTCCCCCAGTGCAAATTCTTCCTTTCATAAAAAATATCAAAGTTGCAAAAGCAACTCTTACACACATATACATGCGTACATATACCAATTATTACATACCATCTTGTCCATCCGTACCACCTAAAATCCCCCAGTGCAAAAAAACCCTCTTCCTTTCCCTCCCCCTTCTGAAACTCAGGGTACCCTGCTATCTTATCTATTATTTCCCTCTTTTAACTATGTATATTTCCTAAATTTCTTACACCTTTTATTTCTTTTCTCCATTTCTAATCCCTGCTCCAAATTACTTTTAATTTTAACTATTTTATGTTACTAAGACATCTTTTTCTTACAATACCACTTTCTTTTTGAAGTTAGGTTAATCATACTTGTAATTACAAAAAGAATACCATTTCCTGATTCTAATTTTTACTTTAAAAATAATATTGCTTTTTCTCCCCATTAAGTCTGTATCTTTAAGCTGTACCTGCAATTTAGTCTAAGCTATGCTATTTTGCATTTAGGAAGCCATGCCTGTAGTTCTTAACTATTTCCACTGTTCTCTTTGTTAGAGGATGTTGCTAATTAGCCTTGGGTGTAATTAGCAACAGACACCAGATGTCTGTACTGCCAAAGACACCCTGTTGTTTCTCATCATCTAACAGGTGGCCTATGCAAGCTAAAACATATGTAGGCAGAATAGATAAGTAAGTATAATTAAACTGAAAGACCTATTGTGTAGTGTGTAATTTAGGGTAATTGCTGTCTAACTTTTGCTTGGACTATAAAGACTGTCCACTTCTTTGCTGTGCAGCAGCTTGGAGTGGAGGTCTTCCCTTTGATCAAAGTTTGTGTAGTGAATTCCCTTCTGAGTGATTTAGAACTTATCTGCAGATCCACGCTGGGGAGTACTGCAGAGCTGGCCTTTCAGTTTCTGCCCAACAGCAGTATCTTCTGTTTACCTCTCTCTATTGTTCTTCCCACTCAAAACTGGTAATGCCACTGGTGAGGTCCAGTTGAGGTAAGGAGCCGAATTTAATGCTTTGAACAGAAGTTCCCCAAGCGACACAGAAACAGATGCACTGCAGCCCTCCTGTGTCTTGCTCATCACTCATAGCAAACTCCATCCAGCCCAGCCTTTAAGCAGAGTCTGGCAGGTAATGGGGATGGGTCACAAAATCGCTGCAAATTATTATTTTACTGATAAGCCTCACATTCTTATCTCCAGGGAAGTGGAGAGACTCTTGAGAGATCTTTTTCTGCCTATTCCATCTCAGATGGCAGATACCTCAGCCCTGCTTCCCATCCCTGTACCTGTGGCAATTCTGTGGCAGCCATTTGTATTTTCCGAGGAAACAGCCATGCAGAGACAATCTTGAAGGTTGTGTACTGTAGCCTCAAAAGACTGAAATTGCAAAAAGGATGCTGTTACATAGGATTTCAGTCAATGGCATTGAGGGGTTGAGAAGAGAGAAAGGTTAGTCAATGAGAAAGCAAGACTGACAAATGTAAAACAGAGTTGTACTTCTACTGGATAAGAGAATTCTCTGAGGGAAAGGCAATTTAGGCTTTGCTTTTGTACCACTTTCATTCCAAAGCAACTGACATTTCAGAACTACTTGGAAGTCACAGCAATCAAGCAACTTAAATTATCTAGCTGGTATAGGAAGTTGTGTGTATAGTTCAAGACAGGGCTTCTCTGAAAGTTGAAATCCACTTATTTTTTAATGATGCAAGTTCTCAGGCCTAGGAAGCTGTTACAAAGCAGTGGTATCCAGCTTTAAAAAGTGATTCTCAAGGCTGTTAGCTATATCCAGTAAGGCTAACAACCATTACAAAATGAAGAAGTAGCAATAGTAGTTCCTGAAAAAAGAGCAATCCCTTTCTCTAAACTACCATCCCAGAACATACATTAAAGAGTAGGTCAGCAGACATTCTATGCCAAACATAGTCTTAAAAGCCCATTTTTCAGGGCCTCAATAGAAATGTAAGCCTCAGTAAGGAGAGTGTTCTACAGTTTAGAGGACCGAGTAACTAAAGTGTTCTTTCCATTGAGATGGAAAAGTTCTTGAAGTTCTTTATTTATCCAGCTACTTCTACTCTTCTCCTCTCAACACTATTTTTGGTTGAAATTGGGAGATTTTGGCTACATGAAATAATTACAAAACCACTTTAGTATACTTTCTTTACATCTAGGTCTCATCCTTTTGATCATACTTACTATTTGATTACTCTATAAGAAATATTTTATTACAGTACAGTACACCGGTTCAGCTTTTCGAACAATTCCATTTTCTGACAGCACTCTGGTCCCTAACTTTTCAGACAAGTGAGAGAAGCCTGTACAAGGTCCAATAAGAGACAGTGCTCTTATCCCTTTGGTGGTTGTGTAAAACAGCCATTCTCAAACTTTGGTCTTCTGGCTTTCTGGACCTTAACTCCCGGAAGTCTCCACCAGCCTGGTCAATACTGATGGATTCTGGGAGCTGAAGTCCCAAACATCCAGAAGACCAAAGACAGAATTTCAGCAGATGTTGTTTGTTACCTGGTGGTACAACACCGTAGAATCACAGAGCTGGAAGAGACTCCCAAGGATCATTGAGTCCAACCCTGTGCCATGCAGGGATACACCATCAAAGCATTCCCAACAGATGGCCACCCAGCCCGTTTAAAAACCTCCGAAGAAAGAGATCCCACCATGCTCCGAGATAGCAGCATATTCCACTGTCAAACTGCTCTGTCAGGAAGCTTTTCCTAATGTTTAGATGGAATATCTTTCCCTGAAGTTTGAAGTGTTGCTCTGTATCCTTGTCTTTGGAACAGCAGAAAACAGGCTTGCTCCATCCTCCATATGATATCCCTTCAAACATTTAAACATAGTTATCATGTTGCCTCTTAACCTTCTCTTCTCCAGGCTAAACATACCCAGATCCCTAAGCCACTCCTCACAGACCATGGTTTCCAGGTCTTTTACCATTTTGGTTGCCCTTCTCTGGACACAGTCCAGCCTGTCAATATCCTTCCTGAACTGTGGTGCCTAGAACTTGACACAGTGTTCCAGGTGGGGTCTGACCAAAGCAGAATAGAGTTATACAGTTACTCCCTTGATCTAGACACTTTACTCCTGTTAATGCACCACTTCCCTTGACCTAGACACTATACTCCTGTTAATGCAGCCCAGAATCACATTGGCTTTGTTAGTTGCTGTATCACGCTGCTGACTCATGTTGAGCTTGGGATCTATTAAGACTCCTAGATCCTTTTCACATGTACTATGGTCAAGCCAAGAGTCACCCATCTTGTATCTGTGCACTTCATTTTTTCTGCCCAAGTGTAGTACCTTACATCTCTCCCTGTTGAAGTGCATTTTGTTAGTTTTGGCCCAGCAATCTAATCTGTTAAGATCTTTTTGAATTCTCATCCAACACCTGTTGAAACCCCCTCTTCTGCACAACTCTGTCCCTGATATCAGTGCTTCTCAGGCTGTCTCATGTAGGGGACCAGCAATTATTCTTTCTTTCAGTGTGTCAGGGACCAGCACTAAATTTGTGCCCACTGGCCAGAACTGCTTCAGGGTCAGCTGTTGGTCCAGGGACTAACATGTTGAGTACCACTACCCTTTATCCCATATATACCTTCCACCACATATACCTTTTATCCCATAGATCTTGCAGGCTACACCTGCCGAAATGGAACTTATTCAATTGGAAACAACCAGGGAGAGAAAGGAACGAAATGGACACTTTTGGGAAAGAGCAAATGGTACCACTCTGAAGCCATTTCCGCACACTTATAGTGCTATTATTCCACTTTCATCACTGCAAACCCCAGGATTCCATCGGATGTTGATTGTGGAAGAATAGCACTATAAGTGTGTAGTGCAGAAATGGCTTGAGAAGCAGGAGTCTTAGCTGCACCCCCCCCCTTTTCCCATTCTCACCAGCTGAGCACTGGACTCAGTGGCTTCCTTGCTCAGAAATTGCTCTCATGTGCTTCCACTTCTTCATGTTGGCTCTTTCTTTTCCAGCTCAACCCACCACAGATTAATTCCCCCCCACTTGCTCCCTCTCACCTCCTTCACGATGTCTTAAGAGCCTTGCTTCGTGTTTTTCTTTTAGCAGTCCAGCCTGGGACAGTGTTTCCGAAGGATCCTTTGCAACGTTGCACCGCTTTCCTCGGTGGGCCTGTGAATGTGTGTTCTGGGCAGAGAACTTGTTTCCCACTTCCTATCATGTGACTGAAGCCAAACCAGGCTGCTGGCAAGAGAAACCTAAGCTCTATCCACTCTATTGGAGGAACAAATGGATGAATGGCAAATACGCTCCAGTATATTTATGTGAAGTGCAGGAGGAGACAGAGCAGTTTCAAAAAAGAATGTTGTCTTAGAGAGAACTCCTCCAAAAAAGTTCTGTAGCTTTCTCTTACTGTCCTCGATTTTTGCCTTCATCCCCAACCACAATAATGGCCCTTTCTGCGCTATGCTGTTATAGTGCTATTATTCCACTTTCAGCCTCCTATGGAATTCTGGGGTTTGTAGTTTACCAAGGCGAAAGAACTCTCTGGCTAAGAATTCTAAATGATCCTCCTTAAACTGCAAACCTCAGGATTCTATAGGGTATTGAAAGTGGAATAATAGCACTAGTGTAGTGTAGTGTGGAAACAGCCGATAACCCACACATTTTTATATTATTGAACCATCTTGGATTTCTTCTCTGGCACCACCGTTTTCCTTTTCTTGCAGGGGTTATGTTGATTTACCTTCTGTTATCCGTCAGGTCCCTGCCCCAGGTAGTGTACAGTACAGCAACAGAACTGCATCAACAACCACTGAACCAATCAGTGCAATTAATTAGGAAATCCTAGGGTATTCACTGATGAAAACCAGTACATATGTGACCAAGAAACATCAGAGTGTGGTCAAAAGGCAAACTTTATTAAGGAGGAAAACCAAACAAGCTAGGAGAGGCTGAAGCTATTGGCTTTTGCCTCGGTCTACTGAGAAGGGCAAGACTCTGCCCCCTCTTCTCCAGATGGCTTAATTTAGTGCAAACTACTTTTGCATTTTGAACTCAGTTCATGGGAGTTAAAGTAAGCTGAGGCCAAAGGGGGAAATGGGAGGAGGAAAGAAAAATTGGAACATTTGAAAAGCAGATGGAAAAAGTGGGACAGAGAAAAGACTAACTGGGTTCCCTAACATATCGGGACAGTTGGGGAATATGCAGCTCATGACATGTACAAACTATGATAGCCTCAGTTTAGTAATTTTGGCTTCAAAGGAGGATTCCGACCTGATTTGCTCAAGCATCCCATTCATCATAGGGCCACAGCTATGCATCTGTGGTAGAGTGGGTGTTGGGAAGGCTGTGAGCCACCTCTGCCAACAAATGTGAGGATTTCTACCTGTCCCTCTGTCGTGTGGAGATCTGGGCCAGCCAGAGCTGTGACAGACCAGGCCTGCTTTTATTCTCTCTCCCTGGAGAAGCAGCACCCTTTTATATGATTACCACGCCCCTGGCTCCCCCTCCATACTTAAGTCACACCTCTGTTTTCCCTAAGCCCACAACCCTTGTGGATAAAGTTTTTTCCCAGTTAATATGTCACTTGTGGTAGTATGTGTAACTGAGCTCAAACTGAAGAAACACTGTATTGAGGCTGCTCTTATACAAAAAAATAGAATAAAATCTTTATTAAAAGACCTAACAAGGGCAATGTATTGGGTAACTCAATGTGTCAAACAGAAAAGAACATCCAGACATTCACAGGCAAATACTTTCCTATGTTAACAAGACTTTAGCTTTTCTCCCACTCTTTCTCTCTCTCTCACTGAAGGAACTCCCCACATATATACATACATACATATATATATACACACACACACATATACATACTTATACATATATATGTGTGTATATATATATACACACACACACACACACACATACACAGCCACATGCACACTCCGCAGTCATTCCCCCCACAGCCCCTCCCTCTGGTTAGGCTGATTCTCATTAGTCAGAGAGCCAATCAGATTAACTCCTCCCTGTTGTTAGGGCTGCTCTCCTAGCCACCCCCCCCCCACGGTTTGTCACACCTACTACTATGACATCAAAGGTACGGACATTCTACATGCCCCAATGGTTCTTGTGTTGTATAATCCCACCACTGAATACCATCACCTTTAAACCGCTGATGCCACCACAGATACGGACGTACAGAGGGCAAAACATATGCGGAGAGAATGAAGGAACTGGGCATGTTGGGCGTGGTAAACGGAAGATTCCATCTAAACATTAGGAAGAAGTTCCTGATGGTAAGAACCGAGAATAAATTGCCTCAAAGTGTGATGGAGTCTCCTTCTTTGGAGGTTTTTAAACAGAGGCTGGATGGCCATCTGTTGGGAATGCTTTGATGGTATATTTCTGCATGGCAGAGGGTTGGACTCAATGGCCCTTATGGTCTTTTACAGCCTCAAGATGAATGATTCTGTGGTATCTTCATGTGAGAATCACAAGGCCGACGCAGAGGAAATCAGTTTCTGTAATCATGGCCTCAATAAAGTTAATAGGCTGCCTGGATTCTAAGGTACATCACAAGGCTATCTGTCAAAGAAAAAACAGATCCCATGCTCAGAGCACTAGTATAGTTTCCTCTGGAATGGGGATTTGCAAAATCTGAAATGAATCAAAATATTTTCCAAACTACAGGTTATACAATGCCTCTCCTCTGTGAAATCTCTGATGTATCACAAGCTGTGCCTTGCGAACAAATCATTTCTACATTGGTTTCTCTTCTGCGCAGACTGTCTGGGGCCTCCTAAAGGTTGACTTCTGAGCAAAATATGAATATTTCCCACACTTTTGGCATTTGTATGGTTTCCTGTAGTGTGTGAACTCTCTGATGTAACACAAGCTCTCCCTGTGAAGATAACACTTCCCATACTCCTGGTGTTTGTACAGTTTCTCTTCAGGGAAGACTCTCAGGTGCCTGACGGAATGTGCCTTGTGAGGACACCACTTCCTGGCATTTGTATGCGTTGCCATCTGCGTGGACTCTCTGGCGTGTCATGAGCTCCAAATTACTATGGAAATATTTTCTACACTCCTGACATTTATATGGTGTCCCTCCTGTGTGTATTCTTTTATATATCCCAAGCTTGGCCTTGCAGGAAAAACATTTTTCACGCTTATGACATTTGTAGAGTTTGTCTCTTTTGTGTACTCCCTGGTGCTTCAGAAACTCTAAGTTACTTGCAAAACATGTCAAACACTATTGGCATTTGTATCGTGTCCCTGTTGTGTGAACTGCCTTATGTGACACAAGGTCTCCATCTGTTTTCCACGCTCAAGACATTTGTAAGGTTTCTCTCCCTTGTGAACTTTTTGATGTATCTGAAGGGCTGAACTGGAAGTAAAGCACTTGCCACACTTTTGGCATTTGTATGATCTGTCTCCTGTGTGGACTCTCTGGTGTTTTGAAACGACAGAACTGGAAGCAAAACATTTCCCACACTCCTGGCATTTGTATGGTTTCTCCCCTGTGTGGGCTCTCTGATGAACCACAAGATCTGATCTGGAAACAAAAGATCTCCCACACTCTTCACATCTATGTGGGTTGTCTTCTGAGTGCAATCTCTTATGCATTGTGAGTGATGAACTGTGGGCAAAACATTTTCCACATTTGTGGCATTTAAATGGTTTCTCTCCTGAGTGGATTTTCTGATGCCTCACAAGGTATGAATTCTCAGTAAAACATTTCCCACATTCCCAGCATTTGTATGGTTTCTCTCCTGAGTGTCTTTTCTGATGCCTCACAAGGTATGACTTCTGAACAAAAAATTTATCACATACCTGGCATTTGTATGATTTCTTTGTGTGGGTTCTCTCGTGGCCTACATGGTGCAAAGTGAAAACAAAATGTTTTCCAGACACTTCACATCTAAAGCTTTTCTCTCCAGTGTGGATGCTCTTGTGAAGCATATATGCCATAAATGCAAAACATTCTTTGGGCACTGTAGATGTGTAGGGCTTCTCTCTGGTGTATTGTTCCTCTTTTGCGTGGGTTTGCTGGTGACTTGCAAGATGAAATTTGTTTGTAAAACACTTCCCACACTTGGTGCACACTTTCAATTTCCTCCAGTTATCTGTTGGAAAGAAATCCAAGCACAGACAAGATTTAATTGCAAATATGAGACAGAAGACTCATCAGGAAACAAAAAAAACCTAACAAACCATGAAAACCTTGAAACCATAAAATATCAGAATGAGAGAAAGGATGAAAAGAGATGCTGTCTTTTCACATAGGCCCAATTCCTTGTGAAAGTTGTTAAAGACATTTAAAAAAAAAACTTATTAAACGTTCTCTGATCTTAGTATTCTTTTATCTTGCTGCTGGTTTTATTTTGCCCATAAGGTAATATTTTTATTCTTTCCTGCTAATTTTGTCATGGCTTCATTACTATATCCTGTCTTTTAGTCTACAGTTTGCATTGCCTATTTTCAGCATCTTGGTACACCACTGAGGGAATACTGTCGATCGAGTGGGCAGATTTCTAAGACATAGAATAAAACAGTCAATATCTGTTATAAGAAGTGTTGGAAAACCCTGGCATTCTCTCTCCCCCACCTTGTTCTAGGGCAAGTGGGGCTTAGCTAGCAAAGAGTTTCTTTTTCCTTTGCATGTCAAAGCTTTCTGCCTTCTCACCTAAAGCCTCGCTATTGCCCTTTGTGTTATTTAAATGTATAGCTATGGTATCTAAGTGACCAGACCATGTGACCCAGGATAGACCCTGGGGGTCACTGGCCTTCCATAAAAGACCACACTTCTCAGCAGTTTGCTCTCTGCCATTTTTGCTTCCACTTCTTTCTCTGTGACCATTCTTCAGCTCTCCACCAAGAAGATGGTGAGTTAAGAATGAAGCTACTATCTTACCTAATCTTTTTGATAGCTAGTTAGGATCCAGGCTCACCAATGCATATGAGATTTTAAAAATCACTAGTAAACTTTTCAAGTTTGGGACTCTGTATACATTGTTGAGACATGGGATCCCCTTCTGGAAGCAATTTCTGTCTTAATGAAGGCACAGAGAGTAAGTCATGGAAGCCAAGAGCTATGTTTCATATAGTTGACAGACCTAGAGGGACAAAGCAGTATCTCATTAGGAAGGACAATGGATTCAGATGATAGAAAGGTGTTTACCAAGAAAGGACATGTTCTCATAGTTCTCCATCATTACATCCCGGTACAAAGATCTGTGGTTTGGATCTAGCAGCTCCCATTCCTCCATTGTGAAATACATGGTCACATCTTCAAAGGTCATCAGTTCCTGCAATGATAAAAACAGCTTGTTCTCAGAAACTCTGCTATGAATTTTCCTGTTGTGCTTTTAAAAGGACACTTATTTTATTTGTTTAAATACAGTGCTTGTTTTAACATGATAATTTGGTTAATTTTTTAATGTTATAATTTACAGTCTTTTAGCTGTAGGCCTTTCTTTAATTCAGGTTGCAAATGGCCTTGAGTCACCAGAAGAAAGATGGGTTTTAAATTTAAAAAAAAGTGACCAAATGAAATTGTGGTGATAAGCACAGTCAACATAACTTAACCACTGTAGAAGACAGACAGGTGAACACATATCTGCATGCTCCCATTTCAGGAGCCTATTCACTTTACATAATCATAGTGCTATTACTCTGCTTTAGCTACCAGGGATGCATCCTGTGGAATCTAGGCTTTGTAGTTTGCAGAAGGACTGGCACACTCTCACTGAAAATTCTAAATGTTTTTGTGTCCCTTCAAGTCATTTCCAGCTTATGTGACCCAAAGGCAAACCTATCATGGGGTTTTCTTGGCATTATTTGTTCAGAGGGTTTACTATTGCCTTCCTCTGAGTCTGAAAAAGTGTAACTTATCTAAGGTCACCCAGTGAGTTTCCATGCCCAAGTGGAGATTTGAGCTCTAATCTCCATACTCCTAGTCCAGCCACTATACAAATTCTTCTAGGAAATGAGGCAGAACATCCCAGAAATATTTTCGCTCCATCCTTTGCAGTAAAAACGCAACCTTAACAAGCCAAGTAATCAACAGTTTGATGCCTGAGTCAGTTACTCTACTTTACCTAAAGATAGGGCTAAACCTACTTAGGTTTTTAGTGAAAATGAGAAGTGGCTTTGGGGTGTTCAGTAAGATCTCCTACTCTGCATTGTTTGTGGCAGTGTAAAACCTGGGGTTTCTGGGTTAAAAAAATCTACACAATATTCACATACAACATTCTGCAATTCCTAATGGTTTAATTGCAGAGAAGTTATGATCCTGAACTTGCACAAAAGGTACCTTTCCTGGAGTTCCTGGACCTATAAGCACCTGAAAAGATCCAGATGGGGTGTCTTCCCACAAGGTTGTTATGGCTCTTCTGTTTGGTGTCTTCATTCCCCACCACAAACCCATCAACAGCTACAGAGAATCTCCTACCTGAGGTTGCTCTGCAGCAGCACTTTTCTCACCCTGTCTCCTCTTCTTTTCAGGTTGGGAAGAAGACTCCACAGAGCACTCTGCAAAAGGGAGAAAAACAAGACAAGGGGGGGGGGGACATTTCAGAAAGGCCATTTCTGCACTACACTGTTGATAGTGCTATTATTCCACTTTCAGCATCCGGTGGAATTTTGGGGCTTGTAGTTTCCTGAGGCCAAAGAGCTCTCTGGCTGAGAAATCTAAAGGCCCCTCCCTAAACTGCAAACCCCAAGATTCCATGGGATGTTGAAAGTGGAATCATAGCACTATACCAATGTAGTGCAGAAATGGCCAGAGTCACTTTTTCTCTTTCACAGATGTTATCCAACTTAGGGAGAAATGCTTAACTTGAAAGAGACAAACCTGGGAAAAATATCAATTTCTCTCAAGTTAATCTTTGTATTTATTTGAAAGAGAAGATTTTTGTAATGTGTAGGAACCCTCTTGGATCTATCCATCAGACCCAATGTCCATGTTTTAGGAAGAGCTAGACACCACTCGGGTTCTCAAAGTCAAGTGGCCATAGCAAGAGGCTTCTCCTGCTATGGTTCCTCCCCTTCTCAGCACGTGCTCTTCAGAGACAGAGGATCATAGAATCACAAAATCCTAGAGCTGGAAGAGCCCCGAGGGCCACTGAGTCCAACACCCTTCATGCAAAAATACATCATCAAAGCATTCCTGATACATGGCCATCCAACCTCTGTTTAAAAACCTCCAAAGAAGGAGACTTCATCACACTCCCAGGCAGTGTATTCCACTGTCAAACTGCTCTTACCAAATGTTTAAATGGGATCTCTTTTCCTGAAGTTTGAAGCCAATGCTTTGTGTCCTAGTCTCTGGAGCAGCAGAAACCAGTCTTGCTCCATCCTCCTTATGATGTACTGGCTCTGAACACCGAGGATCCATTTAGAATCTAAGTTTCAAATCATAGGGAATGATGACCCCTCCTCCATGAATTTCTCTAATCATTCTCAAAGCTTGTCGCTGCGCTTGCCATAACTTTATGTAAAGTAGTGCTTTCTTCTGTCAGGTTTTTTTTTTAGCAAATTTTTGCAAATATGGCAACATTTCTATACAAGGATACCATTCTCTATTTTTGCAAAGAGGCATTTCCTTTTGCCAGCCTA
This sequence comes from Iguana delicatissima, assembly GCA_948472985.1. Lineage (NCBI taxonomy): Eukaryota > Metazoa > Chordata > Lepidosauria > Squamata > Iguanidae > Iguana > Iguana delicatissima. The sequence continues at coordinate 211,161 of CAOKZL010001373.1, forward strand.
GAAACTATTGTCAGTCAGCTTCATGGTGTCACTGTGAGTTTCAATGTTACAGAAACTGGGACTGTATATTTCTTAACAGAGTTTTCAACACATCCTCTCAGTGATGTCCAGAGTTCTCAGTAAATATTAGAGAACACATGTAGTTCAGCAATAAACATGGTATCCAAGTAACCTGAGGGAAATCAGCAAGGTGGGATGTTTGTACAGTACTCTGTTTTCAATACACCTTGAAAGAAAAGAAAGTTTATGAATGCTATGAATGTTTATGAATCAACAGTATGTAATTAACTGTGCACCATGGGAAGAGGTAAGAAATAATAAGTATTTATTGTTATTATACAAACAAGTATACATATTCCCACCTCATTTCATGTTCCCATTTATTTATTTGCTGCCTTTTCTCCCAAAGTGGGACCCAAGGCACCTTCCAAGAAGTTAAAAATCATTTAAAACAATTAAATACATTAAAAAGCATACAAAATTATAACAAATTAATTTTTTAAAAAAATAAATAAGTAACAGCTCCCCTGCTCACTCATTAAAAGCCTGCTTGAAAAAAAATGCTTTGTCTGACTATGAAAGGAAAGCAGGGAGGGGGCCAGCCTAGCCTCCCAGAGAAGAGATTTCCACAGGGTGGGAGCAGCCACTGAGAAGACTCCCTCCCATGTCCTCACCAGGCGAGCATGCAAAGGCAGCAGCACCAAGAGAAAGCCTGCTCCTCCAGATCTTAGGGCTCTGGCTGGTTCAAATATTTCTAAGCGTATCTAGCTAGATAGCTAAATTCATACCCAAGCACACTGAAGTAAACAGAATTTTCAACTTTATTTTGTAACTGAGACAACTGTCGCGTGGGCACTTTTGTTACAAAAGAGGGAGACAAATACTTGATTGACACACACATAGCAGGTTGAAGGTAAACAGATATAAAGGCATAAAAAGATAAAAGAAAAGAGAAGTGGAGATGCAAGTTCTAAGAGAGCTGGGCAGAATTCACACATTTGAAATCTACTTTGCTATTTGTACTAAAATCTAGAAACCCACCACACAGAGGATGGTGCAAAAGACAAAGGTTATTTCCATACTACACTGCTATAGTGCTATTATTCCACTTTCAACATCTTGTGGAATTCTTGGGTTTGTGTTTACTGAGGCCAAAGAGTTCTAAATTTCCCAGAGGAGAGAGCAGAGGGAGCAGAGCAGAGGGTCTGTGAAGACATCCTTAATCAGGTGTGTTTACAGGCTTGAGGGTCTGTGCTTGCTTGTCTGTTTGTTGCTTCTGTTTGTTTAGCCCTGCTTGTGTTTGTTTGGCCTTGCTTGTGTTTGTGTGGACTTGCTTGTGTTTGTTTAGTCTCTTTGTGCTGGCCGTGTGCTCTCCCTGAGCACATGGTCTGACTAACGAGGGGGAGGAGCCAGCTAGGGGGAGGAGCCAGCTGGGGGAGGAGCTTTATCAGGTGCATCCAACAGCAAGTGCCTTTGGCGCGCGCACTTAAAGTACTCTACTTCAATCCTCCAACTTTAACCCTTAGCATTTGGTAGAGCAGACGTAGCTTGTACACCCAGTTTTTCTTTCTAGAATTACGTACTGTACTGCTCTCTCTAGTTTCAAGAATGGAAGGTGAGGGAGCTACTGCAGTCACCTGTAACACTTGTGGCATGTTCCTTTTCTTGCCGCAAGATATTCTCGAGTACACCTGCACCAAGTGTAAATGGTCACCTTCTTGGAAGAGAAGGTGCACTAGCTGGAGGCACGAGTTTCTGATCTTTATCTTATTAGGGAAGGGGAGGAGTTTTTGGATAGGGCAGAGAGGACCTACCGGAAGACCGAATGCACGGAGGAGCTGCCAGATCAGCAAGTTAGCACACTGTGCCAGGAAACGGAGGTTTGGGCGAATGTCACACGGAGGAGTAGAAGGACCAGGAAGGCAACAGAGACTTTTCACCTGCACAATCGCTTCAAAGTTCTTGGCCTTACGAACAATGAGGAGCGCCATGCGGAGAGAACAGATTGTCAACAAGAAGAAATCCAACTTCGGCAACAGGAACTAGGTCAATGCTCCCAGCCTCAACAGAATGCCCAGGCAGTCCTAGTAGAACATGCTCACCGAGGAGACCAGGACAAGCCGCAGAGGAGGTGAGTTCTGGTTGTTGGGGACTCTTTGGTCAGAGGAACCGAAACGGCAATTTGCAAACCAGACAAGCTCAATCGAGAGGTCTGCTGTCTTCCTGGGACCAGGATCAACCACGTAACGGCTAACCAGGCTGGTCAAACCCACTGACCATAAGCCCCTCATTTTGGTTCATGTCGGAACCAATGACACTGCGAGGAGCAGCTTTTACCACATCGCAAAGGGCTATGAGCTTATGGGGACGAAGCTTAAGGACCTTGGTGTGCAGGTGGTCATTTCGTCTCTCCTCCCTGTTCAACGATATGGTGCACGTAGAGAAAGGACAATAGCAGAGGTCAACAACTGGCTCCGCACGTGGTGCCGCTGGCAATGGTTTGGGTTTTTGGAACATGGCCTGAATTTCCATGAACGTGGGCTTCTGGTGAGGGATGGGCTGCACCTCACAAAACTTGGCAGGGATGTTTTTGCAAACAGTCTCGCAAGGAGGATTAAGAGGTCTTTAAGCTAAGTTCCGCTGGGGAGGGAGGCAATATTATTCAGGGCAGGGACTTGGCGAGTGCAGGGTGAAAAGGCCCAATTGATACTGGACAAGTAGTACAAGAGGCCAATGGCGGGAGGAGTAGAAACAATAGTACAGGACTTGCAGGAAGGGCCCGGGGACTTAAGTGTCTATACACTAATGCACGGAGTATGGGAAACAAGCAGGATGAACTTGAACTCCTAGTACAACAAAATAAATACGATTTGATAGGCACCACTGAGACCTGGTGGGATAAGTCTCATGATTGGAATATAGGAATAGAGGGGTATAGCCTATTTTATAAAAATAGACCAAACAAGAAAGGAGGAGGAGTAGCCTTGTATGTCAAGGATGTTTTCACCTGCGAAGAGATCCTTGACTTAAACCCAGTAAACCAGGTCGAGAGCATTTGGGTAAGAATTAAGGGAGCGAGAAACAATAGGGATATTCTGGTGGGGGTTTACTACAGACCTCCAACCCAGGAGGTGGAGTTTGATGACGCCTTCCTCAACCAAATGACTGCACATTCAAGTAGGAGAGATACAGTAATAATGGGAGATTTCAATTGCTCGGATATATGCTGGCAGTCAAACTCTGCCAAGACAGCAAGGTCCAGCAAGTTTCTTGCCTGTCTTGCAGACAACTTCATGGTCCAGAAGGTGGAAGAGGCCACAAGGGGATCAAATATTCTAGATCTGATCCTGACCAACAGGGATGACCTTGTTAATGAGGTAGAAGTGGTTGGATCTTTAGGGGGGGAGTGACCATGCCCTGTTGGAATTTGGCATTCAGTGGGAAGGAGAAGAGAAGGGTAGCCAAACACTCATCTTAGATTTTAAAAAAGCGGACTTTGGTAAACTTAGGGAGCTGCTGGCTGGAATTCCGTGATCAAGAATAGTGAAAGGGAAAGGAGTTCAGGAGGCATGGGAGTTCCTTAAAAAGGAGATATTGAAGGCACAGTCTAAAAACTGTGCCAATAAGGAGGAAAAATGGAAGGCATCTGAAGAAACCAGAATGGTTGACTAAACAACTCTCAGCTGAGCTCCGTGTTAAGAGAAACGTGTATAGGAAATGGAAGAGGGGGAAACCACCAAAGAAGAATTTAAGCAAGTGGCCCGGAGATGTAGGGAGGATGTCAGAAAGGCTAAAGCACAGAACGAACTTAGGCTGGCCAGAGACATTAAAAACAATAAAAAGGGCTTTTTTAAATACGTCCGCAGCAAAAGGAAAAAAGAAGGAGATGACAGAGTCGCTGCACAGAGAAGATGGTAAACTACTCACAGGGGGAAGAGAAAAGGCAGAACTACTTAACACCTTCTTTGTCTCAGTTTTTTCCCAGAAGGATACAAGCACTCAACCTGGCAGTTGGGGAGCAGGTGAGGAAGCAGGGGAAATGAGGCACGTAATAGGTAGAGGGGTGGTACAGGAATACCTGTCCACACTGGATGAATTCAAGTCTCCAGGGCCAGATGAATTGCATCCTAGGATATTAAAAAAGCTGGCAGAGGTCATTTTGGAACCGCTTGCTATGATCTTTGAGAAATCTTGGAGGACAGGAGAAGTTCCAGCAGACTGGAAGAGATCAAATGTTTTCCCCATCTTCAAGAAGGGGAAAAAAGAGGACCCAAATAATTATCGCCCAGTCAGCCTGACATCAGTACCCGGAAAGATCCTGGAGCAGATCATTAAGCAGTCAGTTTCTAATCACTTAGAAAACAATGCCGTAATTACGAAAAGTCAACATGGATTTCTCAAAAATAGGTCATGCCAGACTAATCTTATCTCTTTTTATGATAGAGTTACTTGCTTGATAGATGAAGGGAATGCTGTGGACGTAGTATATCTTGATTTCAGTAAGGCCTTTGACAAAGTTCCCCATGACATTCTTGCAAAGAAGCTAGTAAGATGTGGACTGGACAGGGCTACTGGCAGGTGGATTTGTAACTGGTTGACTGACCGTACCCAAAGGGTGGTCACCAATGGCAGATTCTCATCCTGGAGAGAAGTGACTAGCGGGGTGCCACAGGGTTCTGTCCTGGGCCCAGTGCTGTTCAATATCTTCATTAATGACTTGGATGAAGGAATAGAGAGCACGCTGATCAAATTTGCAGATGACACCAAATTGGGAGGGGTTGCTAATACGCCTGATGACAGGATCAAAATTCAAAATGACCTGGATAGATTGGAGAGCTGGGCCAAGGCTAACAAAATGAAATTCAACAGAGAGAAGTATAAGGTCCTACACTTAACGTAGAAAAAATGGAATGCAGAAATATAGGATGGGGGACAAGTGGCTGGATAGCAGTACATGTGAAAGGGATCTAGGAGTCTTCATAGACCACAAGCTGAACATGAGTCAGCAGTGTGATGCGGCAGCCAAGAAAGCCAATGCAATTCTCGGCTGCATCAATAGGAGTATGGTGTCTAGATCGAAGGAGGTACTGGTACCACTCTACTCTGCTTTGGTTAGACCTCATCTTGAATACTGTGTCCAGTTCTGGGCACCCCAATTCAAGAAGGACATGGTCAAGCTGGAGCAAGTCCAGAGAAGGGTGACCAAAATGGTGAGAGGCCTGGAAGACATGCCCTATGAGGATAGACTTAGAGAGCTGGGTATGTTTAGTCTGCAGAAGAGAAGGTTAAGAGGGGACATGATAGCTATGTTTAAATATTTGAAGGGATGCCATCTAGAGGAAGGAGAGTGCTTGTTTTCTGCTGCTCCAGAGACCAGGACAAGGAGCAATGGATTCAAGCTGCAGGAAAGGAGATTCCACCTGAGCCTCAGGAAGAACTTCATGACGGTCAGGACTGTCCGGCAGTGGAATGTGCTGCCTCGGAGTGTAGTGGAGATTCCTTCCTTGGAGGTTTTTAAGCAGAGGCTAGATGGCCATCTGTCGGGAATGCTTTGAGGGTGTTCCTGCATAGCAGGGGGTTCAACTGCATGGCCCTTGTGGTCTCTTCCAACTCTACATTTCTATGATTCTATGATTCTATAAATGCCCTTTCCCAAACTGCAAAATCCAGGATTCCATAGGATGTTGAAAGTGGAATAATAGCCTTTGTTCTGAATTTTATAAGCATCCTTCTATATCAAAATTTATATACAAATTATATACAACTATACCATTTCAACAAAGGTGAAAAAGAATTCATATGTAAGACAAAGTAGAGTATATAAGACATGTAATTGAAATTTATTTAGATAAATAAAAGATATAGAGATATTTGTATATGTAAAATAAGATAGAAGAGCAATAGAAGAAGAAGAATAAAAAGTAGAATAAGATGTTGGATAGGTATACAAATTTGATTGTAAATATTTCTTTGTTTTTTTGTTTCATATATATTTACAAAAAGAAAGAATGATTATTTGTAAATACTGATTGTTATAAATTTGATAATAATAAAATTATAAAAAAAAAAGTGGAATAATAGCACTATAACAGTGTAGTGTGGAAATGGCCAAACATTTCAAATGTAGGAATTCTGAGCCTGGGAATTTGTCTCAAATACTAAAACTGAACAGGGTTCACAGTAGTTCCCTACAAAGATCAACTGCTGGTTTATCTCTTGCTCTCCCATCTGTTTTTTTTCCCCACCTAACCAATAACTTTTACAAAGACCACACAGTCCCACTACTGTTCTAGAGTTTAGTAGAAATAAATAATCTTCATGGTCTGTATTTCTGTTCCCTCACCGGTGCTGTGCTGTGTTGAATGTCCCTTTTTCTCCAATACGAGCTGATCTGGAATCCATGGGTCCTGCTCAAGCCAGGAGATCAAATCAGGTTTGGTGAGTGCAAATCCTGCTGAAGAATAAAAGAGAGAAAAGATTACAATGGAATTTCGGATTTCAAATAAGGAGCTGTAATCAGACTGGACAATTAATATAGATGCTATGAGAGGCCAATACCCCTCCCAGATTGTTGTGGTAGTTCTCAATCTGACAAGGTGCCTTGTCTTTACCACGCAGCTCTGCCTTCTCCCTTATAACGCCACCTTTGTGTAAAAGGGTGAGAGTTTTCAATGTTTATTTAGAACCCCTTAATAGTTTTATGGTAGCACGTTTTCTGTGTTTCTGTGTTTCTTTAACTTAGCCGAGTGAGTATTTAGAAAAAGAAATTGTAATGTTTATTAAGATAACATACAGAATAAAATATTAGAGTTCATATGCAGGTCAAAGTTAATACATTTCTTCAGTGTACTTTTAGACAGTTCGCTTACATCTTTGGACTCTCATAAAAAGCACAAGTATCTTTAACAGCCCTTTGGCTACACTTCCACCAAAGGATCAACCCCTAATCGAGGTCACACTCTCTGGCCAGATCCGCCTAGAGTTCAGTTACTCCTCTGCCTCTCACTAGGGTTCCACTGAGAATTAGTGGCTGACTGAGGGACTCTACACAGCTTCTTTGGCTAAAAATCTCACTGAAGGACTCAAAACCAACAACAAGTATTTAATTTTATATAACTTTTTCTCTCCGTCACCAGACACACACACACTATTGGGCTGGGTTTCTCTCCTGAGGGGCTATCCTGGTTGCCTGGCAATCTGCTTCCAGGCTGCTCTGGCCCTTAAGATAACCACACCTCCAGAATTTTGTCACAGATACCTTCTCTCAACTCTCTTTGCAGGGTCACTCATAGTTGCAAAGACCTTCTAGGTCAGTTCAAACAATCTTAGAATGACAGAATTATACTTTTTTGGAGATCCCAAGCACCATCTAGTCTAGCTCCTGTGTATGAAGAAAACTCATGGCTAAATCATCACTGACACATGACCATCCAACTTTTGTGTAGAAGAGTTCACTGCTATCTAATGCTGCTTCTTTCACTGTTAAAAAATGCTTACCATCAGGGAGTTCTTTCTGATCTTCTGCTTGTCTTAGAACAATTGCATCTACCAGTTCCAGGAGACTCTAACTATGCAACTGGTCTGCAATTCATAATTTGGAAATTAGAATTAACCATGATTCTACTAATGCAGACATCATGGCAAAAGCATCTCACCATTTATACATAAAATTGCCAGCTACTGGAGGGCAGTATTAGGGGTCAGAAATAGTGTATTTACAACCCTAAGATAGCCAAAAATATCAGGACTTAGAATCAGAGAACTGGAAGGCCTGGAAAGCGTGAAGCCCTATGTGGAGCGGCTTAGGGAGATGGTATGTTTAGACACAAAAAGAGAAGGTTAAGAAGTGGCATGATAGCTATGTTAAATGTTTGAAAGGATGTCATATGAAAGATGGACAAAGCTTGTTTTCTGCTACTCCAGAGACTAGAACACAGAGCAATGGCTTCAAACTTCAGGAAAAGAGATTCTATCTTTAACATTAGAAAAAACTTTCTGACAGTAAGAGCGGTTTGACTGTGGAATACGCTACCTTGGAGTGTATGGAGTCTCCTTCTTTGGAGGTTTTTAAACAGAGGTTGGATGGCCATCTGTTAGGAATGCTTTGATTTTGTTTTCCTGCATGGTAGAGGAGTGGACTGGATGCCCCTTGCAGTCTCTTCCAACTCCATTATTCTATGATTCCATTCTACAGAAAGGATCCTATCTAAAACATTTGAAAACTAGTTCCTGGGGGAAAACATTAGGAATAGCTAATGTGCCCTACTTCTGGAATTTCTGACAATACTGGCTGGACATTATAGTACCTGGAAGAAATATGTCAAACTAATGGGAACATTCCTGTTACTTTGCATGGCTCTTCTCAGGTCCCCACACACACACACACACACACACACACACACACACACACACTCGCGCGCCCACACTCACCCACCCACCACAAACACTCAAATCCACATTTGACTTTGTGTGTGCACATGTGCCATCAAGTCCTCTGTCAACTTATCACAACCCTGTGGATTTCATAGGATTTTCTTAAGCGAGGAATACTCACAGGTGGTTTGCCATTTTCTTCCTCTGAAATACAGCCTGCAGCCGCTAGTACTCATTGAGAGTCCCCCATCCAAGCATTAACCAGAGCTCACACTGCTTAGCTGCCAAGATCAGACAGGATTTGGAGCCTTTAGGATATGTAGGCCTACGTCTGACATTAGAGAACCATAAAACCATGAAGGGAGAGAAACCTAAATTAATGATGCTATGGTGAGAGACGTTACTTTTTTTCCAAATCATCCCCAACGAACAGAACAAATTCCACATCTTTTGAAGACCTCCACAAGGCAAATGTAGCTCACGGGGAGTCAAAACAGCCTATAGTTGTTTCTGTCAAAGGATGAGAAAGCAATCCTTACCTAAGGAGGCCACATTGTGATAATTCTCTTGCATGCCGTCCAGGTGTAAAGCCCTCTCATTCTGATCCAACAGAGCCCACTCCTCCTCTGTGAAATCCAGGGCCACATCCTCAAAAGTCACTGATTCAGAAAGGAAAGAACAAAACTTGTCATAAGCTTCCAACATGCTTCTTATCCACTATGCCTGGAAAATTTGCCTCAAAACAGTAAACCAGTCTTATCAACTATATCCAAAAGATAGCAACTGAAGACAATATACGATCCAGGGATCTTCAGAGATGAACCATGGGTGAATATTTGTGCACATGCTTTATAAACAGAAGGTTCTAGGTTCAAGCTCCGGAATTTCTAGTTAAAAAGATCTGGTAGCAAGGGATGGAAAAGACCTCTGCCTGAGACTTTTGAGAGCTGCTGAAAACTAGAATGGTCAGTATAGAGAAGAATGGACCAACAGTCTGATCTGGTTCCTATGATCAAATCATGTCCTGATTCAGTTTCAGTTCTCAACCATTATGCTCTAACACCTGCTCAGAAAAAAGGGGGGGGGATTTTGGAGGGTGGGAGCCACTTGCTTAGTCTTCGCTGACCAGAAACAACGCTACTATTTCAAGCCTACAAAATCTGTAGTTTTGTCAGCTTTTCACCAAAAGTGAGCCTGAAATGTACTCCTCCCTCAAAATACAGAAGATCTTTCCTCCCTGAGCAATAAGGCAGAACACAGCTAGAACACACTGTATAGAAATGCTTTCCAAACTGTGTGTTGTGACATCTTAGTGTGTTGGCTGCAGTGTGCAGGTGTGTTGCTCAAATGTAACAGGCGGTGGGGCTGCCTCTCCCACCACCATTCCAGCTTGGGCCAAGGAAGACCCCGGCAAGGAGAGCAGCAGCAGGCCAAGTCTGGGTGAAGGAGCTGCCTCTCCCACCGCTGCCATCCTGAGTCGAGGAAGACCCCAATGAGGGTGGCAGCAGTGGCAGGCCAGGCTCAGGTGGAGGAGCTGCCTTCACTTACTAAATTACTTGTTGAATTACTGTGTCACAAAATAATGCATTTCTAAAAAGTGTGTCACCAACATGAAAAGTCTGGAAAGCTCTGCTGTATAGGGTGCCTTTGGCTCTCTTTCACTTACAGTCTCTTCTTTAACAGTCAGAAATTAACTATTTGTAAGCTACTCTGGTTTCCTTTTAGGCTAAATATAGTTGCTTTGAGTCTCAATTTTGGGAGAAAGGTGGGATACAAATAACAATAATAATAATATGCAGTGTACCTTTACATGCCTTTAATAAACAAACATATTAATTAGTAGTGCCTCTAACAGAAATGCCAAAAAACATGCCAACGGATGTCATGAACTACATCTCAAACTTATTTACACCTCCAAGATAAAAACAAACTCAGAAACAGTCCAGCTCTTAGAGTTAGGCAGCATTAGTGTACGAGTCTGTGCTTATCATAAAATGGCAGTAAAGTATTGAATATTTAATTTATTGTTATTGTATTTTTACTGTCAGTGAGGGGAAGGAGTGCTTGCTGGATTTTCTGCTTCATATAATAAAGCAAGTTGATCATATGTTGAATATGACACAGCAGTGTGATGCTGCAGTAAGTAGGCAAATATTATTTGGCCCTGCATCAATAGAACCATAGTTTCCAAGTCAAGGGAAGTACAGTAGGACCCCCATATCCGCAGATTCATTATCCGCTGATTCAACTGTCAAAAACCCGCAGAGGCATTTTGCCATCAGTAGAAAAAACTCAAATCCGAGACCAGCCAGCAATCTAACAGTCTTTATTGCGGGTAATTAAGTCACAGCGAAGCGAGCCATCTCTAACAGAGCAGACAAAAAAAAAGGAACACAGACACAGCCTGTTCAGAATCCGTGTTTAAGTATACATGTACAATAACATGAGGCTTTCAGAGACATAACATATGATCACAGCTGCATGTTCCAGATGGCCTGATTACATACAGTATTCTCATGGGAAACACTTTATCCTGCTAGCCTAAACAATTCCTACAAGCGGTTTTGCTTTCTCACACACTGGCAGTGGGAAAAGTGAAGCAAGGAGTCCACAATACTCCCCTACATTGTGACACTCCCCTACTCCTTGCGTAACTTTTTCAGCCACTATGAACTGGAGACTCCATCAACCCCAGCTTGCTAACGAGTTGACCAAATGCATCAGCAGGAAGTGGCTTAGTAAACACATCAGCTAAGTTCTCCTCTGAAGACACATAGGTAAGAGACACTTTCCCTTCTCGTAAGTACTGTTTCACATTGTGAAATTTGATGTCAATGTGCTTTGAACGAGAAGACACCCGGTCAGACACTGCCATTTGGATACAGGCTTGAGAATCACAACAAATTTGTATTGGCATTGGTACAGACCCATGCAGATCTAGTAGTAACTGCATAAACCATACCAACTCAGTACAGAGCGCAGATAGACTCACAAATTCTGCCTCTGCAGTAGACAAAGCAAGACAAGATTGTTTTTTAGACTTCCAGTCGATTACCACACCACTGTATCTGACAACAAAACCAGAAGTGCTTTTGCGAAGTCTAAGGAATCCTCTGCGAAATCACTATCTGATGAACAGACAAGTTCAGGAACTTGTTCAGGAAAAATGCTTAGGCAGTAATCAAGGGACCCTTTTAGGTACCTTAGTACCCTTTTCACACCCTGCCAATGATACTGGGTTGGCTCAGCACACGCTCTGCCCAAAATGTTGACGCTTAGTGCAATGTCAGGCCGGCTGGTGCCAGCTAAGTACAAAAGGCTCCCAATGACAGACTGATACAGGTATACATCAGGAAATAATTCCTCACTGATGTTTTTCAAAAAACCTGGCACCATAGGAGTTTGCACCGGCTTGCAGTCAGACATTTGACACAATTCTAACAACTTCACAATTTTTTGTTTCTGACACAGCAGAATACCATTTTCAACTCTCTGTACTTCAGTTCCAAGAAAGTTCTGAACTAGGCCTAGGTTCTTAACCTGAAACTTTTTTCCTGCTCATTTTCAAACATTTGCGCTTGTTTTTGTGTAGCACTGACCAAACACAGATCATCCACATATGCAAGGAGAATTTCCAAACTCTCCCCTTTCCCCGAACATATACACAGGGATCAGCAAGGCTTTGCTTGAACCCACACCCTTGCAGGGCATTGTGTAAACACATATTCCAACACCTGGCAGGTTGCCGCAACCCATAAAGTGATTTTTTCAAACGCCAAACTTAATTTTCTCTCCCTTCTACCACAAATCCATCAGGCTGGAGCATGTACACTTCTTCTTCCAAGTCGGCACTGAGATAGGCAGTGGTAATATCAAAGTGTGTGATGACAGCTTTTCTCTGAGCTGCTATTGAAAACACCAACCTGATGGACTGTGCTTTCACAGTCGGGGAGTAGATCTGATCCAGATCACTGATGTCTTGTAAGAACCCGCGTGCCACTAGGCGCAGTTTATGTTTCACCTGCCCATCAGCAGTGGGTTTTAACTTGTAGACCCATTTGCTGTCAATTGGCTTCACACCCTTGGGCAAATTACAAAGAGAATACACACCATGCTGAACAATGGAATCCATTTCACTCTGCGTTGCATCCCACCAGGGTTCTGCCTGCTGCTCAGGCATTTTCTCAACATCAGCAAAACACTGAGGCTCACAGTTTACAGCACACACACGAACTGCTAGAGACTCAGGAGAAAAACGTTTAGGTGGAATGCCTTTCGTTTTTCTTTGTGACCGTCTGGGGATCGGACGACCCTGCAAAGGCTCGTCCCTTTCCTCAGCACTGCAAGACCTCTTCACTGAGTCCTCGCTTTCTCTCTCCTCTGTGCAAGACCCCTGCACATCACTTGCAGCTCTTCTCCTCCGTGTGCCTCCCTCCTCTTTTGTTTTAACTCTTGAGGAACTGGGAGCGGAGGCTGGGAGCGAGCAGAGGCTGAAGGCTGCACTGGCTGAGAAGCTGGCAGACCAGTCACAGGGAGAAAAACTTCAGAAGCTGCCTGAACACGCGCCCAATTTGCGTGTTCCTCAAAAGAGGCATTTCTAGACACAACACAGAATGCCACCAGCATGAAAACGATACCTTTTGCAGTTGGGCTCATAGCCAACAAAATGCATACGCTGGGCTTTTGGCTCTCCCTTCCTTCTTTGCCCCTTGGGGATGTGCACCCAAGCAAAACTCCCAAACACTCTCAGATGTGCAATGAAAGGCTGTTTACCAAACAGACATTCATAGGGAGTAGCATTAACCACAGAACTCCACAGCCTGTTGTGTATGTAACAGGCAGTCAGAACTGCCTCGCCCCAAAAACTCAGAGGCAGATCTGCATCAAGTAACAAACTGTGCATTAGAGTCTGCAGAACCCCTGCATTCCGCTCAGCCACTCCATTTTGATGAGGAGAATAGCTGGCAGTCGTTCTGTGAATGATCCCTGGTTTTTTGAACCATTGTTGCATGTTCTCTGACAGGAATTCCATTCCTCTGTCGGTTTGCAGCTTTTGCAGGGAATAACCAAACTGCCTTTCAACCAAGGAACACCAGTTCTTGAGAACTTGACACACATCAGACTTTTGTTTCAACAAATAGCAGAAAACGTACCTGCTAAAATCGTCTACGAGATAGCAAATTCTAGCCCCCAGGGAGGGTTTACTCAAAGGACCTACAATGTCACAGTGTACCAACTGGAATGGGGCAGTTGGCACACAAGAACTAACCCTTGGTGCAGGGAGCTGTTTGGACTTGGCTTGTTTGCAAATTGTACAGTCAAGAAAAACACTACAAGGCTTCAGTGTACACCCTTTACAACAACCAGCAAGCTTCCTTAACACAGGAAAGCTTGCATGTGCCGCGCGCCGGTGGAGGAGATGAAGGCACTCATTATGTTGTGGGACATTACCATACACATTACACACAGTGTGTCGTAGCTCAAGGAAGAACAGCCTCCCTTCTCGTGTAGCCACAGCACATACCACTCCATCTTTGAGGATTTTACCTTGCTTCCATAGAACTCAACCTTGAACCCAGACTCTGTCAGCTGCCCCACAGAAAGCAAACAGAAATCAAGAGAGGGAACAAACAAAACATTTTTCAAACCCATGTCAAGTGCAGGGACAAAAGCTACACCTTCGCCACAAACTTTAGCCTTTGTCCCATCTGCTAATGTCACAGTGGAAACACTGGCAGAATCCAAACAGTCAAATAAATCTTCAGAGTTGACCAGATGCTGGGAACAGCCACTGTCAAGAAGCCAAATGGAATCACTTGCCTCCTCAGAGCCCGACACGGTGTCCGGAACAGCATCTCCCACAGCAACAGCAACTCTCAGATGCCCTCTGGCTCGACCTCCTCTGCCTCTGCCACGGCCCCTGGAACCAGCGCCTGTGAAGCCTTTCTCCCCTTGCTTCAGGAGTGGGCAATCATGCTTAAGATGAGAAGCAGACCCACAGCGAAAGCACCTCCGCACGGCATGGGCTCTCACCAGCCCCTCCTGCCTCGCTTCAGCACCCGGAGAACTTTTCCTCCCGGCACAGGCCTCTGCAGCTGGAGCCATCTGAGTGGGAGTTGCTGCATTCCTCGCGCGCTTTTCCTCTTCTTCCAGCAGACGAGCAGAAACCAAGGAGACGGTTAACTCTCTCTCTGGCATGGATTGAAGTGAGGACACGACTAGATTCCAGGAACTAAGAGGGAATTCAAGATGCAAAATACCTTGTCACCTTCAAGCAACACTTTGCCTTTCTCCCGAAGTGACGAAAACAGCTCTGAAAACTCTGCCAAATGCTGGCTAATTGGGACACCGGGGGCCAACTTATATTATACTCGTATTATAGAGGCGGCGCAGAGAGCGTACTTGGCGGCAGCCGTTTGACTCAGATGCAACTCCCTCAGCCTCACCCAGCCTTCTCGAGGGGTGGCAAGATCCCTAATATATGTGAGCTGGTCATCTTCCACAGTAAGGAAGAGGATAGACATAGCACGCCTCGTTGCTGCTGCTATTTCCGCAGCAGTCCCTTGGAGAGCCATGGGAGCTGTAAAAGCACCCCATAGCCCCTCGGCTTGTAAATACTTTTCCATGCGAGCCGACCACACCAAGTAATTAGTTGCGTTTAGCTTAACAAGAGGCAAGCCCCCAGGCGCCACTTGAGCCATTGTAAAAACAGCTCAAAAACCTCTCATAACCATCCTCTGCTACCATGTCAAAAACCCGCCAGAGGCATTCTTGCCATCAGTAGAAAAAACTCACATCTGAGACCAGCCAGCAATCTAACAGTCTTTATTGCGGGTAATTAAGTCACAGCGAAGCGAGCCATCTCTAACAGAGCAGACAAAAAAAAAGGAATAAGGAAACAGCCTGTTCAGAAATCGTGTTTTAAGTATACATGTACAATAACATGAGGCTTTCAGAGACATAACATATGAACACAGCTGCATGTTCCAGACTGCCTGATTACATACAGCATTCTCATGGGAAACACTTTATCCTGCTAGCCTAAACAATTCCTACAAGTGGTTTTGCTTTCTCACACACTAGCAGTGAGAAAAGTGAAGCAAGGAGTCCACAATACTCCCCTACATTGTGACATCAACTATCCGCGGTTGGCTCCCCACCACTCCTGCGATAGCGGTGGCGGCAGGGAGAGAAGCAAGGAGCGTGGTATCGCACTCCTGCTGCCTCCTGCCCCTTGCCCTGGGGACCGATCGCAGTGGCGGCAGGCAAAAAGGAGCAAGGAGCATTCTGTCCCTCACCCAGGGCCTGACTGCAGTGGCAGCAGGCAGGAAAGGGGCAAGGAACACGATCCCACGGTGGTGGCTCCCACGGCTGCTCCTCACCACCTCGATCGGCCAGGAGCAGGCGGGGACAGGGTGTTCGCTCCTATCTGCAGATTTCAGTTTTTCCGGGGGGGGAGGTGGCGCAGAACCAATCTCCCATGGATATTTTGCATTAATCAGGCCTCACCTGGAGTACTGTGTTCAGTTCTGGGAACCTCATTTTAGAAAGGATATGGACAAGTTGGAAAAGCTTCCAGGGCTGTTAAAGGATAAGACATATGGAGAACAAAACATATGAGAAGAGACTGAAGGAGCTAGGCATGTTCAGTTTGATGAGAAGAAGACTCAAGAGTGACATGATTGCAGTCCTTAAATACCTCAAAAGAGCTATTACAAAGCCCATGAGCCATGCCTGTTTTCAGCTGCCCCAGGTGATAGAACCCTATCTATCGGTTTTCACAGAATCATAGAGTTGAAAGAGACCACAGGGGCCATCGAGTCCTACCCCCTGCAGGAACACACACCAACGCATTCCCAACAGATGACCATCCAGGCTCTGCTTAAAAACCTCCAAAGAAGGAGACTCCACCACACTCCCAGGCAGCAGATTCCACTGCCAGACAGCCCTGACCGTCAGGAAGTTCTTCCTGAGGTTCAGGTGGAGTCTCCTTTCCTGCAGCTTGAATCCACTGCTCCGTGTCCTGGTCTGGAGCAGTGGAAAACAAGCCTGTTCCCTCTTCAATATGGTATCCTTTGAAATACTTAACATAGCTATCATATCTGTCAGGACCCTGGAACTCCAGGACACAAGCTCCGAGTCTGAGCCAGAGGCAGAGGGCTTTGAGGCCATGGAGCCTGCTGCACCAGCAGAGCCCACCCCAGAGGCTGCCCCAGACACAGAGCCTGTGGCTCCAGTAGCCCCAGCAGCAGAGCCAGGGGCTGCCTCAGACCCAGCCAAGCCAGAAGAGTCAGATAGTGAGGTTCAAGAGCAGGTGCCTACTTACCAGCAGCATCAGGAGCAAAAGAGTGCACTCAGGAGGTCAGAGCGTTTAAGTAGAAAACGCCAAGTAATCAGGCTCCAGCTGAGATAGCACCTGGAGGAGTTGCCTGCCTATAAGAGAACTCACTCAGCCTGAGGTCTTTGTTGACTCACAATCGTCCATTTTGGTGTGCTGTTGGTGTGGATCCTTGCCTTACCTCCTGGAACGCTGCCCGACCTGCTGGAACGTCGCCTCCCTTTGAACATGGACCGGTTCTGGAAGACTCCTCTTGCTTAAACAGACTCTGGTATGTGGACTGCTACTGTTTGCCTGGCTGTGATGTAACAGCCAGGGAACCTCCTCGCTGCAAGAAGCTCCTTAATTTATTGTTGCCTTCTCTGTTCATTACTGTCTGCCTGCTGCAGAAAAGCTCTTTGATTTATTGCCGGTCTTATCTGCGAAGAGACCTATTAACCGTGATTGGTGTTGACAATATCTCCTCTTAATCTTCACTTCTGCAGACTAAACATACTGAGCTCCCTAAGATGCTCCTCACTGGGCATGGCTTTTAAGTAATGGGATGGTAGATTTTGACTATACATTAGAAGCAATTTGACAGAAAAACTGACCGAGTGGTTTGGCAATGGAACCAACTGTCTAGAGAGATGATGAGATCACTTTCTCTGGACATCTGCAAAATGAGGCTGGACAGCTACATTCTTAGGGATGTTCTAGCTTGAGATCCTGTACTGAGCAGGGGTTGGAATCAATGGCCTATGGGGCTCCTTCCAACTCTATGATTCTTAAGTTGAAGGGCATGGATAATACGCATTTCGATTGTTATTCATGACTGCTTCTTAGACAGCAAATGTATTAACTACAGGAAAAGAGATTCCACCCGAACCTCAGGAAGAACTTCCTGACGGTCAGAGCTGTCCAGCAGTGGAATGTGCTGCCTCAGAGTGTGGTGGAGTCTCCTTCTTTGGAGGTTTTCAAGCAGAGGCTGGACAGCCATCTGTTGGGAGTGCTTTGGTGTGGGCTCCTGCATAGCGGGGGTTGGACTGGATGTCCCCTGGGGTCTCTTCCAACTCTATGATTCTATGATTCTAAGGCAGCCCTTTCTCTGTCACACTACCTGAGGCAATTCTGCTGGAATCATTTCCATTCTTCATGGCACAGGCCATCTGGTGACACTTGGTCACTGTGTTTTCACTTTGGAAGCTAGAAGGGTAAAAGACATGTGACGTTTCAATTAAAGCACTCCAATTAAAGGCTAAGAGAGAAAAGAGAGAGAATGTTAGTTTGTGATCTAAAACGTGCTGGAAATTACAGATCCCCGAAGTGCTAGCCCTTTTTGGGGGAAAAAATTAAGACTAAAACTTTTTAAATTTGGCATACAGTAGGTATCAGGAATTTGTCCAGTCTCTGTCCTGTTGGGGCCAAATTCTGTTTGCAAAAGGACGGAGCGTCTTCCCTGTGCAATCACTGCTTGCCCAATTGCAAAGTAAACAGGAAAATTTACATTTGCATCAAGATCCACAAACAACTCCCTGCTTTTAAAGTAGTGACTTGTAGCACCCCCATCAATAAAAATCACATTGTGATGTTGACTCTCAGGAGTCTGGAGGAGTTTTTCATTAATCAGATCAACATTAATATCAGTGGGAGATCTGTGTTTAGAGTTAAACTTTGCTTTCTTAAAGTTGCCTTTCTTAACATTTGGTCTCTGCTGTTCCAGGCTTTTGGCTTTGTATTCTTAATTTTCTTCCCATTTGTTCTAGAGGAAGAGGAGGCTTTGATATGAAAATCCACTTCAACAAGATGGGCTAATTCTCTGCTTGTAGCCCTTATTTCAGGGTTGAATTCCATTAAATTCTATTTTGATATTCCATAATTCAACAATATCACCTAGCAAAGTCATACCTCCCTTAACTTGCAAGGCATTAATTATTGGACTGTAATATTTTGGAAGAGCCAGTGTGTGTAGCAGTTTGAGCACTGGACTATGACTCTGGAGACCAGGGTTTGATTCTCCACTTGGCCATGGAAATCCACTGGGTGACTTTGGCAACATCACACACTCTCAGCCCCAGACAAGCCCATCATAGGGTTGCTTAGGGTCACCACAAGTCAGAAACAACTTGAAGGCACACAACACAACAACAACAACAATTTGGAAGGCTATCCAAAAGCAGTCCAAGTTTCACAGACTCTGGGATAGATTCTCCAGGAAGTTGAAGCCCAGACAGAATGGACATGAAGTATTCATGTGCTCATTCAAAAATCAAAGGTTGGACAATTTTGTATACATGACCCTTCTTATTAAAGAGCAGTTTAAATTAGGTAAGATAGTAGCTTCATTCTTAACTCACCATCTTCTTGGTGGAGAGCTGAAGAATGGTCACAGAGAAAGAAGTGGAAGCAAAAATGGCAAAGAGAGCAAACTGCTGAGAAGTGTGGTCTTTTATGGAAGGCCAGTGACCCCCAGGGTCTATCCTGGGTCACATGGTCTGGTCACTTAGATACCATAGCTATACATTTAAATAACACAAAGGGCAATAGCGAGGCTTTAGGTGAGAAGGCAGAAAGCTTTGACATGCAAAGGAAAAAGAAACTCTTTGCTAGCTAAGCCCCGCTTGCCCTAGAACAAGATGGGGGAGAGAGAATGCCAGGATTTTCCAACAGGGCAAAAACAAAACAAGGCAAGCAGTTCCAGGTTGCCAAGTTAGAAAAATTTACTAAGGGATTTTACAATTACATATGCTTTGGGGAGCTTAGGTACTAACTAGCTAACAAAAAGTAGGGATGGGATAAATCCAGAATTTTCCGAATCCAAATCTGGATCCAAATCTCTGGAAGGTGCTGGGAATCCACAAATCTCACGAATCTCGAATCTTTTGAATCCTCTTTTTAAAAATGGTTTAAAAAGCAAGGGAAAGAAGGACAATCTTGGGCAAGATACACCCTCTCAGCCTTAGCAAAAGCCGAGGCAAAGGCAAACCTCCCTCTGAAGAAATCTGGCCAGGACAATTGTCATAGTTTTGTCTCAGGATCTCCCCAGATTGAAAATGACATGAAGGCCCTTTCTGCACAGGCAGGAAAATGTGGATTAATCCCACATTTTCCTGCTTGTGTAAACAGGGCCACATACTACAGTACAGAGCTAATCCAGGTCAAAACTGGATTTTCTTTGCATAGCTCCTTCAGGCATCCTGGGGTTTGTAGTTTGATAATGCAGCAGCAGACTTTGGCAGAGAAGGCTGTGACACCTTGTAAAACTACAAACCCCAGAATTGTGTCTGAAAGAAGTTTGCAAGGGAGCTGCAAAGGAATCTCCCAGCTGTCCTTGAAATCTCAAGTCTGTAGCTTCCAGTCAAGTGCTGAACTTCAGTATTAAATGTTCAGTTTAAATATCTTAGAATACAACCTCAGATGTAATTTTTGAAATCGCTAGCAAAGGCCCTTATTACTCCAAGGGAAAAATTCACCTATTTGCCCCTTGTGTGTCTAGTTGTTGAAGTTTTCAGGCGTCCCGGTCTCCAACAAACTACTTAGGTGGGAGATTCAAAAGGTTCAGTTTGCCTATTATGGCACAGGGATTCGGATTCACAAATCTCGAATCCCTGCCAAGGATTCGAGGATTCAGTCGGCCCATCCCTAACAGAAAGATTAGGTAAGATAGTAGCTTCATTCTTAACTCACCGGCCTCTTGAAGGAGATGCAAAGCATGGTCAGAGAGAAGGAAGTGGAAGCAAAAATGGCAAAGAGGAGGAAGAAGGGAGAGATCTTAGAAGTGGGGTCTTTCATAAGGCCAATGACTCTGGGAACTACCCTGGTCACATTATCTGGTTGCCTGTATAGCGGACGAGCAGTTTCGGGTCAGTCCAGATGACTTCTGGGTGTGAGGGAAAAGCAGTTGAGAAAAGCAGTTAATTTTCCCTGCAATTGAAATGACTGTGTTTGAAAGAAGAACAATAGGACACTGTGAGATAGAATGTTAGGGAGGATGAAATGTGCTTCGCTATGCTTTGCAATATTTGTAAGATTACGCTGGAGAATGGTGGGAACCATTGTATGTGTCAGTTTCCTTTCTTGGACATGTGATGTCTTGTACTGTAAATTGCTTTGAATGTAAAGAGGCGGGGCTCAGACTTTTGAGAATTATCTCACTGAGACATTGTGCACAATAAATCTTTTTTCTAAACCGTGGATCTCAGTTCCACTACACCTGGATACCAAAGGTATTTATAGCCATGCAGTTAAATTGCACAAGAGCAAGAGTGAGGCTTTAGGTGAGAAAGCAGAAGGCTTCCTCATGCAAAGGAAAAAGAAACTCTATGCTTTCTAAGCCAGTGGTTCTTAACATTTTCTTTATCAGGGACTGCCCTGTAAATTTGTTGCCAGGGACCACCCAAAATGTGACTCAAGATTTAAATATTCAAATATTTATTTAAATATTCAACTGTTTATTCATTAAAGGCTTCTGTAGACTAGGATACAAATCCCCAGTCAGACACTGGATGACTTTGGGCAACTCACACTCTCCCAGCCTCAGAGGAGGGCAAAGGCAAGCCCCTTGTGAACAAATCTGGCAAAACACAACAACTAAAAAACCTCTGATAGGCTCACCTTAGGGTTGCCATAAGTCAGAAGTGACTTGAAGGTACAGAACAACAAAGTGCCACTGTCAGGGAGAAGTTCTTTCTAGCCATCATGTCTCTTTCCTTTGAAAACTGACTTACAGCGACTCTAAGGTGATCCTATCATGAGGGTTTTCTTGGCAAGATTGCTGTCCTTGCCCATCTCAGAGTCTGAGAGAATTTGACTTGGCTGAGATCACTCAGTGGACTTCCATGGCCAAGTGGGGATTCAAACCCTGGTCTCCAGAGTCATCATTTGGGCGCACACACATGCCTGCTGTCAGATGGCAGCAAGGGATGCAGGGACGAGGGCAAGCACCAAAACTGGCCCAGCTTCCCTTCGTTTCCAAGGTAACCATGGGAGCTCAGGTGAATGAGAGAAGACAGGATTCAATGTGGTGCGCAGAGGATGGTGTTGGCATGGAGACGCAGCACCAGGACCTCCTCACAGTGGCAGCACTGCCACCTTCCTCCGTTGGCTCTCAGCCACCCCTCTAAAGTTTATCTGGTGCTCGCTCTCACTGGCATTCATAGTCCTCTTCCCACCCTCCCTTTTCTTTCCAGGTTCTTTTTCTGACTGTAAGCCTGACCGCAGGACTTGTTTCTCCTCCCCTTGTTTGCAAATGAGGGAGCACACCCCCCCACTGCTGCATCCCTGTCGCTGCTGCTGTTGGTGTTCAGCAGCAAGGCTTCGTAGACCCCCTGTGAGGGCTTCACGGACCTCAGGTTAAGAACTGGGAGCTGGGAATGTTTAGTCTGCAGAAGAGAAGGTTAAGAGGGGACATGATAGCCATGTTTAAATATTTGAAAGGATGTCATGTCGAGAAGGAAGCAGGCTTGTTTTCTGCTACTCCAATGACTAGGACAAGGGGCAATGGATTCAAGCTGCAGGAAAGGAGATTCCACTTGAACCTCAGGAAGAACTTCCTGATGGTCAGAGCTGTTTGGTAGTGGAATATGCTGCCTTGGAGTGTGGTGGAATCTCCTTCTTTGGAGGATTTTAAGCAGAGGCTGGACGGCCACCTGCTGGGAGTGCTTTGATGTGGGTTCCTGCATGGCAGGGGGTTGGATCGGATGGCCCCTGTGGCTCTTCCAGCTCTATGATTCTATGAGCCACTGATCTAAACTCCATTTGCCCGAAAACAAGATGAGAGAGAGAGAGAGAATGCTGGAATTTTGCAACACTTACACGTCATCCTATGTTAAACCTTGCGTGTAATCTGAGGGATTGTTGGAAATGTGAAACATGAAGTGTGCATATTGCCACAATATGCAAGATGAAGGGAAGGAGCACTGTGTTCTTATTCCTTTTGATATTGGTTTCTGTTAGAGCTGGTTCTGTTAGAACTTTGTTACATGTTACATGTTATATACCTGGCTGGGGAAATACGTTACATCTGCTTCGAGAATGTGTAACCACATGTGTTCCTGCGTAGTGTTGAGTTACTGCCATGCTGCATGTGGTCCTGATGCTTCATGCTATGGTATTGCTGTATTACAGTGTACAATGAGCTTTACTGTATCTGTGCACTGAGGATGGACTACATTGGGTATTCTTGTGTTTTGATGCCCTTTACATTTACAGGTTTGATTTTCATGAATTTGCCTGTTTTTCCAACCCTTGCCTCACTCACCCAACCTCAGACACTCTTTTTCCGGTGGAACTTTCCCTCTCAGCGGCTCCAGTCTGGCTGCGCAGCCTTTTAAAACCTCCTCTGTGGTCCTCCTCCTCCACCACCCGCCACTGCCCAGCCAGCTAAGGATGACTCACAACCCAATTTCTCAGCAAGCAAACCCTTTCCCAATGCCTCCCGCACACCCAAGGAAGGAGATGGGCAAGAGAGAGGAAGAACAGGGGCCCCATGCTGACTCACCCCCTTTCCCTCTCCCTTCCCTGATCTGGTTTGGAACCTTCTCCAACATGCCTTGACCCCCTTCCCACAGACATGCACATACACGTATTTTGATATTTGCATTTTTTCCACTTTTGCAAGGGTCCTGAGGCCCTAAACTTAGTGCTCGATCGCACTACACTGTTATACTGCTATTATTTCACTTTAACTGCCATGGCAACATCTTGTGGAATCCTAGGGTCTGTAGTTTAGTGAGGCCCAAGAGCGCCCTGGCTGAGAGTTCTAAATGCCCTTCCATAAATTGCATATCCCAGGATTCCATAGGATGTTGCCATGGGAATAATAGCACTATAACAGTGTGGTGTGATAAGGCTCTTAGTTAATGTAGAGGGCCAACTGTATTACACTTTGCCTTTTCTTGCTACACGTAGTAATGCTCGGCCATGTTGTTAAGCAACATAGCATTAAAGGGACTGTTCTTTTAAAATCTCAGGTACAGTAAAATAAACTTGAACAGTTTAAAACAATTTAAAACAATAATTTGAAGGCTAAAACATCTCAAACCATTACAGTTGTATATATACAGAAGAATCCCCTTCAGAGAAGGCTCTTAGTTCAGTGGAACTGACTTAGGGGTATGCAGAATTTATACCTTGCAATTTAAGAGCCCAGCTGCTTGATGGACGTGTGCCATCTGACACAGCTCTTTGAAAGGTTATGGTCAGCGTCACAATTGCATCTTTCTGTGACCCCACTGTAAAAGGGGAAAAGATGGGGACAAAAGACATAACACAGCATCACCTTTAAGACATAAGTGATTTATTTCAGTATGAGCTTTTGTGGATTTCATTGCCATTTCTTTAAATGCACTGGTGAACTATGATACTAACACCCTATTAAATAATGATGACAGAGGTGTAAGTGTGCTGAAATACCTGTGGCTTGACTTTTATGTTTCTTCAAAGCAACTGGAAAAGCGACTTGACATCCACAAAAGTTCCTGCTGCAATAAATTACTTAGTCTTAAAGGTGCCAATAGATTCCTTTCCCCCACTCCCTTTTCTTTTTCTATTGAAACAGACCAACATGGCTATCTCCTTAAAAACTTCCTTGTCTATGAGCTAGAGCGTAGGTGGGGAAATCATGCAGTCCTCCGCATGTTGGACTGAAGTTCCCAGCACATTGACTATGTTGGCTAGAGCTACTTGGTTCCTGCAATCCATCAATCTCTACAAGGTATATTGATTCCCACTATACACTACTGTACACTTTTACAGCCATGCAGAGTAGAAGCCGGAAGGGTAAACAAACAGAATGTAGCCTTGTATAACATAGGGTAGCTTCCATGGGGCTAAAATATAGTGAAATTGTTCCCATGTTTGTTGTTATTTGCTATCAAACCTGATTTCATCTATGGCGGTGGTTCTTAACCTAGGATCTGGGGACTCTAGGGGGCCACAAAGCCCTGCTGTACACCAACAGCAGCAGCAGCAATAGGGACATGACAGCAGAGGGGTTGTAGGTGATGAAACTGCTCCCTCATTTGCAAACAAGGGAGCAGTTTGGGCACGTGCACATATACCCCTGTTGCTGCATTCCTGACAAAAGGAACATAGCAGCAGGCATGTGCGTGCACCCAAACTATGACTGTGGAGACCAGGGTCTGAATCCCCTTCAGCCATGGAAACCCACTGAGTGACCTCAGCCAAGTCACATTCTCTCAGCCTCAAGAGAAAGGCAAAGGCAACAAATCTTGCCAAGAAAACCGTCATGATAGGTTTGCCTTAGGGTTGTCATAAGTCATCTTTCATGGGGAGAGACAAGATAGCTAGAAAGAACCTCCCTCTGTCAGTGGTACTTTGTTGTTGTGTGCCTTTAAGTCACTTCTGCTTATGGCAGCCCCACAGGAAACCTATCACAGTTTTTTTTCCTTTGGCAAGATTGGTTCAGAGGGGGTTGCTTTTGCCTTCCTGTGATGCTGAGAGAATGTGACTTGCCCAAGGTCACCCAATGTTTGAGCAACATTTTGAATTCTAATCTTGAGAAGCCTTTAATACATAAATGGTTGAAAATTTAAATAAATATTTGAATATTTAAATCTAAATTTAAATATTTAAATCTTGAGTTAAGTCTTGGGGGTCCTTGGCAACAAATTATATTTGCAGAGGGTCCCTGGTAAAGAAAGGGTTAAGAACCACTGATCTATGGCAACCCTACAACTAGAGACCACCAAGAGCTCCAGCCACCAACAGCCCTGCTCAGATCTTTAAAACTCAAGAGCCCTGGGCTCCCCGGTTGAATAAATGTATCTGCAATGTAGTGTTTCTTTTTGCCTACTGCCTTCTATTTTACCAACGATTACAGGCATACCTCAGTTAATGAAGCCTCTGATAAAGAAGCTTCTTTTTACAAAGTCTCTTTTACACCTGCCCAGCCCCTCTTTGCTCCTCGTTCTCTATCTACCTGCATCAACAAAATCAGCACTAAGGCTATGGTGAAGAAGGGGTAGAGAAACACAGACTTTGTATGTTAAATTGCAGAAATGTCTGTAGTAATCTAGGGCCATTTCTGCCCCTTGCTTTCAACATCCCATTGATTACTGGGATTTGGAGTTTAGGGAGGGGCCCTTAGAATTCTCAGCCAGATTGCTCTTTGGCCTCGGTAAACTACAAACCCCACAGAATTCCATAGGACGTTGTAAGTGGAATAATAGCAGTATAACAGTCTTGGTGGCACAGTGGTTAAATGCTGGTACTGCAGCCACAAGGTTGTGAGTTCGATCCTGCTGGGCCCCAGGTTGACTCAGCCTTCCCACCTTGTTGGCGGGCAATTAGAGAGCACTTAGCTGATACACATGCTATTGCTATTGCTGTAACAGTGTAGTGCAAAAAGGGCCAATGAAAGAAAAACTTGGGTTGGGGAAGAATGGAATCACTATAGCCCAGTGGTTCTCAGCCTTTCATTCTCCACATGTTTTGACTTCAGCTCCCAGAATTCCTGAAGATTAGCCATATTTGCTGAGAATTGTGGGAGCTGAAATCCAAATCACCTGGAAGACCAAAGGTTGAGAATCAGTGCTCTACCTAATCCCACTGTAGTTGAGCGCACCTGCTTACAGCAGACAAGGTACATATCAGCTGCCTCCAGAATCCCCTTCTAAGCATGAGTGAGCAGCAGAACAGAGAGAAAAGGGAAAAACAAATCAGTCTGCTTCACCAGCATGTTTTTTTTTAAAAAAAGCATAGATTGATATACCAAAATGGAAATCATAAGAAATGGAAATGTCTGGACACATGCTGGAAGAACATGTCAAGAAAACGTTGTTTACTTATGCAAGTGTTTTCTGACCTGGTTGTTTCATTTCACACATGCATAGTTAGTTTAGGATAAAAAGTTTGCTGGAACATGTTGAGCAGCTCTTCTATTTTGTGGTGTAGGAACCTCTTTTGTTGTGTCCCTTCAAGTTGTCTCTGACTTATGGCAACCCTAAAGCCAACCTATCATGGGGCTTTCTGAGGCTGAGAGTGTGTGACACATCCAAGGTCAAGCAGTGGGTTCCCACGGCCGAGTGGGGAATCCACTCAAACTACTACACCATGCTGACTGGTGTAGAGTGTATCTCTAGCCTTCTCATGCGATGTCTACCTGTGGTACTTCTGCTGAAGAAGTAATGACCAAGGATGCTTCATGAACTGAGGTATATCTCTATTAGTGGCGGATGACTCTGTCAATGTATAGGAAATGCTTTAAATTGGGCCAAAGCTCCGAGAAGCCTCCTGACTGCTTTTCTCCCATTAGCTCCCAGCATGTCTCAGCCCCAGAAAAGCGGCCCTCTGGGCTAAAGATATGAAGAAAGGACCTCTTGTATGCAATACACAATAATCTACTTCTCAGTTGAAACAGGGATGGGGGCAGGGGGAATCCAGACAAAAGGTTTCAAAGAAGTAGCTGTGTTAATCTCCTGAGCATAAAAAGTGTTAGTTTCTCACAACATAAAAAGGACGAAGGGATGGGGAGGGGGGAGAAATGTAGCAACACCTTTCAGACTAATTGGTTTTTATTTTTGCATGTGTTTTCAGGGATATAGCCCCACTTTTTCGTCACTCTATACAGCTTCCGAAGAAGCCGGCCTATATCTGTTGGGAGTTAAGAGTTTCCCACGGTGTTAGCCCTTTTCAGGAAATTCTATGAAAGTTAAAACGGTTAGGAATCAGCCTTTTTTTCAGCAGAGTAGCAGAAAAAGCATGCACATCATGTTGCCTCCCTGAGCTGAAACGGACTAAGAAAACAAAACAAGGCAGGCACTTTCAGGTTACAAATTTAGAAAAAAAGTTACTAATGGATTTTACAATTACATATGCACTGGGGAGCCTAGATCGTAACTAGCTAAGGAATAGATTAGGTAAAGTAATTGTTTCATTCTTAACTCACCCTCTTCTTGATCAAAATGGGAAGCATGCTTAGAAAGAAGGAAGTAGAAGCAAAAATGGCAAAGAAGAGAAAATGGTTTGAGTAGTGGGGTCTTTTATAAAGCTGATGACCCTAGGAACTATCCTGGGTCACATGATCTGGTTGCCTGGATACCAAAGGTATTTATAGCTACATATTTAAATAACACAAGAGCAAGTGGTGAGACTTTAGGCTTTGTCATGCCAAAGAAAAAGAAACTCTATGCTACCCATTTGCCCTAGAAATGGAGGGGGGGATGCTGGAATTTTTCAACAGGGAGAAGAAGCCCTTTCGGCTAAAGATATAAGGAAAGAATCACAGAGTTGGAAGAGACCCTGGAGGCCATCCAATCCAACCCCCGGCTATGCAGGAACACACATCAAAGCATTCTCAACAGATGGCCATCCAGCCTCTGCTTAAAAACCTCCAAAGAAGGAGACTCCACCACACTCCGAGGCAGCATATTCCACTGCCGGACAGCTCTGACCATCAGGAAGTTCTTCCTGAGGTTCAAGTGGAATCTCCTTTCCTGCAGCTTGAATCCATTGCTCCATGTCCTAGTCTCAGGAGCAGCGGAAAACAAGCCTGCTCCCTCCTCAAGATGACATCCCTTCAAATATTTCAGCATAGCTATCATGTCCCCTCTTAACCTTCCCTTCTCCAGGCTAAACATACCCAGCTCCCTAAGACGTTCTTCATAGGGCATGGCTTCCAGTCCCTTCACTATTTTGGTCACCCTTCTCTGGACAGGCTCCAGCTTGCCAGTATCCTTCTTGAATTGAGAGGACCTATCAGGTGCATGCAACACACAATAAACTACTCCACAGTCGAAACAGGCATTAAGGTGCGGGCAATCTAGGCCATTTCCACAATAACCCGTTATAGTGCTATTATTCTACTTTCAACATCCTAAGGAACCCTGGAGTTTGCAGCTTAGGGAGGGATTCCATAGGATGTTGAAAGTAGAATAATAGCACCATAACAGGCTAGTGCAGAAACGGCCAAAGACAAAAAGTTTCAAAGAGGCAGCCCTGTTAGTCTCTTGAGCATAAAAAAGTGTTAAGCTTCTCGCAGCATAAAAAGGAAAAGGGGATGGGGGAGAGGGTGGGGGGTGAGAAATGTAGCAGGACCTTTAAGACTAACTAGTTTTTAACTTTGCCTGTGCTTTGCTGGATATAAACCCATTTCTTCGTCACTCTGCATCCAAAGAAATGGGCTTATATGCACCAAAGCCCAGGCAAAAATAAAAACTAGTTAGGCTTAAAGGCCCTGCTACGTTTCTTTTTTCCCCTCCCTCCTTCTTTTCCCGGACAAAAGGGTCTCGCCGGCTGTGGGGAAGAAACGACCTACATTCAATCTCAAGCCACTCACTGCCTCCTGCTCACCTCCAGGCTGCTCCAAGAGGCAGCGACACGGAAGGATTCGCGCTGCTCCTCCGGCTCTCGTTCGGCTTCAGTCACGCGACGGGAAGCAGACGGGAAAGCCGTTTGGAGGACTAAGAGGACCCTAAGAAGAATAGGCGTGTGACTCTAAAAAGGGTCCTCCCTGAACCATCAGCCTGCCCTAACCTGAGAGCCCAAGTCCCGCTCGTCTTCCTCCTGCCAGGCAAAGGTGGGGGCCGGGTGAGAACTGTGGGTTTTGGATTAAGAAAGGAAAAATACAGAGGCAAAAGCAAGGAAGGGAGGGGAGGCACAGAGGGGTGGGCTGGAAAAGCCGCTGGACAGCCCTATCTGTTGATGGGATTGCAAAAAGAGTGGGAAGTGGGTGGGTTTTCCAGGGAAATGGCAAATATTTTTGACTCTGTGTTTAATAACATACTGCCAATTATCTTTGAAATATTAAAATGGAAACACAGCACGTTTTATAATTCAGTCCTTGAACTGCTCAAGAATGGGCAAAGACTGTGACATTAAAAGAAAGATATCTCCAAAGTAATTACACAACAGAGAGGAAAAGGGGTTAGATTGATGCTCTTAGACTGTAAATGCTGCCAGATGTCTTTGGCATCCAAGTAGATCCTAGTTTCAGTGCTTTATACAATTACAGTTTTAATTTATACAATTACAATTACAGACAAGAAGCAGCAATTATGAGCAAGTCATTATTTAAATACAACGATATCCAACATTGCTGCTAAACACTGGGCAATATTAGAAGTCATCAGCACATCCACATATTCTTCTAAATGGTGTATGGGGTCCTGCTTGCCATCATTTTTTTATTGATGCGTATTTAACAAAAGCAGTAATGAGTCTAATAATACTGATGAAATGGGAAAATGTTGGAAATGTGGTGAAAAAGAGGGGTCCTTCTTTCATATGTGGTGGACTTGTAAGGTTGCAAAGAAATTTTGGAAGGAAATACATGATGAAACTCTGAGAATGTATAATTTAAACTTTGAAATGAAACCCGAATTTTATTTGTTGAATATGTTAGGCCAACAAAGAGAAGTAAGATCTCATCGGAAAACATTGTTATATGTTATAACTGCAGCAGGAATGACATATGCACAACGCTGGAAAGAAGGAAATTATATGGATATAAAAGAATGGAAATTAAAAGTTCTGGATATGGTAGAGATGGAAAGGTTGGCTTTTTCACTTAAAAATAAACCAATCCAGAACTTTGAAAGAGAATGGCAAGAAGTTCTGAACTGGATAAAGGAATGAGGGAAAGAATAAGAAAGAGTGTTGGAAAAAATGGTAATTTAAATTAAAGATGTTATCGACTAAGTATAAGCTGAATGTAATAAGGTTAAAAGTAATAATGTGTTAATCTTCGAATAGAAAAAATGTATAAATGGAATGTAAACACAAACTCAACTGGAAAAATGATGCTCGGAAGTGGGGAGGGAGTTTTATTTTGAGTAAAACTTTAATAAAAATATATACAAAAAAATAATACTGATGAAATGAAAGCTTGCTGTAATCAGGAATGGAGTTTTGTGTGTGTTAGAAGGGACTGTGAGCTCAGCTCGGTTTGGATAATTCATTCCAAGTTACAGGGTTGTTTTCTAGATTGCGCCCCCTTACATAAGGTTTCAGATGGTAAATCTTGGAGTCACCAGAAGCCTGATATTAATAAGCTTGTAGAGAAATATGCCAAACTGTATGTTTCCACAATCAAAACCTGAATTCTCCTGAATTTGGCTCAAATGAATTCACCTGAACCAAATGAGAAAAAATAGTGGGTGGGGGAGTGTTTTCCAGGGGATTGGCAAAGATTTTTTTGACACCCAATTATAACTGTGTAACCATGGCAGTAGCAACAGTCCCTCCCATGAGTCTGTAAATAATACTGACGAAATGAAGAAAGTTTGTTGTAATCAGGAATGGAGTTTTGTGTGTGTTAGAAGGGACTGTGAGCTCAGCTCAGTTTGGATGATTTATTCCAGATTACAGGATTTTTTTTTTATTCTATTCCCCCTCCCCACCTTTTACATCAGGTTTCCTATGGTAAATCTTGGGGTCACCAGAAGCCTGATATTAATAACCCTGTAGAGAAATCCAGCAATTTACATGTTTCTGCAATCAGAAACTGAATTCTCCAAATTTGGCTCAAAACTGAATTCACCTGAGCCAAATGAGAAAAGAATCGTCTGTGTTTATTTTTCTGTTTTGTGCTAGAGTCAGATAATTATTTTGTTTAATGTGGTTTTAAAGTGTTTAAAGTGTTTAATGTGGTTTGGAGGAGAGAATACTACTATTTACAGTATGATTCATTCCACATGTACCTTTGTTAGGTATTTAGATGTCATTTTGAAAACAAAACAACCACAAAGCTATTGAAAGGGAGCTGTTAAGAGGACAAAAGAGATCTACCTATGAAGTGAAAAAAACAGCTGTCCTTTTCCAATGAGGAAGTATTTTAGTCTGTTCCAGCACAAGCAGTGAAATCCTGTGGCATCATTTCCGCACTACATTGTTATAGTGCTGTTATTCCACTTTCAACATTGTATGGAATACTGGGGTTTGTAGTTCAGGGAGGGGCATTTAGAATTCTCAGTCAGAGAGCTCTTTGGCCTCAGGAAACTATAAATCCCAGGATTCCAAGGGTGTTGAACGTGGAATAATAGCACTACAACATTATAGTGCAGCAAGGCCCTAACACATTCGTTATAGCATATACTTTTATGGCTTTTGTATAACACTTCACACATCTGATGAAATGTGCTGTAGAGTCGAAGGCGTTCACGGCCAGAATCATAGAATCATAGAATCATAGAAATGTAGAGTTGGAAGAGACCACAAGGGCCATCCAGTCCAACCCCCTGCCATGCAGGAAAACCCTCAAAGCACTCCCGACAAGTGGCCATCCAGCCTCCGCTTAAAAACCTCCAAAGAAGGAGACTCCACCACACTCTGTGGCAGCACATTCCACTGCCGGACAGCCCTGACTGTCAGGAAATTCCTCCTGAGGTTCAGGCGGAATCTCCCCTCCTGCAGCTTGCATCCATTGCTCCTTGTCCTGGTCTCAAGAGCAGGAGAAAACAAGCCCACTCTCTCCTCGACATGACATCCCTTCAAATATTTAAACATGGCTATCATGTCCCCTCTCAACCTTCTCTTCTGCAGACTAAACATACCCAGCTCTCTAAGTCTGTCCTCATAGGGCATGGCTTCCAGGCCCCTCACCATTTTGGTTGCCCTCCTCTGGACCTGCTCCAGCCTATCCATATCCTTCTTGAATTGGGGTGCCCAGAACTGGACACAGTATTCAAGATGAGGTCTAACTAATGCAGAATAGAGTGGTACCAATACCTCCCTCGATCTAGACACCATACTCCTATTGATACAACCAAGAATTGTGTTGGCCTTCTTGGCTGCCGCATCACACTGCTGACTCATGTTCAGCTTGTGGTCTATGAAGACTCCTAGATCCCTTTCACACGTACTGTTAGCCAGCCACGTGTCCCCCATCCTATATTTCTGCATACCATTTTTTCTGCCTAAGTGTAGGACCTTACATTTCTCTCTGTTGAAGTTCATTTTGTTAGCCTTGGCCCAGCTCTCCTATCTGTCCAGGTCCTTTTGAATTTTGATCCTGTCATCAGGCGTATTAGCAACCCCTCCCAATTTGGTGTCATCTGCAAATTTGATCAGCGTGCTCTCTATTCCTTCATCCAAGTCATTAATGAAGATATTGAACAGCACTGGGCCCAGGACAGAACCCTGTGGCACCCCGCTAGTCACTTCTTTCCAGGATGAGAATCTGCCATTGGTGACCACCCTTTGGGTACGGTCAGTCAACCAGTTACAAATCCACCTGCCAGTAGCCCTGTCCAGTCCACATCTTACTAGCTTCTTTGCAAGAATGTCATGGGGAACTTTGTCAAAGGCCTTACTGAAATCAAGATATGCTACGTCCACAGCATTCCCTTCATCTATCAAGCAAGTAACTCTATCATAAAAAGAGATAAGATTAGTCTGGCATGACCTATTTTTGAGAAATCCATGTTGACTTTTCGTAATTACGGTATTGTTTTCTAAGTAATTAGAAACTGACTGTTTGATGATCCGCTCCAGGATCTTTCCAGGTACTGATGTCAGGCTGACTGGGCGATAATTATTTGGGTCCTCTTTTTTCCCTTCTTGAAGATGGGGACAACATTTGCCCTCCTCCAGTCTGTCGGAACTTCTCCGGTCCGCCAAGAGTTTTCAAAGATTATAGCAAGAGGTTCCGCAATGACCTCTGCTAGTTCTTTTAAAATCCTAGGATGCAATTCATCTGGCCCTGGAGACTTGAATTCATCCAGTGTGGCCAGGTATTCCTGTACTACCTCTCTATCTATTCTGTGCTGCATTTCCCCCACTTCCTCACCTGCTCCCCAACCGCCAGGTTGAGTGTTTTTATCCTTTTGGGAAAAAACTGAGGCGAAGAAGGTGTTGAGGAGTTCTGCCTTTTTTCTTCCTCCTGTTATTAATTCACCATCTTCCTTGCGCAGTGACCCTATCGTCTCCTTCTTTTTCCTTTTGCTGCGGACGTATTTAAAAAAGCCCTTTTTATTGTTTTTAATGTCTCTGGCCAGCCTAAGTTCGATCTGTGCTTTAGCCTTTCTGACCATCTCCCTACATCTCTTGGCTACTTGCTTATAATCTTCTTTGGTGATTTCCCCCTTCTTCCATTTCCTGTACATGTTTTTCTTAATACTTAGCTCAGCTGAGAGCTCTTTAGTCAACCGTTCCGGTTTGTTCAGATGCCTTCCATTTTTCCTCCTTAATGGCACAGTTTTAGCCTGTGCCTTCAGTACCTCCCTTTTAAAGAACTCCCATGCATCCTGAACTCCTTTCTCATTGACTATTCTTGACCATGGGATTTCAGCCAGCAGCTCCTTCAGTTTACAGAAGTCTGCTTTTTTAAAATCTAAGACGAATGCCTGGCTACACTTGCCTTCTCTTCCCCACTGAATGCCAAATTCTAATAGGGCATGGTCACTCTTCCTCTGAAGATGCCAGCCACAGATGCAGGCGAAGCGTCAGGAGAAAATACAACCAGAACACAGTCTCAAAGCCTGAAAAACCCACAAGAACAAATGTACTGTAATCCAGAAAAATGTGTATCTGTGTGTAAGTCTTTTAGAGAGAGTAAATGTGCTGTAGAGATTTGAGTGCTGAACTACAACCCTGGAGACCAGGGTTCGATTCCTCACTCAGCCGTGGAAACCCATTGGGTGACCTCGGGCACATCACACACTCTTAGCCCCAGAAAAATCCCATGATAGGTTGGCCCTATGATCACCATGAATCAGAAATTAATTGAAGGCACACAACAACAACAACAACAACAACAAAGTCTTTTTGGTTTCACACCCCTACTGTTATTACCATACTATCATGTTGGCCCAAGACTCATTCACTTGAGAATAAGACTGATTGTGGATTCAGTGGTATTTTCTTTAAAGTAGATAGTAGCTGGCAGTTCAGTCATTGTCCCTGTGATTGCAGCTCTGTCTCCTCACCATCTTTGTATCTGAAGAAGTCTGCTCTACATATTTAGGATTCCTTCAGGATGCGGAAGCTAATTCTTCCAGTCTGGGAGGAAATCAATGCTTCCTTCCACATATATTTTCCTGCCAGAGTACATGGACAGCGAGAGATATGAGGCTCACAGGGATAAGGTGGTAGAAGTAGGTGTAGTCTGTTCTCCTTCAACTGATTGTTAATTAAGCGAGGGCTGATGTGTCTGTTCAACTTGGCCTTTGGCAATTGTTTTAATATTTTAAAGTAGTTTTGGTGTCTGTTTTAGCCATAGTCAGTTGACATGGAAAGGTGGTACAGAAATGTAATAAGTAAAGACTCAAGTAAGGTTGCGGCTGAAGATGACCAAAATGGTAGAAGGCCTGGAAACCCTGAGGTGTGGCTTAGGGAGCTGGGTATGTTTAGCCTGGAGAAGAGATGTTTAAGAGGGCGCGTGATTGCTACATTTAAATATTTGAAAGGATGTCATATCGAAGAGGGAACAGGCTTGCATTCCACTGCTCCAGAGACTAGGATCACAGAGCAATGGATATAAGCTACAAGAAAAGATATTCCATCTAAACTTTAGGAAGAACTTCCTGGTGATAAGAGCACTTCAACAGTGGAATACGCTGCTGCCTTGGAACATGATGGAGTCTTCTTCTTTGGAGGCTATTAAAGAAAGGCTGGATGGCCATCTGTCAGGAATGCTTTGATTGCATTTTCCTGTTTGGCCCTCTATGAGTCTGTGACTTCATATTAGTGGTGTCTGATCTATCTGTGGAACTTATTTTTGCTAGAGATTCACACCTTAGCACGTATTTTAGGTGAGGCCATTTCCGCACTAGCCTGTTATAGTGCTATTATTCCACTTTCAACGTCCTATGGAATGCTGGGGTTTGCAGTTTAGGGAGGGGCCAGCCCTAAACTGCAAACCCCAGGATTCCGTAGGATATTGAAAGTGGAATAATAGCACTATAACAGGCTAGTGCAGAAATGGCCTTAGAAGCTAAGTTATTGCCTGTAAGGTATTTGGGGAGGGGGGGCAAGTAATGTTCTCTGCTAACTCTGTCCTGCAATCATTCTATGCCTGTTGATATAGTGGCACAGCTTTGCTGGTTGGTAATATTAGATCTGTAGTCCAACACATTTGGAGAGCACTAGGAGGAAGGCTAACAAAAGTTTGGCATCTTATTTCCCACAGCAGGACTTGACAGTAATCACATTCTCCCAGTGTTGTTCCCCAGTATCTGATATTCAGAGATACACTGCCTCTGAAAATGGGGGTTCTACTTGGCTGTCATGATTAATATCATTGATAGAATATCCATGTAAGCTTACCCTTTTTGTCTAATTACATGATGCAAGCTGCCTTGTTAATCATTTTTAGGTAAAAGGATGATGGGCGTTTTAAAACATTTACCTGCGCGGTTAGCCGCATTAGCCAGGTATGCTAAAAACAACATTTCCTGTGGCACTGTCAAGCCTAACATGTTTTCTTTGGCATAAGCTTTCATGTTCTACAAGCTGCTTCATCAGTTGTGTCTGATCAGTCTATGAAAGCGTATGCCAAATAAAACTTGTTTGTCTTTAATGCGCTATAAGACTCTGTGTTATTTTAAATTTAAAAAAAAAATAAGAAAAAAAACATTGGGGAGAGATCGTGTGTCCTAATGCATTGTGTCCAGAAGGTTAATAAGAGCAGATGCCTTGGAACATTGGTAAAAGTGATATTTGCACCCTAAGCGTTTTTTTTGTAAGAGATATTTCTTTGAAGGTGGCTTCAGGATTATAAAAAAAGAAATGTTATTGTTGTGTCTTCAAGTCGTTTGTGACTTATGGCAACCCTAAGGTGAACCTATTACAGGATTTTCTGTGGGCTGAAAATGCGTGACACACTCAAGCAGGGAATTGGATGCCTTGGGACATTAAGAAACTTGTTAATACAGGAGTGAGGAATCTAGGGTCCTCTAGCAGTGTAGGACTACAGCTCTTACTATATTTTATAGTATATGTATAGTATGTATAATATATATAGTCTAGTATATAGCCTATGATATCTGGGGCTGATGGGACTTGAAGTCTGTCAACATCTAGAGCAGTGGTTCTCAACCTGTGGGTCCCCAGATGTTTGTGGACTTCAGCTCCCAGAAGCCCCAGCCACTATGGTCAATGCTCAGGGCTTCTGGGAGCTGAAGTCCACAAACATCTGGGGACCCACAGGTTGAGAACCACTGATCTAGAGGAGCGTAGTTTCCCCACCCTTGCTGAAAAAATGCTATGTCAGTGCCAAATATTAGTAGTAGTCCTTGACCTGCACAGGAGAATTCCTTCAGACGGAAATATTTTGCCTGTCTTTAGGAAAAAAACAACAGGGCTCATAACCAAATCAGTGGTCGTGAATTGAGGTCCCATTCTAAACTGGTACTTAGTTTCTGAAGTTGGGGGCCTGTGCTTACGGAGTGAAAGGAGAAAAAGACTTTCTGCACATGCATAGAGGGATGCAAATAATTATTACTTTATATTTCCAGAGCTTGAGTGTTGGAGAAGCTAAGACCAGGTTCAAATTCAGATCTGTGTCCTCTGCTTCTGTTTCCAACTGCCAGAAAGTTCAAAGAACTGAGTGACCTGGCTTTATTGGAACAGAATCTGTGTTTCAGCCTCAACCAGTGCTGTAGGGGTCTCCCAGCTAGACTGTTCCCTGCATGACCCAGATTTCTTCTGTCTTTCCAAATCACTGTCACTTTTTATTTTTCATTGGAAAAATTTAAAACAGCTCCTTAGTTTCCCATCATTCATTTTATGCTGCAGACAGTCTCTCACATAGCTTGATATGGGGTGCAGTTATTACAATAGCCCCATGTAATCTAATGTTGCTTCCATTGTTTATCCAGCCTTCACAGCCTGCAGGAAAAAAAAATCTTTGGATTTCCTCCCAACCCGCATCTGTGGGAAATGGAAGCACTGGCTGCAGTCGCAGAGCTGTCTCAGGTATGTGATTGATAGCAGGGCTATTCTGCATGAACACAAGATGGAGCTAAGGGCATTTACCTCTGTCTTCTACACCTCTAAAGAATGCAGTTGTTCAGCCAAGTGTTTCAGAAAAAAAATTGCTTGAGAGAAGGCAGCCAGTTTCAGAGATTAGTAAGGTTAATTTTTGGACCATACTTCCCAGAATGGTTCCTGACTGTGTAATACTTATTGGTGGATCCTGCTGCTTTTGTTATTATATTTATTTGTATCCTGCTTCTTTCCCAAAATTGGGACCTAAAGTGGCTCACAATTTAAAAGAACAATAGGATTAAAAACATTCAGAAAATGAATATTGAAATACTGTTGGTCCTCCACATTTGCTAGGGTTGGGGGCTTAAGACCCTTGAAAAAGTGAAGAAATCACAAATATCAAAATGTAGGTGGGTGGGTGGGAAGGGGGCTCAAGCATGGTGGGAGAACAGGCAGCTGAGATCCAAACCAGGTCAGGGAAAGGAGAGGGAAAGTCTGCATGGT
The DNA here is from genome assembly GCA_948472985.1 of Iguana delicatissima. Taxonomy (NCBI): domain Eukaryota; kingdom Metazoa; phylum Chordata; class Lepidosauria; order Squamata; family Iguanidae; genus Iguana; species Iguana delicatissima. Next base: position 249,241 of record CAOKZL010001373.1, read on the forward strand.
AGCACTACACTTCCTCTCTCTCTCGCTCATCTCTTTCCTTGGGTATGTGTAGGGCATTGGGAGAGGATTTGTTGTGCTGAAAAATTGGGGTGCAAACCATCCTTAGCTGGCCCAGCAGCAGCTGATGGAGAAGGAGGAGGACCAGAGGTGGTTTTTAAAGGGCTGTGTGGCCTGACCAGAGCTGCTGAGAGAGAAGCGCCTGAGGTGGGGAGAGACTGAAGAAACTCAACTCTGTGAAAGTCAAATCCTCAACCTCCCACAGAATTAAATTACAGTATTAAAACAAATCAAACCTAGGGTATAACCCCAAAATTAAAACTTTTCTTATTGATGGCCAAATTTAAAGCAGCTTATGTGACTGAAAAGACAGGGGGCAGAGCTAGCCCAAAATGCGGCTGCTCTTTGGGTTGTCTGGCTTGGGTGATGACTTAACAGTTAGGAAGACATATGTAGGAGGGTTATATCCTCCCATATGAACCTACCAGGGTTTTGAAATCTTTGGAGGAGGCCCTTCTCTTAGTCCTACCAACCTCACAGGCATGTCAGGTGGGGACATGGAGAAAGCCTTCTTTGTAGCCGCTCCCAGGCTGTGGAACTGCCTTCCTTCTTGTCCTTCCTGTTGCAGAGGAAGACTTGTTTTTGTTCCAGCAGGCTTTGGGAAACTGACCATTTATAAGAAAAGGGCTTTTAAGAGATGCTATAATGTTTTAGTTCTTGTCTTTTAAAATGATTTAAGTTCTATGGTTAGCTGAAATCTGTTTAAGAAAAACTTCTTTGTATATTTTAGCTATACTTACGTTTATCTGTTTTAATTTTTGGTTGAGTTCCAAATGTGAAGTGAAAAAAGTAGGATATAAATAAATGCCACATGCTCTTGGCCTCAGAGGAAGACAATGGAAAACCTCCTCAGAATTTTGCCAAACCCCCCCATGACATCATTGCCATAGCCCAGAGTTGAAATGGAGGCACATAAAGACAACAAACACCAAGGCGCACTCGTTAGCAAATTACAAATGATGCAAAAATCACAGGCTCAGGATCTTCCTGCTTTTTGCTGCCCAAGATCTCTTTCCTTTGCCACCTCATGGAACAAGAATACATGATGGGCAAAGTCATGCTAAGAAGAGCAGATAATATATAATATAAACTAATAATATAAAAGAACCAAAATGTTAGAAGGCCTGGAAACCATGCTTTTTGAGGAGGGGCTTAGGGAGCTGAATATGTTTAGTCTGAAGAAGAGAAGGACAAAAGATGGCATGATAACCATGTTTAAATATTTGAAAGGATGTCATATGTAGAATGGAGCAAACCTGTTTTCTGCTGCTCCAGAGACTAGGACATGGACCAATGGCTTCAAACGTAAGGAAAGGAAATTCCGTCTAAACAGTAGGAAGAATCTCGTGATAGTAAGAGCAGTTTGACAGTGGAACGCATTGCCTTGGAGTGTGGTGGAGTCTCCTTTTCAAAAAAAAGGTTTTTAAACAGAGGTTCAATGGTCATCTCTTGGGAATTCTTTGATAGTGTATTCCTAAATGGCAGGGGGTTGGACTTAATGGCCCTTGTGGTCTCTTCTATGATTCTCTGATTCAATGGGGCCAAACTTCACAGTAACAGTAACAGAAGGCTGAGAGGGGACCTGTGTACGATAATAGGTGCAAAAGCCCACAACAATCTTTAGTATTTGCATTGTATGTTCACCCTTTGTATTATATTTCTTTCCCAGGAGCGCAGTGTTGAATTTGAGGACGTAGCTGTGTATTTCACAGAGGGCCAGTGGGCTCTGCTGGGTCCACATGAAAAAGCTTTATACCGGGACGTCATGCAAGAAAATTATGAAAATGTGGCCTCTTTAGGTAAGCACTTGCTTTTGTTTCTGCCCCTTGCCTAATACTCTTTTCAAGCAGGGGTGGAGAACCTGTGGCGTTACACTGAATCTAGCTTTCTGAGCTTTCCCAAATGGCTATGCCTCCCCCTTCCATAATACCACTGTGTCATGGTTTCCCAGTTTTTGTACAAATCTTTTCCCCTTCATCCTAAAAGCTTGAAATGCCTCTCCTCAAGCCTTGTTGTTGACAATGAGAGCTTTAAACTATTGGGAACCCACTGGGTGATCTTGGGTGCCTCACACACTCTCAGACCCAGAAAACCCCATGATAGGTTCTCCTGAGGGTTGCTGTAAGTTGGAAACTACTTGAAGGCATACAGTAACAAATTTTTGGGTCTGCTCCTTTTGTCTTTGGTCCGTCCCACCCCTGGAATATGGCCCCTAAGAACTTAACCTAAGTTGAATTCAGACTGAAAGAGGTTCTCCACCCTTGACTCTAGAGAACTCTGGAAGGTGAGAGCTTTGTTTTAGGACAGCGTTCCCCGAGGCAGGGTGGACAGCAGGCACCCAGGGTCGAACCCAGGTAAGGAAAGGAGAGGGAAAGGGGGCAGGTCAGCATAGTGGCCCTATACTTCCTCTCTCTTGCCCATCTCCTTCTTTGGGGTGTGTGAGAGGGTTTGTTATGCTGAAAAATTGGGGTGTGAGCTGTCTTTAGTTGGCCAAGCAGCAGCTGGTGGAGGAGGAGGAAGACCAGAGGCAGGTTTCTAAAGGGCTGCACTGCCTGATCAGAGCTGCTAAGAGGGAAGGTTTCTGGAAAAGAAGCGCCTGAACAGGGAGCAGGCCTTGGAGAAACTCAGATAATCAAATCACTGAAAGTTAAACCCGCAAAAGTGGGGAGCCAACTATACAGTGATTTAAATGATTAACCATTTGCTGGTTTTTTCAGGACACCTGTCATGCATCTCCAGAGGTGGCTACATCACTCTGCCTAATTGGTAGAGTTAGTGAGGTCCTTAAAGCAGGCATTGTGAATGTGCGGACCTCCTCATAACCTCTGTGATCTCTCACTACTGGCTGTGCTGGCTGGAGCTGTCAATAGTTGTAGCTCAAAAGCTTCAAGGAAGGGATTACATATTCCCCACCCCTGAAATACAGGCTGGTTGAGTGATCCTATTTTGTTCAGATTTCAGAAGCTGAATTCTATCCAGTCTTTCTTTTCTGCCTGTGCAGGATTTTCAGCTGCCAAGCCCAGCTTGATCTCCCAGCTGGAGCAAGAAGAAGATCCATGGGTTCCAGATCAGTCAGTCACAGTGGAAAAGAAGGTTCTGTCAGAGCCAGACACAGGTAGGGGGGCCAGAAGGATCTGGCCTGTATGGAGCCATCTAAACAGTTGCTCTTCCTTGCATGAGCCAGTGGGCTTCCCAATCATGTTCTTTTTCCACCTTTCCTGTGAACAGAATTTCCTGATGTGATCATAAAGCTGGAACAAGAGGAGGAGCCATGCACTCTGGATTGCCAGAGATGGAAGGACAGTCAAGCCTTTCCAGGTACCAGCTACCAGAGGTAGCTTGGCAGGCCCAGAGGATGGTAGGATGACATATTTATTTAGCAGTCCAGTATTATTCCCATGACTTTTCTCCCATAGTTCAAGGCAGCTTACCCATCTAGCTACAGACCCAACAATAAGAGTGAAATTGCAAAATAAAATATAATAAAAATAGTAATAGATCAAAAGAGCAAAAAAACATAGAGAGGAGCAATAAAAGAAAACAAAATACGTCATGAGGCATCATAAGCTAGAACACCACAGTTATTAAATGATCCTAGCAACAACCAGGAGGGTCATGTATCATTATGGAAGGCAAGCAATGAAACACAACACTTCTGCTGTATTTTGAACCTCATAGGGAATTGTCTTGAATTGGACCAGGTCACACTGTCTGTCTGTGGCAAGGATGGACACCCCCAAGTGCAGGGACCCCCAAGTGCAGCTCCGAGATCCCAGACTTAAACAAAAATCTGTGATTGTTTTCAGGCAACCTTTTTTTGCCTCCAGACTACCCAAGATCATGACAGTTGTCCTCTCCTGGCCCCCTCAAGTCTCCCAAACTTCCGCAAGACACAAAATAAATCTAGAAAAATCAGCCAAAAATTGGCCAAAACAGCAGCCAGAATTGACATTATATCACTTTGCTGTGCCAAAATGTGCTAGTATGCCCCGCTTGGATGGGCACAGAGTGGATAGATACCCTCTGCACAATTGCCCATCCCTGGTCTATGGATTTATCTGTTGAGCTGATAAGTAGGCTGGAATGTTAGTTGCTTATGCAGCTATAACTGTTCTTAAACTAGGAGGGTATGCTTTTACCATTCAATATAGAGGAGGAGTTGAGTGTAACCCTCTGATGTAGTGACCATTTTTTAACAAAGATATCTGTCATCATCATCAACAGCTGTATTGTTTTTCCTCTCTGAGTAGATTTTTCCACTCTTGATCTTGGTGTGATCTGTCAACTAGAAAAGCAGGAGAAGTTGTGGATTCAGTCTCCGTTGGGCCTGGTGGAGAAAGGGACTGTTCCACCAGACTGCCACTCAGGTGAGGGGTGTTATGAGTCAATAAGTCAATTGAAAAAATAAGTCAAATGAGTCAATTGTTTTACAACAATACATCTATCTATCTGTCTGTCTGTCTGTCTGTCTGTCTGTCTGTCTGTCTGTCTGTCTGTCTGTCTGTCTATCCATCCATCCATCCTTTCTTCCTCCCAGTATTATCACAAGATAAATTAATACAAAATACAGTTAAAACAAGAGATAATAGAAAAGTTTTTTAAAAAGTTAAACAATCACCTTAAAACCTTTTAAATCAAAACAGCTCTTAAAAGGCGTTAAAGCCAGCGTGGTGTGAGCCTTGGACTGTGATCCTGGAGACCAAGGTTTGATTCCTCATTTGGCCACAGAAACCTTCAGGGTTTCACACATGCTCAGCCCTAGAAAACTCTGTGATAGGGTCACCTTAGGATCACCGTATGTCAGAAATGGCGCGAAGGCATACCACAACAGCAGCTATAAAAATGCAATACAAAACACCTGCTTAAAAAGACCTTCTGCAACAGGCAGGTTAACACTTGAAGGCCACGGTGAGGTTTTTGCCTGCTAGCAGAAAGAGAACAAAGTGGGGGCCAACTCTTGCCAACTAGTTGGGTTGTTTTTTCCCATGCAGGCTATTAAAACATGACATATGACTTGTTTTGTTTTGTCTTTTGATTCAGGATGTCCTAACATGGAAATAAAACAAGAGCAGGAAGAGACTCCATTGACGCTGGCTCTGTCAGGGTTTGAAGAAAATGCAAATATTGCTGCTGATCGTTTAGGTGAGAAAACATCTAACGTGGGAGTTCCCAGTCAGCTTTTGATCCAGACATTTAACACAGATATTTTCTCGTGGCCACACTCAGTCTTGCTCTGTGGATGTCCAGAGGACATGGGAGGCTATGCTGCAAATCTTGTTGGTCTGTCTTGCTCTGTATTGTCTAATCTGATTTGCTGTGACCCTCAGACTATTAGTCTTAAAAAGAGGTAAAATGAAAAATCTCTGAGTGCCAAATCAACATGCTTTAAAGAGATGGCTCCGCAAAGTGTGGCCAGTTGGTCACATGTATCCCCAAGGTTACTTGGGAGACACCCAGCCTCAGTGCCCAATCCCGTGATGAGAATTTTCTTTCAGAAAGAAGTGGAGGTTCTCCTCTACTGTTTTTGCTTAAAACAGGATCCTCCAGCCCAAAAACACCTCCAAAAATCAAAATTCAGAGTGAAAATTCTGTCAGTGTTGACAGTCCTCAGCTAGAAGGAGTATAGTCATCTCTCCGTATTTTCTGGGGTTAGGGGCACGAACCACCACAAAAGTGGAAAAAATGCAAATAACTCAAATACAGGGGCTTGCTGCTGCCTCCACTGCTGCCCCACACCATTTTTAAGAGGGACTTACGAGCCTTGTTTGCAGTTTCTCAGTCTCACAAGGCTTGCAGTCCCTGTTAAAAATGGCATAGTGCAGCAGCAGAGGCAGCAGCAAATAATCCATGAATAATCAAATCTGCAAAAGGGAAACCTGCAAATGTGGAGGGCTAACTGTACTATGTTCTTATGCAACAGGAGGCTGTAGGAAACAGAGGAAACAGAAGGTGATTTTCTTTAACTAGATAGCTGGAAAAGTCTATATTCTCCTCTCCGCCCCCTGTTCAAAGCAGCTCTTAGGCTCTCATTCCAGTTCTCCTTCACTTGAGATTGAATAGCTTATTCATTGAGCTCTGAGGCTCAGCGCATGCCGCACACTGACAGCTACTGCAGGCCCTTCATTTGGCTTTTTTTTTTTTTTGCAGATTGCTGATTTTCCAAATCATCCCTTGTTGCAGCACTCTAATATGTTACTCTTGTTAAAGTTAGAAAGTCATCCTTGAGCTTCTCTTCCTTTTTCCTCTTCATTTGTGTAATCTTTTAAAACAGGGTTTCCAGGTGTAATAATAAAGCTAGAAGTAAAAGAGGAGAGGTGGGCCCCAGATTTCCAGGCCTCTGAGGAAAGTGCGACTGTCTCAGGCTTCCAATTGGGTAAGAAATCATTTCATACCTGTCTTGGTTCACAGTCAATATAGTTGATATCCCTTCCTTTCCATCTCATCTGTGTATTGTGCTGCAATAGCTAAAAAAACTGGCTGAAATCACATTACTTTTCTAATTAGGACAGGCCATTGAAGCAATTGCTGAATGGTGAGTCAACGCTTATGTATATCCTATTGATTCTGTAGCTCTGTTTCAGTGGAACTAACAATTATTTAGACCATTGGTCTTAAGGAAAACTGTATAGACTAAATTCAGTATTACTCTCAGCTAGAGCAGGTGGATCAAACTTAGTGAAACATGTTAAAGAACTGGTGTGGTGTAGTGGTGAGAGTACTCCATTATCACTTGGGAGAGCCATATTCTAGTCTATATTGGATTAAATTTAACAAACATGGGTGTGATGCTCACCCCTTACATCTTCTCTAGGGCAACCCTAGATGAGGAAGGAAGGACGGGGGAGAGAGAGAGAGAGAGAGAGAGAGAGAGAGAGAGAAGAAATATGGCAACACCTTTAAGACTAACTGGTTTTTATTTTCTCATGAGCTTTTGTGAATATCAACCCACTTCTTTGACTAAGACACTGAGTGGTGTTAAGGCCTCAGATATAAAGCATGTTTATACAGTTGTGGAGGTGGAATAGAATGTAATAGGATCTAGAAAGACGCAAGTCATATTGTTATATGCCTTCAGGTCAATCTCAACTTAAGGTAACCCTATCATTCAGTTTTCTTGGCAAGATTTTTTTTGGAGGAGACTTTTGATTGTTTTCCTGTCAGGCTGAGAAAATATGACTTGTCTGTAGTCCCGAATGGGTTTCTATGCCTGAGACATATTTGAAACCTGGTCCCCTGGAGTCCTAGTCTAGCATTCAAACCATTACATCACACTGGCTCCTATTATAGGGTAACTCCTATTTGCCTTCAGTTGATCACTAATCAATCTCCTGTGGAAACACAGCAAACCAATCAAATTACATTGGGACTGTGATCCCACTGATTTCCAATAATATGTGCAGTTTAGGTGGAGGAAGTATATATAGACACACATAGTTGGAGTGATCACAAAATTCATTAATATTTTATCACAGTGTTGTTTGTATCATAATTCTTTGCTTATTTAAATAGGCCATGGACATATGAAAGAAGAAGACTATTTTCAGTGGGAAAGCACTCGTGAAGTAGAAACAAATAAGACATCTGTAGGAGCGACCAAAGGGAATCTCTCTCAGTATCCAAACAAGGCATGTGTTTTTTTGAATGAAGGTAGAGCAGAGAGGCACCAAGAAAATGCCTTGGGAAAGAAAATAAGAGAGACTTTATCTTGTGTGGGAGATGAAACTCACGACACCAAACTTCAAAATAAAATCCACAAGTCTGGAAGAATGCTTCAGAAAAGGAGGGAATCATACAAACTCTTAGATGGTGAGAAGAGATCTGCTTGGAGATATTACCTGGTGACCCACAGAAAAAGCCATACAGGAGATAAACTATATACCTGCCTGGTCTGTGGGAAAAAGTTCTTTCGGAGGTCACATCTTATTAGACATGAGATAAACCATACAGGGGAGAAACCATATACATGTTCTGTCTGTGGGAAAAGCTTCAATCAAAGATCCCATCTTATTAGTCATGAAAGAACCCATACAGGTGAAAAACCATATCAGTGTTCTATCTGTGGTAAAAAATTAAGTCGTAAAGCACTCCTTATTAGACATGAAAGAATTCATACAGGGGAGAAACCATATAAGTGCTCCCTATGTGGGAAAAGCTTCTGTCAGAGCTCTGGCCTTATTGCACATAAGATCACCCACACAGGAGAAAAACCTCATGTATGTTCAGTCTGTGAGAAGAGTTTTAGTCGCAAAGCAAGCCTGATGAGACATGAGAGAATTCATATGGGAGAGAAACCATATATGTGTTCAGTCTGTGGCAAGAACTTCAGTCAGTGCTCTGGCCTTCTTCAGCATGAAAGAACTCACACAGGAGAGATCCCGTATAAATGCTCAATCTGTGGGAAAAGCTTCAGTCGTAAAGATTGCCTGCTGGGACACAAGGGAATCCACACAGGAGAAAAACCATATACTTGCTCAGTCTGTGGGAAAAGTTTCAACTGGAAAAGTTACCTGGCTGTCCATGAAAGGAGCCATAATGAAGAAAAATCATATATCTGCTCAGTCTGTGGGAAAAGCTTCAACCAAAGATCAAACCTTCTTAGCCATGAAAAAACCCATACGCAAGAAAAAACCTATACATGCTCCATTTGTGGGAAAAACTTCATTCACAAAGTAAGTCTTGTTAGACATGAACGTGTCCATACAGGGGAGACACCCTATAAATGCTCTGTCTGTGGGAAAGGGTGCAGTGGTAGAACTAATCTTATTTCGCATGAAAGGACTCACACAGAAGAAAGGCCTTACACGTGCTCGTTCTGTGGTAAAAGTTTCAAGCAAAGATCCAACCTTACGAGCCATGAAAGAATCCATACTGGAGAAACTCCTTTTACGTGCTCAGTTTGTGGCAAAAGCTTCAGCTGTAAAGCGAATCTTCTGGGACACATGAGAACCCACACAGGAGAGAAACCATACTCATGCTCCATTTGTGGGAAAAGCTTTGGAAATAAATCGCAAGTGGTTATACATAAGAGAATTCACACTGGAGAAAAACCATATGCCTGTCCAGTTTGTGGGAAAAGATTCAAACACAGAACAAGCTATACTGAACACCAAAAAATTCACACACAGGAAAAACCGTACACATGCTCCGTCTGTGGCAGGCGGTTTAGTCGTAAGGAGCACTTGATTATCCACGGGAGAATCCACACGGGAGAGAAACCGTATTCATGCTCACTCTGTGAGAAAAGCTTCAAGCAAAAATCAAGCCTTACTTCACACGAGAGAAGCCACACTGGTGAGAAACCACATACGTGTTCAGTCTGTGGTAAAAGTTTCAATCGAAGGTCAAATCTTATTCATCATGAAAGAATCCATACAGGAGAAAAACCACACACATGCACAGTCTGTGGTAAAAGTTTCAGGAGTAAAGCATATTTGAAGAGGCATGAAAAAATCCACGTGAGATAAAGAATCCTCAGAGGAAAATATCTGTGAACCTGCTCTGCTTGTGGTGAAAGCTACAGTCGAGAAAGGGTGATTAAATAGAAACAGTCTTTCTAAAAGGGAAACCATAAATAATGTCCACTCTTGGGCATAACGTTCAATTGGAGTACAGAAATATGGGAAACAGCCTTGGAAAATCTCAAGCTGGTGTGTTCCCCACTCCTCCCCTCGGGTGGTTACAGAACAGATTAGAGGCCTTCACTTATATTTTCAACTAACTGCAATTACTCAGTTTGTCCTAATCAAATCAGTATGCTTAGGTGTTACCCATGAATTTGGCTATGGGTGAGCAAAATGCAGCCTACAGGCTGCACAGAGGCCCTTCTGCCAATGGTTCTCAGTCTTTGGTCCTCTATGTATTTTGGATTTCAGTTCCCAGAATTCCTGACCATCAGGACGATGCTGGCTGGGGGTTCTGGGAACTAAAGCGGAAAAGACCAAGAAATCTCTGTTCTGGGCCATTTTTGCTGCCTGCCAGGAGCCTCCCCTCTGATGTTCGCTCATCTTAAAAAACAAAAATTCAGCTAAAAATCGGTTTTCCCACTCCTTAAAGCTTCCAACAGTTTTTTTTAAAATTGAATTTATATTTTAAAGATGTCAAATTCATTAACAATAAACAATACAGATAAAGATGTGGGATCCAATCAGATTATGAAATACATTGGATTCCACTTCAAATATGTCTATGCTATCCATGGGAATGGTGGTTTTGTATGGCTGCGATCAGAGGATGTGCAGAAAAAAATATGGCAGAGGATGTCTGGCCACTTTGATTGAATTTTTTAATTCAGTCAAACTGCTGTCCATGGAGCTATCTAGAAGCCAAAAATTGCCTCCCTCAGCAATTGATTTAGAGGAGAAGCCAGGAATATAAATAATATTTAGAGAATGATTTGTTCTCTACAATACAGTGTGGATGAAAGCAAGCAAACTACTGTAATTGGAAATCAAACTGAAAACTTCTAAAGCAGATCAATAAGCATCAAAAGCTCAGGCCAAAAGGCTCCTGAAATCTGACTCCTGACTTAAGAAATGTCTATCACTTCCTGGCCCTTTGGCAGCACTGAAGGATAGACTTGGGACAAATACTAAAAATGGCAAAAGTTGAACTCTTGAGTTAGCATTCAATACCTTCTTTTATTTGCTAAAGTCATATGTTATGGGGTAACCTTATTTTATAGCTCTTGTTAAGAGAAAAATACAGGATACTGCAAATGTATAGGCACGAGTTTCCTGTGACTCAGAAATGCCATCCCAAAATAGAAATAACACATTAAACAAAGGTGTATTTTTCCATAGTGGACCACAGCAATATACTTGTAATACTGCTGTACAAACATTTCAGGACTACAAATGGTTAAGAACCATGAAAAGCCTTGCTCCAGTTTAACTGTAATTTTTTTATTGACATGTTTACCTTTCTAATGTCAAATCCAACTTTCAAGTCCTTTTACTAATACTGAATTCACTGTGTTTTAATTTTGCTTTAACTGTCCCAGCAGTGGGAATTCTGTGGCCCTTCAAATGTTATTGAACTATAGCTCCCATCATCCTTAGCCCGCATATCCACTGGTGAGATATTGCTGGGAACTGTAGTCTAAAAAGCATTGAGAGGCCCTCATGTTTTAGCCTCTGCTCTGTTCTTATGTGAGTAAAATAACAGTTTTTTTTTATTTATGCAGCTATCTTGGCGTCTCTTATAATTTATTAAAGTGTTTGATAAGTATGCATTCTGTGATCCAACCACCTTGGAACCTGATTATGCAGTTCTTTCTAAATCCATTCTGTGATAACAAAAGTACAATGTAGAGAGTATTTTTGTTTTTGCTCTCAGCTTTTTGTTACCAGCTGCTTCCCTGGTGGTGTGAATGGATTTCTCCATTTGGAGTCCAACACTTGATTCTGTTGCTAGTTGTCTAAAGGAGATTACACTTTTGGCCACATTTGCTTTTCAGACCCATGAGATCTTGCTGCCTGAAGTATAGCAGCAAAGAATATCCTTCCCACTCCAGTCAAGTCAAGGTGTACAACACCCAAGCTGTCCAAGTTGCCACCTGGTTGTATCTATGGCAGTACAAAATAATAAACCAAATAATAGTTGTCAGAAACTATGCCAAAAAGGGCAATTGATTTGTGATTGTGGTGCTGGAACAAATCCCCTCTGAGGGGCTATTAAGCCTGGAAAAGGGATGAAGAAGTAAAGACAGGATGCAGGTGTATTAGAATTTCATCTGTTGTGGAGAAAATGGATAAGGGGAAAGTTTCTCCCTCTCTCTTATTACTTAGAACCTAGGTACTACAAGACCCCATTTTATACTGACACAGACTAACACAGCCATTTCTCAGAATATGACTACTGTGCAAAGCAGTAAATTCAGATAGAGTGGAAATTCCATCAAATTCTTCAAGATACTTGACTAGGTACAGACAGACATAATGTTTCTCAATAAATGCAAACAGGGCATTTCTGTTACTACTCGCACTGTCCCCACACATTTATTGTATAAATATCTGCCTACAGGTGCCTCACTTCATATATCTGATGAAGTAGACGATGAAAACTCATGCTTTCAAATTCTTACTATCATGCTCAAAAATGCTACAAGATCCCTTTGTATGCTTAGAGAGACTTAACAGGGCTATTTCTTTGAATTAGAACCGAGGGTCATTCATTGTAGCTGGGTAATTGAAGATTCAGGACAGCTGAACAGAAGAACTTTTCCACACAGGCCATAGTTAAAACTGGAATTCCCTGCTCCGAGATGGATAGATGAGTGCTGTTACAGAAGCAGGGGGAGAGCTGATGCCGGGCTTCCTATGTCCATTCACTGCACTTGGGACTTCTGGCAACTTAGATTTCACGCAACACAATTGTACCACTTTTACCACATGGGATTGCATTCTATGGAATCCTGAGATTTGTTGTTTGCTGAGGTGCCAGTACCTTCTGGCAGATAATTTTTAATATGTTACAAAACTACAAATACTATAGAATGAAAAAATGGGGGCTCAAGTGATATGGGAGTGCTATATTGCATAGTGTTAAAGAGAGCCTGCTGCCTCCCAATTGGTGAGTCTCAATGTCCCTTTAGCTTTGACTGGGGTTACTCCAGATTTACAGTAGGGAATTCCAGGATTCCACTTCATCCACTGAGCTCAGACAACACCAGGAGTGCTGCTATGTGAACAAGTACTGGATTTAGTATCTTAGCAATTTAAACAAGATGTATTTGTTTGGGGTGGGGGAACTAGTTATTTACACACACCAATTGAGGACATGCAGACAAGATACGTAGCTTCCTAAAGCTATATACATGAGTGCTAAGCAAGATGATCAAAAGAACCAGAGCTTATACCACGGATAATAACTTCATACTTCCACAGTCTAAAAAACCACATATTTATGCAGGTGAGTAATACGTTAGGCAGCTTCTTGATCTCAAGGGTGACCACAGGGTCAAATGACCAATCTGAAAGACTGAATCTTCCAGCAAAAAGTGCATGCCATTTCATACAAGACTGGTCTCAATCCTAATTGGCTATCTCAAAGGAGAGTGTGAGAAAGCAAGCTTTAGGCTTAGTAGTTTTGGTAAGCTCCCGCTCGAGTTTGCATCAGAAAAATCAGTGATGATCTGGGGGATACCCACCAGTTGTGTTGATAAGCTGCTGTTGTGATATTTAGCCCTGTATGGAAATAGAAAAGTACAATATTATATTGCCAGAAGATCATGCTGATAAATCAAACGTTTGTGACACATGGCAATGTGGATGACTCTTTGGAAAAGTGCTAGATAAATTCATGGAAGTTTGCATTTTCCCGACAATATGTCACTGGTAACAAAATAGGAATAAGATCAGACTCCAGAGGTAACAGTCAATAGACCAAAGAATGTCCAGAAAGTAAAATGAGATGCTATGGATTTGTCAGTACAGGGGGGTGGGGGAGGGGAGAACAAACCTATGCACGCTATTAAAAACATGCAAACATTTTGTAAATATAAATCGCAGTTGTTTTTGTTATGCATAAACTGGTATTTTCAAAAGAGGGGTACCATAGAACACTCGTAGGCAAATGGGCACAAATATGGTGCCAGTCCCTGGCACACTGAGAAAAAACTAATTCCCAGCCCTAAATGTCGGATAGCCTGAGAAGCATTGGTTTAGAAAAATGTCTCTCCTGTCATTTCTAGGCAACATTCTGTGACCGTTCCAGCAGATTTTAGCTGTAAAGTCCAGAGGACAGAGACCTTTCGTTTCATATTTTGTCAAACACACTAATGGAGCAATGCCAACAAAGGCCTGTGCCAGAGAAGACATCCAAGTCTGCTCACTATCGAAGGGGACACAGGATTGTTTTGACCTCTGGAAGCAGTTAAAAGGTGGAGACAGAAGAAAACAAGGCAGAGATTTTCTGAGTACTCCTGGTCAAATCCTGGCTTTAAACAGCTTCAATCCATGACCAAACCCACAAAACTCCACCTTTCAACCCTTTGCATAGACAGTAGATTGCTTTGTGATTGTCTGGCCTGGCATCATTTGGATTATGGTGGGGGAACAGAATCTTGCTGCCACCCCCCCTTTTTTTTAAGAAAAGATACGGATGCACAGAAAAACAGTGCAACATTAAACAGAAAACTACCAAAGCACCACTCTGAATCTGTTTACTGGAAAAGGAAGAGCAGAGCTCCTCAGTTTGGTGAAGTTACGGACAGTTCAGGTGGAAATGACTAGGACAGGAAGATGCTGGGAGAGAAAGAATGGGCGAGCAATAGAGGAAGATGAAGGGGCTGGTGGATGATTACCTCAAAGCGTGATTTCTGGGTAGTAAAACAACCAGATTGTTCTGCTTGTGAAACTAGAAGAGAGGTAGGGAGAGAACAGAGACTATAACCAGATGCCTGTTTTTCAGGTGGATTTGAGAAAAACTTTATTTTCTGTTAATGTCTGTTTACTTCTTTTGTCCCACTGGTTACCTCTAATGAAACATGTTCTGCAGGTATATTACCAAAACTCATAAGAACAGTTTAGCAAAGATGAAAAGCTAGAAGGAAGCAGGAGCAATATTGTTTTTGTGTTTTCAGATTGTTTCTCACTTACAGCGACCCTAAGGCAAACCTATCATGGGATTTTCTTGACAATATTTGTTCAGAAGGGGTTTGCCTTTGCCTTCTTCTGAGCCTGAGACAGTGTGACTTGCCCAAGGTCACCCAATGGAGCAATATAGACCACTTTTTCAAATTCTTTAAACTCTCTGCTTGATTATCTGTATAATGGGCCAGTAACCTCCCCCCCTTTTTTTTTCAAGGACCAAACTAAATTCAGCTGGGCTCAGAAAGATTTTCCATTCATTGTAAAAAAACAACAACATAAGCTCCATGTGTGCTTTAGGCCACTTCCACACAACACTGTTATAGTGCTATTATTCCACTTTCAACATCCTATGGAATCCTGGGGTTTGCAGTTTAGGGAAGGGCATTTAGATTTCTCAGCCAGAGAACTCTTTGGCCTCAGTAAACTACAAACCCCAGAATTCCACAAGATGTTGAAAGTGGAATAGCAGCATTACAACAGTGTAGTATGAAAATGGCCTTAGTCTCAGCAGCTTTGCTAGAAGTGTGCTGTTTTCCTTGTATTTCTACACATCAAGTTACTGTCTACCTCAGAGTGAAATTTGTGGAGTTTGTGGATTACAGGACAAATGGACACTATGTTCTCTTTTTTTAGGAAAATCTGGCTAAATATTGGCAACGTGAGGCATTGTCTCAATGCCTCTTTGCAACATGTGATCTGAGAATTTAGTGTGTGCGCAGCAGTGGTTTCTTTCAAGCTGGAATTTATGCATCGCATTAATGGTGTTTCATTGATCTCTTTGAGATTGACTGATGCTCCTGTCCTTTGTAATTATAGCCATTTCTGCACTGGACCGTTATAGCGCAATGATTCCACTTGCAACATCCTATGGAATCCTGGGGTTTGCAGTTTCGGGAGGGGCTGGCCGGCCCCTCTCAAAACTGCAAACCTCAGGATTCCATAGGATGTTGCAAGTGGAATCATCGCGCTATAACGGTCCAGTGCAGAAATGGCCATATTCATTTGATGTGGGGATGAAGAAATGAACAAATGTGCAGAGCTGATTGTATTTATCATGACTGCTAGATTTCCCCCCTTTTTCTACTGTTATTGTACTGGTTGTAAACACACCATCCTTCACTCTACTTGTTTCTCTTCTTTCTGTTGTTCTATTTGCAGAATAAAAGATGAGAAAATATTAACGACAGCTTGCATTGGCATTTGGGAAAAGACATACCAACAGCAGTTGGAAAGCAAGCTGCTAGGGCAAGCCAGGTTATACCAATACCTGGAGTGATGGTAAACTAAGAACTGTTGCAGTGACAAAGCTGTTGCAGTGCCAACTAATGCCATTTGCCATTCTGTCTCTCCTACTCCAACCAATGATCAGAGATGCATGAAGGGCTCTGTTGGTAAGAACAAGAGGAGGTCGTCGAAGCAGACTGCAGACAGACCTTCCTTTGTCAACGTTGTTGTTGAGAAGCTTGAATCCTCATGATGGTTACTGTGTGCCTTGAACTTGTTTCTGACTTAAGGCAATTCTAAAATGAATCTATCATGGGATTTTGATGGCAAGATTTGCACAGAGAGGGCTATCTGTTGCCTTCCTCTCAGAAAACTGCATATTATTATTATTAATAATAATAATAGTATTATTACTATTATTCTTAATCATCCTGGTGGTGGTGGTGATGATTGGTTTCAGTGTATGACAACTGAATGATAGGTGTAGAATGTGGTATGGTAAGTTGGCATATCAATGCTGATTGGTGGAGAGAGTGTGTCTCCACCAATGATTCCTGCCCCTAAACCTAACCCATTTTGCTTTATTCTCCCTCTCTGTCTTTAGCCAAACCCTAATTCCAAGTTAGGGTGAGCGGGAAGGGAAGAAGACATGATTTTATTGTTAGGGATTTACAGATTAGTAACTTCTTATATATATATGTACTAGCATATATATCCAGCATTGCCTGGGATTTTATTTTCTCATAGGTAATACTTGTTAGAAAGATTTGAAATCCCATGTCTCTAATTCCCCAAATTGCCTTGTCCAGTACCTGTAACTTTTCCCCATATTCCCCAATCCAATCTGTATTCAGAGTTATTATCAGGCAGAGGGTGGGTTCCTGAGGGAATACACTGGCCTCCTCCTTGCTGCTAGGCCTCATCTCCATAGCAACCGGCTAGGCCCAAGAGCTCTTTGGTTGAGAATTCTAAAGGCCCCTCCCTAAGCTGCAAACTCCAGGATTCCACAGAATCTTCTTAGGCAGCCAATCATATGAGGTCAGGTCTTCACCTGAGACAGACAAACACACAAACTTTGTCTTTTATATATTGGATATACTTTAATGACATAGTAATAAGTTTCAATTTCAAGATGAGAAATGTATTAAATTTATAATTTCGCTGAAGATTGCCAAAACTATTCCTATGCTCTATAAATGATGACATGATGTTTTTGCCTTATATACATTGCAACTGTGTGCTTCTATATTTATACACACACACACACACATATATATAAATAAACATAAACTCAAATCCTTGGTTGCTCTGATTGGGTGATCCCGTATCTTTCCCTCCCAGTGAGATCTCCCAACCCACGATTGAGAGGGGAAGAGCTGAGAAAGTGCAACTCCTAGGTTGGTAAATTTAACCTCCAAGTCTTCCTGAGATAACAGTAACTTTTCTCTATCTCTTGACCTCCTTGTTAAGTTACTTCTTAGCTGCAGTGCTCCACTGTGTAATTGCGAGAACGCCACCTGAGAAGCTGGAAAGGGAGGGAAAAAGATATGGGAAAAAGAAGTAGATTTCTCAGATCTTGGCTTTTAACGTCCCCCTCCCCGGCTCCACCCATGAACGACGGCGCGCGGCCCCTCCGCGCATCTAAATCCCAAAGCAGCCCTACCCTCCACGCTCTCGCCTTTCCCTTGCCAGGAACCTGGCGCAGCTTCAGCCGCATGACGGCGCATGACCGGAAGTTGGAAGCAAACTTCCGGCCAAGGAAAAAAGAACGCCGGAAGAAGAGAGGCGTACAGAATTAAAATGGATCCTCGGTGAGGAGGGCGCGTCGTCGGATGCGGACCCTCGGGTGCGAAGGGGAGGAAAAGGTGGGTGCGGGATCGAGTTAGAAGAAAAATTCAGCGACGGGAAGAAGAAGTGGAGGAGAAAAAGGAAAAAATATTGTCGTGTTTTGCCTTCAAGGCGTTTTCGACTCATGGCGACGCTATCACGAGGCTTTCTTGGCAAGATTTGCTCAAAGGAGGCTCGGCCTCGCCGCCTTCTGAAGGCCCAGAGGCGGACCAGCGTGAGGAAAGGGTTTGAGAGACTCGAGACCGAGATTTGAGGCCCCGTTCGGCCACGGAAACGCACTGGGTGACCTTGCGCAAAGCCACACTCTCTCAGCCTCGGGGGAGGGCGGTGGCAAAGCCCCGCTGAACAAAGGAAACCAAGAAACGCCCCTGATTGGGGGGGCTGGGGTCGTCATAAGTCGGAAACGACTTGAAGGCCCACGACGACGACAAAGGCTGAGAGTGTGTGACGCGCCCAAGGTCACCCAGCGGGTTTCCATGGCGGAGGAATCCAGGGTTCGATTCCCCGCTCCGCCATGGGAACCCGCTGGGTGACCTTGGGCTCGTCACACACTCTCAGCCCCCAGAAAACCCCCTGATGGGTTGGCCTTGGGATCGCCAGAAGCCGAAAAACCACTTGAATGCCTACAGCAAGCGCAGTTATGATGGATGCCTCTCCTTTGAAGCCGGGAACCTTGTCCCTTGTCGGACCCGGGGTGGGGGTAGATAACTGCCGTGGGGCCGCGTTCAGGAATCTGGAACTGCTCGAGGGCCGTACCTTTATTCTTTTTTAATTAAAAAAATGTTGATTTTCAGAAAAGGAATCCAGCCGTTTATAAGTAATCAGGGTTTTATTTTGTAGTGAAGGAAATTTTACCCAGTCCATTTTTAACTATGGTGTATTTTAATCATGATATATTTGAATGTTTTATGTTTTTAGTGTATTTTAGTCATAATGTGCTTTAATTGGTATGCTGGCTTTAATAGTATTTTAACTTCTGTTGTACCCTACCTCAAGCTTATTATTATTATTATTTGGAAAAGTATAACTGCAAAACTCAATCCTGGGTGCCCAACTTTAGATGGCAGAACATACAGATTTTACTACTGGGAATACAAGAGTGTCTTAGACATTTCTGCTGTTAATAGGCCATTTTTGCCCTACACAGTTATAGTGCTATTATTCCACTTTCAACCTCCTTTGGAATACTGGGGTTTGTAGTTTCCTGAGGCCAAAGTGCTCTCTGGGTGGGAATTCTAAAGGCCCCTCTCTAAACTGCAAACCCCAGGATTCCACAGGCTGTTGAAAGTGGAATAATAACACTATTTAACAGTGTAAGGCGGAAATGGCCATAAACACAAACAGTCTCACATACCAATACCAAAAGACTACAGCAATAATTTAGAATCAAATGACATCCAAGGATTTCTCTGCGCTTGCAGTTAACCCCTAGAGTAATCAATTTTAAGATGAGATTGGAGTGATGGGGGGAGGGAAGGAGGGAGAGAGAGCTTTTGTAGACAAGGATGAAAATTTAAGCTGGACTGAAGGCAGTGAAGGAGAAGGAGGGAGTGGGAACATTTGCAAGGGGGCCCCACATAAGTGAGATGAAGGGAGGGAGGGAGGATGGATGTGGGATTGTGCAAAGGGGTCTGGCAGGAATGGAAAAGAGAAGGAATGTTTGTGAGGGACTGAGATTTTAATTTGGGACTGGTGGGAGTGAGTGGGATTGAAGGAGAGGAGAGCATTTGCAAATGTTAAATTAGGGAAGGCGTCAGTGAAGGTAATGAAAGGTGGAGGAAAACATTTGCATAACATATGATTGCCCCAGGAAGCCCAGGCTTGACCTTGGCAAGCGCTATTAGCTTTTAAAGTACCAAGGGTCTCAGGAGTCTATCTGCTCTTTGGAGGAGGGGCTCCAGAGGCTAGTGTGTGTATGCCACACTTTTGGATTTGGCTGGCCTCGTGACTTGTGAGCCACACTTTTCCCACCTCTGTTTGTAAGAGATGTCCCCTTATTTCAGAGTTAGAAAGGTTTTATTTTTATGTAGAGTGACCAAAGGCCTCCAAATCTTGTATTTTGGGATGTAAACCCTCTGTAAAGAAAAATGTATAATTTATGAGTGTGGACAATATGCTAATTTTACAGAGGAAAACATAGCTAAGCTAACCATAATCAATATGTTCATTTGGCGTTTAGGGAGAACACCAACTCAAATCAGTTATTTTTACATATTTTTTGATAAAATTTGTTTAGCTACATCTTGTTATTGGTGGTGGTGTTAAAGTATTAAAGAAGCACAATCCTTGGGATGTGGTGATAATGAGTTACTGGTAAGGAGTAAAAATTAAATTTTGTGTCTGGATGTGTTTTAACATGTCATCTTGCACCTAAGGGGTGGATTTAAGTGGGTATGATGGGGCTTTTGGTGCTAAAATTTCAACAGGCACATCCTGCTCACAAGTCCTTTAAAAAGGGACCTATATGAGCCCTATATGACTTGGGCACAGTGCTAGAGGGGCCCTGTTTTAGCAAAAGATCCTGTCTGGACTTTGAGACCTTTATGTAAAACCTTTCTTGTGGTTTTGCACTCCAGTCACCTTGAGAAGCACATCTGGTAGACAGTAATAGACAGGGCTTTCTTGGTGTCTGCTCTCAGGTTTTAGAATGCCCTATTGGTAGAAACTGGGCTAGTCTCTTCTCAGTTGTCCATCTGTTAGGAAGTGGTGAGCTTCTGGCAAATGAATGGTTGCTGTGGCCAGGACTATTCTCCCTGTTTTCTCTGTTGGTGCATTTTTCTTTGAGTTTTAAGGTTTCATTGAACTTAAATGTTAGCTTTGTTTTTTGTTTTAATCATCTGATGTAGATAATTCTTAAATTCCTTCTACACTACTGTGCACTATTATGAATCCTGGAACAAAGGCAAGATGTACATTATAAAAAAAATATTCACCCAGAATTAGAACCGGAAGGCAAAGTTGGAGCTTGCCCTCCAAGTCCAGAGAGGGGAGTATGTTAGCTAGTAACATGTTCTAGATTCCACCCTCTCCCTGCCTAGAAAAGTTTGTTTGAATTAAGCTAGAAGCTCCTTGTCACAGTTTGGAAATCTGCAGAGAGGCTGTGTTAGAAGCCAACAACTCTGTTGCTCAGTCAGATCATTACACAGCTGTGTGCTTCAAATTCTAAATCCCATCTAAAATTTTTCTCTCCTTGTCTTTTCTTGAGCAAGATTTCAGTTTGGTTTCCTGGCTTGAGCAGGACCCATAGTTCCTAGTTCAGCTCATCTTTGAGAAAATGGAGGTTTCATCACAACACCACACAGGTGAGGAAACAAAAAGCAAGTTGTGAGTATTATGTGTTTGCAGTAAAGTCTAGTATGGGCATGGGGAATAAAGCATGTTCCACTTGTCAGGGCTGTTCTGAGTTGTAATCTGGAAACATCTGGAGAGCCACACTTTCCCCTTCTCTTCTTCAGAGGTCACCAAATCTATTATCTCCTTTGTCCTACTGTAAGGATGGAAAAGCTGTAGAGCAGTGGTTCTCAACCTGTGGGTCCCCAGATGTTCGTGGACTTCAGCTCCCAGAAGCCCTGAGCATTGACCATAGTGGCTGGGGCTTCTGGGAGCTGAAGTCCACGAACATCTGGGGACCCACAGGTTGAGAACCACTGCTGTAGAGGGTTTGGGGCTTCCCATGGGCTGCATTCCCCCACATCAAGTGCAAACATATATATTTACCTCTGCAGACCCTCTCAAAATGGTAACAGCAAATGACATCAGTTCCTGTCACCATTTTGAGAGGGCTACAGGGGAAGACGGAGATATTTGAAGGTACTGCGGGGTTCTGGGGATGGTATGGTCATATTTTTCTGTTTTTTCCACACATTTAGGTGCCTTTCTGTGTGGCTTGAGAGTAAAAGTTGCCTGAAATAATGTTATTTTAAAAAAAAAAAAATCTGAGGCCTGGTGAGGGGATTCAG
Source organism: Iguana delicatissima (assembly GCA_948472985.1). Lineage (NCBI taxonomy): Eukaryota > Metazoa > Chordata > Lepidosauria > Squamata > Iguanidae > Iguana > Iguana delicatissima. The sequence goes on from CAOKZL010001373.1 coordinate 270,920, forward strand.
AGACCACAAAATTGGGGTCCAGGCACTGCCTTGACCAGACTCTTGTGATCAGAGTCTTGTGTTTCTTCTTAATCAAGGTTTCTTACTCTCCTTTTCTGAATCAGGTTTTTCCCAGCGGGACCAAGAAGAGGAGCCATGTGACCTGGATGAAGGGGAATCAGAGAACTCTCCAGGGACAAGTCCAGGTGTGGCCTGTGAAAGATCTTTTCTTGGTGACTGGATTTTTGCATCTTACATGCTGTGCACACAATTTCCTTCAAAGTAACTCATCACTTAAGAAGACACCACATTTTCCCAGGGCTCACCCTGCCATGTTGTGTTGCTCAGCCCAATCTTTCTGAAGCCAGCAGTTTGTTGTTAACAAAGTTACCAATGTTTTACTAAGTCCAGATTCATCACAACTTTGTGACAGATTGCTCTCATTTTTTTAAATGCATAGAAGCTCTAGAATAATTATCATAATCTCTGTTTTTTGGCACTTTGTTTTTCTCTGCTTATTTTTCTTTTTCTGCATCCTACAGCAGCACAACCAGTGGCACTAGATTGGAGAACGCTGCCTGATGAAATAACATCATTAGGTCTTCTACCGGTTAAAGAAATCATAACTTACTAATTATGTTAGTTTTGCTGTATTAAAATTGGCGTGTAGGACTATGTATAGGAAAAGTGACTCTAAAGTGAAAATGAGAAGATAATTTTTGTGTGTGTTTAGATCACATGTGTCAAACACAAGGCCTGTGGGCTGAATCCAGCCTGCCAGGCCATTTCATGTGGCCCTCGCACGTCTCCTGCAGCTGCCCCCTGCGTGGCAAGCCCGATCCCCACATTGCAGGCCCCCAGCTGCTGGTATTCTGAAGATGGGCCCAGCAGCCAGCACTCACAATTTCTTTCTAATTCTGACTGCTCCTCTGTCCAAGTCTCAATGTTAGAGTGTTGCCATTGGTTACCATGGCAACACTCTGCATGGCTTGTGAGAGTTGGACAGAGGATCAGTCAGAAATAGAAGGAGATTGCGAGTGCTGGCTGCTGGGCCTCTTCAGAATATTGGCGGCCGGGGGCCTGCAATGTGGGGACCGGGCTCACCATGTACAGAGAGGGGCAGTGAGGTGGAAAGAGCCATAGGGGATGGGGGAGCAGAAAGAGGCACAGAGAAGGGCTGGGGGGCTGAAGAGAAAAAGAGTGTCTTCCATTATATTTATATTGTCTTACAGATACAACCGGCCCTTTGAGGGCAACCATAATGCTGATTTGGCCCAAGATAAAATTGAGCTTGCCCCCCCCCCCCCGGTTTAGATTATACATGTGTTTCACAGCAGGCTTCATGTGAAGAAAAGCATTCCTGTCCCTTCCCCACACACATTGCTTTTCTTTAGGAGGGAATGCCTCTTCTTTGATTGCATTCTCCATCTGCAGATTTTCAATATTCTGAACTGGGAGCACCTTTTCTGTCAGTCAAGCAAAAAATGGGACCTAGGGGCTTCAAGGACACACACCAGGGATCAGTTTCTCACTCCGGACCCTTCCATGGTCTGCACTCCCCCACATCAAGCCCAAATACTTCCATTCACCTCTGCAGACCCTCTCAAAATGGTGGCAGGAAATTATGTTGTATCACTTCCTATTACCATTTTGAGAGGCTTGTAGAGGAAACCGGAGGTAGTTGGGGTAGCATATAGTACTAGAGTGCTTGTAGGGTTGGGATAGATGTATTTTTTGGGTGCCTTTCTTGCAGGTGCCTTTCTATGTGGTCTGATGACCCTCAAATTTTTAAAAATGAGGAAGATTGATGGTGGGCCACAAAATTGGGGTCCAGGGACTGTGAGAGCACACTTTGGCCATCCCTGACCTTTGAGATCGATCTATTTCTTCCAGTTTTCTTACAACCTTTCTCTGGATCAGGTTTTCCTTATGTACCCGCCCAACTGGAACAAGAAGAGGAACCATGCGGCCTGGATGAGGGGGAATCAGAAAGCTCTCCAGTGGGTAGTCCAGGTGAAGGTATGGCCTGCGAAGGGGCTTTCCTTGTTGAGGGAGGCTGGCATATGAAATAACATCTTCAATCACTAGGTCCTTTACTGGTTAAAGAACTCTTAATTTATCAATCATATCAATTTTGTTCTGTTAAAATTTGCACATATTTCCATGTAAAGGGGAGTCTCTAATGGAAAAAGGTAAAAATAATTTGTGTGTGCGCATGTGTTTAAATAATAGACAGGCTTCTTATCAAGAGAGCCATGCTCCAGATGGTTAACATAAGTAATAATTGTGGTATAAAAAGAAGGAATTAATAGTTAGGTGTAACTACTTAATATGCGCTGTTTGCATCAAGGGCAGGAACCACTTTTTAGTTACTTGCAATTTTTAGTTATTTTTAGTTTTGTTTAGTCTTTTTAATTTTTGTACTTTCAGTTCTTTTTTTTTGTATTGTTCATTAGATTGTTTGTATTTTCTTTTGTTGTTTTTGTATTTTCTTTTGTTGTTTTTGTATATTTTTAATACTTCCTTTAAAAAAGAGAGCCATTCCTATCCTCAACCTTCCCCCCACACCCGTTGCCTCTGTTTTTCCAAGAGAGAATGCCTCTTTTTAGATCATTTTCATCATATACCAAGTTTCTAAGTTCTGAATTAAAAATAATGCAATGTTATTCAAATATGAGGCCGAACAACCAAAATAGGACACATTTTCTGCCAGTCAAGTGAAATGTCCCAAGACAGTCAATGGATGGAACATGGCAGCCTTGTTGACTACTACTACTTCTTCCTTTCTGTTTAGGATATCTTGACATCGTGGTAATGGAAGATAATGAAGAGGAAGATCACCTGGGGGAAAGTGCAGGCATTACTGGTGGGCATGCAGGTAAGGATGTGGTTCATATATTCTGAAATCCATAATGAGGGCCATCTGAAGGACGCTGTGTGATATCAATATCCAATTACTTGCCAATCTTCCAGGTCCCAGCATAGGCTTTTCTGACAGCAACACCTCTCCAGGATTTCAGGTGGAGGGGCTTCTTACTGTCTTACCTTATGTTCAGTTCCTGGCATCTTTAGCTAGAAGATGCCAGGAACTGAACATAAGACTAACTGTGTACAACAGTGACACTCTACCACTAAGCTGTAGTTTGTCTCCTAAAATTCCTGGGCTTTTGGAAATTGAACCTGAGATTGTGTGCAACACATATGCTCTGCCACTGAGGTGTGCTCTGTCCTCTAAAATTAGGGAGCATTTGGGAATACCCTGTCTCTTCCCAGAGGCCAAAACAGGCATGTCCTTTTGCTTAGTCCCAAGAAAGACTTCAGCCCCTCAGAAGAGAGAGGACTTTGTACCAGCCCATGTCTCTGCTTACCTGTTTGCTGCTGCCAGAGCTGCTCCTCTCTGTCTCTCCTGAAGACTGTTTCCTGCCTGCAAGAGCACCACTACCTGCAGAACCAGGCCCCAGGTTCTGAGCTCATGGCTTGGCTGATCAGCCAAACCAACACCTGTCCCCTTCCTGCAAGGAGGTGTAAAATGCCTGCCTGGGGCAGCATGCTCACTAAATACTGTTGGAGTTGCCACTGAAGAAGGTGAAACCAAAGGAGAGTTGCTTTTTTGGCAAAGCAGATTCAGGGATGGAGCAAGGACAAGCACCAATCTCCCTATTAAGGAATGGAAAAGACAATTCCTTTTTACATATATCTTAAGTCTTTTTTGAACAATTTTGCTCTGTTGGCAAAAGGAAGAATGGTGTGATTTGGAGAGCGTGGGAAGGGAGGTGGCCCAGGGAACAGACCTTCAAACAGTAGAGGATGGAGGGAGATATGGAGTCAGGAGATAATATTATCATCATGGGAGAAGGGAGAGCCACAGGGTATTGGTTGCACCCAAATTGTTCCCCACCCCAGTTAGTTTGGATAATCTTGACAGTAACCTGCCTTGGCTGAAAATGCTGCTGCTAAATGCCAAGTAAGTGAGTGGAAGAACACCTGTGATCCAGGTCTTGATCTTGGATGATCATATAGACCTTGCTTGCAGACTTGTAAATGCAGCCGCCGAGGCCTGGAGGCAGAGAGGTGGAGTTGCAGTGGTCTGTTGCAATTCCATCTCCCTCACCAAGTACCTCATCCTACAATCTACTGAGTTTAAGTATTCGTATATGAAGATGGGTTAGCATAGGGATTCTGTTGGTTTATTGCCCCCTCCCTGAGGTGGCTGGGTTGGTCTTGGAGGTGGTGCTGAAATCTCCCTCTCCCTAACTTGTTGTGTGGGACTTCAAGACCCATGGTTAGGCCACTCTGTCAGGAGTGGTTCAGGATTTCACATCCTCCATGACAACTGTGAGTCTATCTCAAATATTAGACACACTGGATTTTTTTTTCTGGGTAGGATGATGGTAATCTGGGTTTGGAGGAACTTTCTATAGTTGTCATAGACCGATCACTACTTTATCCCCGTTGGTTCTGCTCGATCTTCCAGTAGCTTTCAGTACCATTGACCATGGTATCATTCTGAGCCATCTCTCTGGGATGCGACTTAAGGGTACGGTTCTTTAACAGTTCTGTTATTTCTTAGAAAGGTGAATGCAAGAAGTGGTGTTAGGGGAGTTCCACTTGACTCATGGCCATTGGCCTGCAGTGTCTCTCAGGGCTCAGTTTTGTTCCCCTTGCTATTTAACATCTACATGAAGCCACTTGGAGAGGTTGCACGAAACACTGGGGTGAGGTATCACCAGTATGCTGATAATGCCCAACTGTATTGCTTGTTTCCACCTAATTAAGGAAATTATTTCTGTGCTTAAGCCAGTGCAGTAATGGCCTGGATGAAGGGGAACAAATTGAAACTTAATCCAGACAAGACAGAGGTGCTCCTGATTAGTTGAAAGAGATCTGGGAATAGGAATTCAGCCTGTGTTAGATGGGGTAACACTCCTCCTGAAAACTCAGGTTCACACTTTGGGAATACTGGATTCAGCTCTGAGCCCAGAAACCCAGGTTTCAGTGGTAACCAGAAGTGGATTTCCACAGTTAAACTGAAGCATCAGCTTTCCTAGAGAACTCAAATCTGGCCACAGTAACATACCCTTTGGTTACATCCCATTTGGATTACTTTAGTGTGCTCTACACAGGTTAGATTTGAAAGTTGCTTAGAAATTTCAGTTGGCCCAAAGAGCTGCAACCAAACTGTTAATTAGGTCTGGCTACAGAGAGCACAAAATTAACTTCCTTGCTACAAGAGCTCCACTGGCTGCCAGTCTGTTTCCGGGCTTAGTTGAAAGTGTTGGTGATGATATGTAAAACCCTATATGGTGTGTGTCTAGGGTATTTGAAGTACTATATATGCCTTTATATTCTAAAGGCATCAGATCTTGTTTGATCTTGGAAGCTCAGTGGGTCAGCCCTGATTAACTCTTGGATGGAAGACCACCTCCTCTTAGGTTTCCTTGCCTAAGAAAACCCTGTGAAATTCATGAGGTCTCCATAAGTCAACAGGCAACTTGAAGATACATAGACACACCTCCCTTTATGAGCCTGTTAGAGTGCTAAGATTGTCTGGAGAGGCCCTTTTCGCTGTCCCACCCCCTTGTCAGGCTTGTTAATTGGGAAGAAGAGAGAGAATCTTCTCAGTGGCTGCTCCCAGACTTTGGAATTCCTTCCCTAGGAGGCTGGAATGGACCCTTCCCTGCTCTCCTTTTGTCATCAAGTTACGACATTCTTGTGCTGTCAGGCTTTTGGAAACTGGCTGGGGTCACTTTTAATGCAGTGCAGTGCTCTCTTAAGGTTTGTATGTTGTCTCTGGGAGACAGTGTGGTGTAGTGGTTTGAGCATTGGACTGCGATCCTAGAAACAAGGGTTAGATTCCTCTCTTAGACATAGAAACCCACTGGGTGACCTTGGGCACTTCACACACTTTCAGCACCCAGAAAACTCTGTGACAGGTTCACCTTAGGGTTGCCACAATTTGGAAATGATTTGAAGGAACACAACAAATGGATTCTAAGTGGCCCTTCCTCTGAAAACTGTTCAGAAACTTCAGCAGCTCCAAACTGCTGTAGCCAGATTGCTGACTGGAGCAAGTTAGAGAGCGCATATAACCCCTTTGTTGAAACAATTCCACTGGATACTGATCTATTTCTGAGCAGAATTCAAGGTTCTAGCTGTGACTTTATAAGCCCTATGCAGATTGGATCCAGGCTACCTGAAAAACTACATCCCCCAATATGAGCCTGCGTGCGCTGTAAGATCTGTGGGGGAAGGTTTTCTCTCAGTCTTAACACCATCACAGGCATGTTTGCTGAGGACACGGGAGAGAGCCTTCTTGGCAGCTGCTCACAAATTGTGGAACTCTCTTCCCTGGAAGATCTAGATACCCCTGCCCTTGCTGTCTTTCTGCGGGTGGGTAAACACCTTTTTATTTAAGGAAGCCTTTGTTTTTTAGTATATTGTGGTAGTTAGACCTTTTAATGCAGGTCTAGAGTTTTTATTTTAAGTGTTTTTTTAATGCTGCCTGTAATTTGCTTTCAGCTTGTCTTTTTTAAAATATAAATTTAGTTTAATTGTGTTTTAACTTTTGTACTAAGTCTTTAAAATTGTATTGTGCTTTTAAAAAGCTGTATGCCACCTTGGATCCTATGCTAGGAGAAAGTTGGGATATAAATTAAATAAATACAGTCTGCCTTTCAGGTTTTACTTTCACAGAATTGCTTGTTTATGAGTTTCTCCAACTGCTGCCTCCCCCACCTCAAGGGCTGCTTAGGGGGAACCTTCCCTCTCAGTGGCTGTGATCAGACTGTGCAGCCCTTCACAAATGCACCTTAGGTCCTCTTCCTTCTCTACCAGTTACTGCCTAGCCAGCTAGGAATGGCTTGCAACCCAATTTCTCAGCACCACAAACCCTCTCCTGATGCCTCCCAGCACCCAAGGAAGGAGATGAGTGAGAGAGGATTGTATAGGCCTATGGATGCTGACTCACCTCCTTTTCTGATCTGGGTTTGGAGCCTGGGTGCCTGCTCTGCCCATCATGCCTCAGCCCCCTTCTCGCTGATACACACACAAACATTTTGATACTTGCACTTTTCCCCAATCTTGTGGGGGCCCTATGCTGCCGCCCTAGTGAATGTAGGGGCCAGCTGTATGTCAGTTCAAAAAGCTGGTGCCTTCCAAATGAATTTAATTACAACCCCTGCAATTTCTCAGCCAGTGTGGTCATTGCCACACAAGACTGAGGAAGGCTAGATAGGGAATACCATCTTGTATCACTAAGCCTACCTATCTTGTGGTTAAAGAAATCTCATGTCATTAAGCATATGTAATTAAATTTGCATACATTCCTATGAAGAGGGAGTACTCTCACTCTAAAGGAGAAAGCAAAAAGCCTTGTTTTCATTTGATACAGGTATATCTGGAAGTCATCGTATTACACCAATATTAAATCACTCCTCTGGCTGTCAGTTTGTTTTCAGGCAAGGCACAGAGTGTTAGTTGTTACCTCTAAAGGCCTACATGGTTTGGACCAGGTTACCTACAGGATCACTTTGTCTTGTGTAATCTTCCCTGTACAGTCGGGTCCTCTGAGGGGCATGTGTTTCAGTCAGCCAGGACTAGGTTGGCGAGTGTCACCCAGAGGACTTTCTTCAGCTGCCCCTAGACTGTAAAACAACTTACCGGAAGAGATTTGACAGCTGAATGTGCTGTCTGAGTTTAAAATAGCATTAAAAGACCAGTCTTTTTGGCAGGCCTATCCAGATGATTTCTAAGTTATGAATTTTAAGCCATGTTTTGGTCTTAAATGTTCTTTTAAACTGATGTTATGTGTTCTAATAGGTTTATGTGTTTTGAACTGATGTTATGTGTATGATGTATTTTATGTGTTTTGAACTGATGTTATGTGTATGATGTATTTTAATCTGTTGTTCCCCACCTTGATCCACTGGGAGAGGCAGGTAAGAGATGATGACGATGACGAGGATGTTTAGATGACACATGCCTGCCACAGGAGGCATCAGTATAACAAAGGCACCCTTGCCTCCCTGCTCTTCCATTCGGAAGGGAGTGTCTCTTCTAAGACAATCTTTGTCATCGATATTAAACATAAGCTGAAAAACTAAACTGAGGACCTTTTCTTTCGCCAATTAGACAAAATATTCAAAGGTTGGTAGCCCCAGCCAGGCAGCGGAAGGGACATGGTGGACCTGCTGACCCCTTCCTCTTCCTTCTTTCCATCTGTTTAGGATTTCCAGACATTATAATACAAGAAGAGGAGTCATGCCACCAGCAATCTGCAGGAAGTGCAAGAGTTGCTAGGAACCGCTCAGGTAAGGGCACTTCTCCTCCTGCAGCCTGTAAACCATCATTGCAGTGTCTCTAAGGCCTGACAGCTGCCAGGGAGAAGCACAGAGTGGTTTGTGCAGCCTCTTCCCTCTATCAAATTATATTTAGTATTAATTAAATGTAATGATTACTAGATTTATTATGCACTTTATAATAAAGGTATAGTCATTAATAGTTGGGACAGTTTTTATGCAGTACTCTTAATTGTTTCACTATCCTGCCTTTCTCCTTCTCTGCATAATATCCACATCACTGCTTGCAGTCAGTCTACACTGTTAAGGTTGTTCGTTGACATATTCCATTGTCACTTGGGGGAATGAGTACCTTGACTGAACAGTGTACACATTTCCCTTCTCACTTTGTTGATTTCTGTGTTTTTTCCCCCTGAGTATGTTTTTGGCTGTCATGCCTACTGCTGTGGCTAAATGCAAAATTATGGTCACATTGTGCTGAACTATGCACAGTGTCCAGTATTTTCTTGGAGGCTGTAAATGATTGAGGGGATGTACATAATTTCTCTTGCCTAAAGTTTCTCTCCTGTAAGCTTTGCAATTTAACTGTGTCTGTTTTTTTCCCTTCATCCCAGCAGGTAGCTGGGGACAAAGCAAACCATACAAATCCTCAGAGTGTGAAAAATATTTGACTCAAAATTCATACCTTCAGAGCTACCAGATAGTCCACGTAGGAGAGAAACAAGGCATACACGAGAAGCATGGAAGAGGCTTTACTCAGAGCTCACACTTCATGACACCTCAGGCAAATGACACAAGTGAGAGATCATATGAAATCCAGGAGCATGGAAAATATGTAGCTCAGGATTCTACTCTTGAGAGGCATGAGACAGAACGGACAGAGGAGAAACCATATCAGTGCCAGGACTGCAGAAAATGTTTTCCTGGCCTTTCAGACCTTGTGAACCACTGGAAAGTCCACATAGGGGAGAATGCATGCAACTGCCAGGAGTGGGGAAATAGGTTATCTCAGAAGGAACATCATGCCAGCCACCCAGAGATGAACACAGGAGGAAACCAAAATGAATGCCTAGAATGTGGGAAATGCTTTTCTTACAGTTCATACCTGGGGAGGCATCAGAGAGTCCACACAGGCATCCAGACAGGAATGAAACCATATATATGCAAGGAGTGTGGGAAATGCTTTGCTTCCAGTGCATATCTTGGGAGGCATATGAGAGTCCACTCGGGCGTGAAACCATACAAATGCCAGGAGTGTGGGAAATCCTTTTCTTTCAGTTCACACCTTGTGATCCATAAGAGAGTCCACACGGGAGAGAAACCATACAAATGCCAGGAATGTGGAAAATCTTTTGCTTCCAGTCCACAGCTTGCCAACCATCAAAGAGTCCACACTGGAGAGAAACCATATAAATGCCAAGAATGTGGAAAATGTTTTACCCAGAGTTCACACCTTATGGGTCACCGTAGCATTCACACAGGTGAGAAACCATATGAATGCCAAGAATGTGGAAAATGTTTTGCTCGCAGTTCAGACCTTGTGTACCACTGGAGAGTCCACACAGGAGAGAAACCGTTTAAATGTGAGGAGTGTGGAAAATACTTTTCTCGAAATGGACACCTTAAGATCCACCAAAGAATACATACAGGGGAGAAACCATATGAATGCCTGGAATGTGGAAAAGGTTTTGCTCGCAATTCAGAGCTCGTGAGCCATCAGAAAGTCCACAAAGGATGGAAATCTCTTTGATGCCAGTAATTTCTAAAAGGTTTTCCTTACACTTCTGCTCTTGTATACTACTAAAGAATCTACACAGGAGGGAATCCATTTGAATTCCAGGTGTGTGGGAAGAATTTTCTTTGTAAGGCCAACTTCGTGATACACCAGAGATTTTGTATAGAGATAATGAAAGCCTTCATTGCAGAAAACAGAGACATATTCCATAAGAAGATTTATGGAAGAGAGAATCTTCATGGAATATTGTGATTTTCCCCCTTAACACCTGTACATTTATGCAACGCTTGTATGTCCATGGCAGAGAGAAGGCTTACAGATGATTTGAATGTGGAGAACCATACGCTCACTTCCTACAGCTTAACAGACTACTAGAGAATCTGCTCAGGGGAGATACTTCCTCGGTGCTCTGAATTTGGGTTTTCTGGACCAGTAAGTTACATATAACAAACCACCAATAACCTACTCTAGAAAGAAACGTTTTGAAAGCACGGATTGTGAGGAATGTGTTTTTATCGCACTGTGTAACTTTTGAATTTTCGTCTGATATGCTAGAGGAGTGAAGCTGAGGAGGGGCAACAATACGGAATGAGCTTTTTTCTCCTCCTCAGATCTTTGAAGATTTCCAGAAAGTCCCCAGAGGAAACTATCTGTAGTAATGTCTGCAGCTTGGGAGAAGATAACAGGAATCATGTTATGTATCATTTTGAATATTATGTCAATATGTGCACCCAGATTATTTCACAGTTTGTAGAATATTCCTCTGGAGAAGTTTTCAAAGAAATAACTGTGTTAGTCTGTTGTGGCATAAAAGAGGGAAGGGAAGGGTGAAAAGTAGTCTAGCACCTCTGTTAAGGCTAAGTGGTTTACATTTTAGCACAAGTTTTCGTGGTTATCAGTCCAATTCTTCACAAGGTGTCATTGCATCTGAGGAAGTAGATTGATGTCCTCACTCTCATTGCATCTGAGAAGGTGGATAGATACCCACTAAAGCCCATGCTAAAATTGAAATCAGTTAGACTTTAAAGTGCTGCTAGATCTTTTTCTTTCTCCTCCTCCATTTAATATCCCGTGGAGAGGATCATCTTTTTCAGTGTCTGTGAATAACCATGTTGAGAATCTGTAAAAATTGCCCCCCATAAGAAGAGCCCTGAAGGATCCGGCTGTGATTTGAATAATCCCACATTCTACTTCTACCATGGTCCCAACAGTGATGCTCACAAGTGGGGCAGGAGGGGGAAACACCCTCTTCCCAGTTCTTTTTCCCCAAGCAGCTGCTGTTGCAGAATGTGCTGCCTCTGGAGTTTAGGTGTCCATAGTTTCTGGCTCCATTCCTTGTTTCTCCCATATAAACTGGGGGACATCACCTTTGACGGTTAAATGGCTAAGGATAAATACTCCAGACTGATTTTGGGAGGCAGCTGCAGAAAAGAACTGGTATTTGGTTATTTGTTGCAGTGCTTTGTAATAGTGTAGCCATCTTAGTTTCTTGCAGCATAGAAAGGAAAGAGGGGAGTAGGAAGGAGAAAAAAGGGAATCTCACAACACTTTTAAGACTGATTTGCATTTTAACATGAGCTTTCATGAATATCAGTTCACTTTTTCAGATGTAATGGTAGAATAATATTAAAGCCCCAGATTATTAAGCACACTTAAACAGTTGTGAGAATGGGAGAGAATGTAATACAATCCAGAAGGATGCAAATTGTGGCCCTTGCCCTAAATTGTGAAAGGGTTTCAGGTCTTTCAAATTCCAAATTTACAGGTCTTTCAGAGTTTTACAGTAGCCATATCATATCATGCTGATGTATGAAAGGAATAAGTCTACTTGTTTGAAATCAGTTTCCTCGGGGTCAAAACCTCTGAGAAGATTCCTTTTGTTCTCTGTGCAGTAGCAAGGACTCTTGTATGATTAAATGTAGTGCACCAAGAAGCTATCATTTTTGTTCATTAGCAATCCATGCTAATGGGTTGGACTTTGTGAATATAATTAAATTGAGCTGTTTTCTCTTTCTAGTCTTCCTTTGTAATTTCCTTGTTCAAGAACTTTGTATGTGCAGAAGGCCTGTTCAGCAATAAATGGAAGTGAACTGAGCTTCTTGCATAACTTTGTTATAGTCTAATTTGAGTCTATTTCTCATTCGAAGCTTCGGTGTTTTTCCTGTATTACCCATTTATAGGGTTAATGAATAAACCTTTCACTTATCTGGAACATTTTGTTGTCATGACTCCTTCTGTACTGACTATAAAACAATGGTAGTGTCGGAGGCAGGGCGGGGCCGGGTAGGCTAGGGAGGCCTCAGGCCGGGGCCGGCCTTGGTCCAAGGCAGTCCTTGCGGCAAGCAACGAAGGAACGGCGACCGGCAGGTCCGTGGAACAAAAGCAAGCCTTGCAGCAGGCGAACGGAGAAACAAAAGGAAAGGGTTTCCTCACCCAGGCAACGGAGGGACGGTCGACCAGCAACACCTGTGGACGAAGCTTCAACCGGCGTAGGACACGGAACGGACCGACGGCGCAGGATATCCGACAGTTGTTGCCCCGTGCCGGCCTTGTCCCTCCTCTGGCCCTAAATAGGGCCCTTGACCAATCTTGCAGCTCTCCCGCAGCTGCAGGCCCTCAGCCGGCCTCACAACTGCGCCTGATCGGCCGGCTGTGAGCGCTCTGCCCAGCGCTCCAGCAGCCGCCGGGTGCGCCGGGCGGCCTCCTTGGCCTGCCGCCGCTGCCGCCACGTGGGCGGGGCCCCGATGCCCTCCTCCTCGGCGGTCAGACCCTCGGCGGTGTCCAGGCGCTGGGTGCCGACGCCGGACGGACCCTCCGCGGCAGCGTGGTCCGCTGCGGCACCCGGGAGCTCGACGTCTGCGGCGGGCGGCTCCGCGCCCCCCTCCCCGGTGGTGGGACTCGAACCGGCGGCCAGGCGGCCGTCCGCCGCAACGGTAAGGTCCGCGGCCTCTCCCCCGGTGGGGAGACCTGCGGGGACGGCCGGGCCACCGTCCCCGGTGGTGGGCTGCTCTGCGGCCCCCTCCGCGGCGGCGGGGCCCTCGCCGCTGGCCGGCCGTCCGTCTCCGGCACGAGAGGCCTCCGCCGCGACTCGCGAGGAGGCCGGCGTGCTCTCGGCCTCGGGCGCCATCTCCGCAGCGTCCTCCGCGGCTTCGGCGGGGCCGGCAGGGCCGGAGACCCCGACAGGTAGCAGCATGTCATCGAACAAGAGAATTAATATATTGAATAGTGGGATGCTCCTGAAATGTAAATTTTAAGAGCAGCATTGTAGCTTAATTGAAAATGATGTTTAGTTAATTTATAATTTTTAACTCCATAATTTAGTCTTCATTTTTAATCTTTAATTAAAATTGTAAATGATTAACTACCTTCAGTTCGGGTGACCTGCCCCCAATGTGTGTGTGTGTGTGTCTGTCTGTCATTTAAAACCTTAGATTTCCATTGGTTACAAAGATGATAGAGGGTGGGAGCAGGGCTTGACTGGGAGTCCAGACGCTCAATGCTTAAGACCAGTGGAACTATTTTGGCACCTGAAGCAGAAAGTTCTACAAGTCCCTTTCCCCTTTACAATAAAAATACAGTAAGAAATGAAATAATGAACATCCACTTGTGATGAGGTAGGTAGATTCAAAACAAGCTCTGGCTCTGTGTTTGCAAGAGCTTCAAAGGTATAATTAAGATCAGCGTATCTTGCAGGTCTCCCATTCTGGGTCTCTGCAAGTCAAAGTTGGCTAGACAGCAATTAAGAACAAAGGTTAGGATCCCCCAGACCACATTTGAGAGAAGAGGGGCTGAGAAAGTGCCGGCCCTATTTTTGTGAATTCAACCCCTTCATCTTGAGATTACAATAAATGGCTTCACTTTTCCCTGTCTGTCAAGCTCATTAAATCATTAAACTGCAGCATTGTGTGTCTTCCAGTCATTTATGACTTAGGATAACCATAATAATTTCTGAGTTATGGGCAACTCTTACCATGGGGCTATCTTGGCAGAATTTGTTCAGAAGGGGTTTTGCCTTTGCCTTCTGCTAAGGCTGAGAGAGTGTGACTTTCCCAAGGTCACCCAGTAGGTGTCCTTGGCCCAGTGGGGATTCAAACCCAGGTCTCCTAGAGTCTTAAGTGCAAAATTCAAACCGCTGCACCACCACTGGCTCTGCAAGATGCCATTCTGCAGTTGTGAGAGCACACTCAGGAAATAGAAACAGTGGAGAAAGAAAGAAACGGAGTAGATTTGTCTTCTTCGGTAGATCTTGGCTTTTAACGTCCCTGTTTCGCCCCCCCCCCCACCAATGAGCAATCATGCGTGGCTCCTCCGCTCAGCCAAATATCCTAGCAGTAGCAAGTTTTATGCTAAGCAAGGGCAGCCTTGGTTAGGACTTGGACGGGAGACCAAGGACGTGTTTCATAGGAAGGAAGTGGGAAAACCACCCCAGAGTATTCCTTTTATGAAATTCACATGGTCACCACAACTCAACTTGACAACGTGAAGGCATGCGTATGAGAAAGAGAGTGTAGTGTTGTGGTTTGAGCATTGCATAGCGATCCTGGACACCAGGGCTCCATTCCACACTCGGCCATGATGACCTTGGGTGAGTCGCACTCTCTCAGCCCGAGAACCCGACACTGGTTTGCCGTAGGGTTGCAGTAAGTCGGAAACGACTCGAAGGCACACAACCAAAAGGTAGGTATAGGCGTGCGCGCCTTCAAGTTACCTTTTGACATACGGAGACCCCGTACATTGCATAGCGTTTTCTTAGCAAAGGAATGTATCACACAGGGCTGCCTTCCGCACTAGCCTGTTATAGCGCGATGATTCCACTTTCAACATCCTCTGGAATCCTGGGGTTTGCAGTTTCGGGAGGGGCCGACGGGCCCCTCCCGAAACTGCAAACCCCAGGATTCCAGAGGATGTTGAAAGTGGAATCATCGCGCTATAACAGGCTAGTGCGGAAATGGCCAGAGCGTAGGACCCAAGCGCGTGTTCCCATCCTGCCAGGAGTCTGGCGTGGCTTCAGGCAGCGACGGGAAGCGGGAAACAAACTTCCGCCAAAGGAAAAGAGCACGAGCAGGCGAGGGGGTGCCACGTTAAAAGCCGTCCTTCCAAAGCAGGGAGGCGGACGGGATGACGGCTCTTGCCAGTGAAGGGAAGGAAGCGGCTGGGGCAGAACCGGGTTCCTGGAGCCGAAAGGAAGAGGGAAAAGGACTGAGCGATCTCTGGGCTGGAGGACACTTGAGCAGGAGGCTGCTGGTGAGGATCCGAAAAGGAGGAGGCGGAAACAGGCTGCAGACAGACGTCTCTGTTTAAGAGTTTCGGAGGAAGGGCTTAAATCTGTCCCTTGGTCTGGTGTCCCTTATGATATGGGATGTCTGGTGTTTGGGGGCAGGAAGGCTTGTCCCTTCTTCCTTCTTGTCCCCTTATCTTCCTTCTTGTCCCCTTATTTGAGAGTGAGAACGCTTTTCCTTTTATGTAGACTGAACAAGATGCCAAAAAAAAATCTGTATTTTGGGTTGTGGACCCTTCATAAGAGGCATAAATGGGCGCATTGGGTAATTTATGAATGTGTACAATATGTTAATTTTATAGAGAAACACATGGTTAAGTTAACCAAAATCAGTACTTTGATCTGATATTTAGGTAGAGCAGAAACTAGTTATTAGCTACTTCCAAATTGTCAATTCTGGGGGCCATGAATTTCCACTGTCCTGTATGACACTCTGTCCCCTATGGCTGTTTTGAAAACCTGGCAACGCTATTGAAATTCCCCATGGAGATTCTGTGTATTTCTTTAATACTGGCTGGCCTTACTGGCTTTAGTACTGGCTGTCTTTAGTGAAAGTAGGTTCTATGTGTACTTAAACCCAGGCTTGCAACATCAGTGCAGCACAGGCAAAAGGGTGTCACAGATGTTGTGTTCCACTGACAACTACACTTGTCAAAGTGACGCTCAGCCTTCTCTCAGCAGATGGTAAAAAGAGCTGCAAAAGTTGCAGCTCAAGGTTGATCCTTGAGAATGATCTTGTTGGGAGGGGAGTGATCTAGCAGTGGATCAAAGCTTCAGATTGAAGCGCTTGAGCACAACTTAATGTAAAGAAAGAGGCACCATGTCTAAAGCCTATGATATGGAAGGTATCACATCATCTCCTGATTTATTCACCCTGGTTGCTAATGCATCCAGAATGTGTTGGGGTTGGCCATGCTTGATGGGGAAAAATGGTCTTCTGCATTCCAGACGCGTTTATTATTTTGTATAGTTAAAGTGTTAGTCTTAGCTTTTAAACTACTTGAAAGACCTAAGGTTTTCATTTGTCCTTTGTTTAACTGCTGAAGAGTCTCTGTGTTTGTGTGTTTGCTGATTACATCCCATTTGAAGTATGACTGTTGGGAACTCAAGAGAATGCATCTTCGGAATCTGGTGTCTGAAATGTTATTAATGGAGCAGCTAGTTTACACTTGCTGTACATCAGATGTGTAGTCTTGTATTGACAGCTTTTGGGATGGGGTACTTAATTCTTTTACATGGTTGTTTTTATTATTGGATATTCTTGGAAAGGAAGGGATACCAATGTTCTAATAAATATTTCTTAGCTCTAATAGCTAGTATTAGGGAAAAGGTGATGGATCCTAGCCACAAGGAACCCCATCGCTGTTTGCCTTTTGAAATGGGCACTGTTTTGGATTAGAGCTGGTAGAATGGACGCTTTCTAAATTGGCTTGCATCTGCTCCATGTATTATAGGAGAGGGGAAGTGGATCCATTTACATAACATCTTTGCCTTCTCATTGCTCCTTTCAGTCCACAAGCCAACTGACTCACTCTTCTACTTAGAGCAAGGCTTGTCACTGTTCCAGTCTTCAGATCTACAGCACCACAGTCAATATTTGTCTTCAGACATCCACTTCATTGGAAAATGGAAGTGGCTAAAATAGAATTATCTCAAGTATAGGCCTAAATAACCTAAAGGCACCAGATCCTGTCTGATCTTGGGAGCTGAATAGGGTCAGCCCGGGTTAGTACTTGGATGGGAGACCTCCAACAATTATCAGGTGTTCTGTAGGATGTATTTTCAGAGGAAGGAATGGGTAACACCACCTTGGAGTCTTCCTTGCCTAAGAAAATCCTATGAAATTCATCAGGTTGCCATAAGTCAACAGGCAACTTGAAAGCATATACTCACATACATGAGTAGAGAGGAAGGACTGGCTTGATATATTTGTCGTGTGAGGTGGAGCAGGAAATAGGAAAAGAAAGTCAAGTACATCATACCCAAAGTCAACGGTGCTATTTTGGCACCTGTGGTTAAAAAAACAAACAAAAACAAAACAAAATTTGTAAGTGCCTTACCTCCTCACTGACAGTAAAGCTACAATACCAATAAGGTGAATAATTAGCAGCTTGCTGCCATTTTATCATAGCTGCCTGTCTGCCTGGTTTTGCAGCATGAATCTGCCTAAGGGTAAGGCCAGCATTCAATGATAGATTTTTTTCTTTTAGAGTAATAAGATATAGGAAGAGTACAGAAGCATCCATATGTATTCTTTTTAAAAAAACCCGTTTGCATGATTGAAAAATGGCCAATTGATGAACCAAGAGGGAAGTCTGCTTTAAACCTCAAGGGGAAGAGACCCCAAGGGGCACATTCCAGCTCCAACAGCTCTTCATCAGGAAGCTACTTCCTGAGGCCTGAAGTGGCCATCTCTTTTCCTGCAAAGAAGGTGCTCCACCATCTCTGGGGCAGCAATTCCAGGAAAAAGCTCTTCATTCAGGAAGCTCTTCCTGAGGCTTAAGTGGAATCTCTTTTCCTGCAATTTGAGTCCGTTGCTCCTTGTAGTCTCTGGAGCAGCAAAAAACAAGCCTGCTCTCTTCTCAACATGACATCCCTTCAAATATTTAAACATGGCTGTCATGTCCCCCTTAACCTTCTCTTCTGCAGACTAAACATCCCCAGCTCCCTAAGATGCTCATCATACTGAGCCTGATGGCAGCAGTAGCATTACCATTTTCCTGGAGAAATATAGAAAGAATAGAGGCTCCATGTTTCTGGCCTTGAGTTAATGTCATTGTTTGGTGGGAAAATGTTCCCTGCATGTAGTATGTCAGTGAATTTCGAGTTAATGAAATTAAAGTTAATGAAATTAAAGTTAAAGGCTGAGAAATTTTCAGATTTTTCTAGCACTTAGCTACTAGCATTGCTTCTAAAGTTGCAAAACCTAAGGAAGTTGCTTGCTCTTTTTCCCTCTTTTTTTTCTGTTGAGGAATAGTTACATGCAGGAGCTATGAACCAAGAAGTCATGGGATACCTTAGGAAGCTGCTGTATCAAATGAAACAGTCGGTCCATCCAGCTTGTCCACTCTGACTGGCAGCGATTCTCCAGGGTCTTGGGCTAAGGTCTTTCCCACTGCCTGGTCTCAAAGAAAGGCATTTCACTAGAGTTACAAAAGACTAAGCCTGTGATTCTCTTTGTGATTTCCTATGAGTCTCCATTCCTGGAACAAAGTCAAAATGTGCATAAAATAAAATAAAGATATTGAACAACCCATGGTTAGAGCTGGGGGACAAAATTGCAGCTCCCCTCCAAGCCCAAAGAAGGAAGTATATTAGCAAGCAACGTGTTCAAGATTCCCCCTCCTCTGCCAGTAAATAAATAAATAGATAGATAGAAAGATAGATATACAGACAGACAGACAGATAGATAGATATAATTTAAGCTGCAGAAGATTGTTTGAACTGAGCCAGAAGTTCCTTGTCACTGTTTGGAACCTCTAAACAGAGACTGTGTTAGAGTCAAGCATCTCTATTGGTTTGCTGAGTATGATCATTGCACAGCTCCATCCTTCAGATCCTAAATCCCATCTGAAAACTTTCTCTTTCTCCCTTGTTAAGCAAGATTCACTCTTGTCAAGCCTGATTTGATCTCTTGGCTTGGGAAGGATCCATGGTTCGTAGACCAGCTTGTCTTGGAGAAGATGGAGATTATATCACAACACAACACAGGTGAGGAAACAAAAAGCAAGAGGCAAGTATTATGTGTTTGCAATGAAGTCTAGAGCAGGAGTGAAGAATATATGACGTTCCATATGTGGAGGGTCACACCTTCCCCTCTTTTTTTCCAGAGATTACCAAATCTGTTATCTCCTTTGGCCTACAATAAGGGTAGGCAACTGTGTGGAAGCCAGAGCTAGTTTTCCCCTCCATATCCTCCCATAGGCTGTGCCTCCCCATATGAAGGCCACTTGCCTCCACGTACCTTTGCAGTCCCTCTCAAAATGGTGATGGGAAATGATATTACATCATTTCCTGTCACCATTTTGAGAGGGCTGCAGAGGGACATTGCAGGTAGTATGGGATTCTGGGGTGTTTGTGGATGTATTTTTCACACATGTGGGAGCCTTTCTATGTGGTGTGAGGGCCAAAATTGCCCAAAAATCATACACAATTTTCTAAAAATTGGGGAGATTGTTGGAGGTTTCAGAGGCCACAAAAGTCCAGAGGTTGCAAGGCCACACTTTGCACAACCTTGACTCTTGTGATCAATTTGATTGTTATTAACCCAGATTTCTTAACTCCTTTTTCTTGGATCAGGCTTTCCTGATATGCCCACCCAGATGGACCAAGAAGAAGAGCCATGCAGCCTGGATGAGGAGAAACCAGAAAGCTTTCCAGCAGCCAGATCAGCTGAAGGTATGACCTGAGAAGGGGCTTGCCATATTGGGAAAGGCTGGCATCTTTAATCACTAGGTCTTTTACTGGTTATTGATCACACTAACTTTGTGGTGTGCATATATTCACATGTAAGGGAAAATATCACTCTGAAGGAAAAAGGACGAAAGAATGTGTGTGTTTTGTGTGTGTGTGTTTAGATAATAGGCAGGCTCCATATCAGGAGAGGTATGTTTGTCCCCGTTCCCCTACACACCTTGCCTCTCTCTTTCCAAGAGAGAATGCCTCTTATATCATGGTCACCATCTGATGGTTTTTTAAGTTCTGGTATTAAAAATAATCCAACATTATTCAGATAATAAACTGAACTACCATGGTGGGGACACCTTTTCTGCCAGTCAAGTGAAATGTCTCAGGGTGGGTGCTCCAGCCAGTCAACGGATGGAACATAGCAGTCTTGTTGACTACTTCCTCTTGCATCTTCCCTTCTGTTCAGGATGCCTGGACGTTATAGTAATGGAAGGCGAGGAAGAGGAGGATCATCTGGAGGAACGTGGAGATGTTGCTGGTGGCTCTGCAGGTGAAGGTGTGCTTCAGATATTCTGAGATGGGATTCTTTGTGGTTTCCAGAACTTCATGGGGAGAGTTTTCCGCTTACCTGATCCTTTTAGCTGAAGCTGCCAGGAGTTGAATCTATAATCACAGTTGAATCTGTGTGCAATGCATGTAGTCTACCACTGAGCTATAGTCTGTCCCCTAATATTACTGTGCATTTGGGAGCTGAACCTTTGACTGTCTGTGCTTTATCTTTGAGTTAGGGTCTGGTCCCTAAAACTACTGGGCATTTGGAGATACACTGTCACTTCCCAGAAGCCTAAACATATACATGTACTTTTGCTTTGTCACAATAAGGCTAGGGCAGACCTCCCAAAGCTGGTGTCCTCCGAATTTGTTTGACTGCAGTCCTCACAGTTCCCCAGTCAATGTGATCATTGCCACCAGACTGTAGAAGGCAGGATGGAGAGTAAAACTGTTATCCTGTTTACTGGGGGTCCCGGGAGGGACACCTAAATAACCAAACAACAACGCACATTTTTGGGGAAAATTAGCTGGAGCACTCACTTAAGCTAGCGAGAGACAGGGTAACTTAGCAGGATCTTGCAACCCAGTGTCTACGGGGTCAGGTCAGTCAAGCCGCCAGATGGGTTTAAAGTAATAGAAATGATATTTTATTGCATACAAACAAATATTAAAGACACCGCATTCACACAGCTAACTAAGAGATTAGAGATTGAATTAAGGATAAAGATTTTCAGGGAAAATGGGTGATACAACACCTGTCTCGTCGTCCTGGACCTTGCGGGAGAATCCGGTGGTGCAGAGAAGAAACTCAGCTCGATTAGCTGAGGGGAGCTCGCCAAGCACAGCAGCAGCAAAGCTTGATGGAAGTTCGGAGCGATCTGAGGAAGGTCTCAGAATCTGGGGTTTTTATAGGGTGAATTGGGACTGCAGGCTATGCCTTACTCAGGGACAACAATGAGTTTTGGGTGCGAGACAATGTCTCAGAAAGGTCACAATTTAGCATGATTGAGTTAAGTCCAAATTGACAAAGAGGTAGACTGTATGCAAATGCTCAGTGCTTGGCCTTTAAACTTCTAGCTTGCCAAGTTGCCTGCTCAGGGCAGGGAGTCCTTTGTAAATAGCGTGCATACATAATGAGGGTGTTTGCAGAGAGGTCTCCTAAAGCGGTGATCTGGCTATTTCTGGCCTGCCTGTATTGTCTTGGGGTATTGCAGCGTTTGATGGCCGAGCCTAGATCTGGGCTTGTCCAGGGGCCTCACAAACACATGGAGAGGGGTGGTGGGAGAGAGCCAAATTATTGATATCAAAATGATATCTTTATGCTATCTCCAAGGAGGCCTAACCTGCAGTAACAAAACTTGGCTTTTGTTAGGCCTGCCTGTCACATGGTTAAAGAAATCACAGTTGATTAGTCGTATGTTTTAGTTGATTAAATTTGCATACATTCCTACGAAAAGGAAAAATCGTCCCTGTAAATGGGAAAGGAAAACAAACAAACAAGCAAACAAATAGACATCCTTCTCCACGTTTGGACAACACATGCCTGTTATAGGAGGCATTCGTTTAAGAAAGGCACCCCTGCCCTTCTCTCCAGAAATATTAGAAGGTTTATTCCTCCAGCCAGATGGTGGATGGAAGATGTTGGACCTGCTGATCTTACCAGCTGTTTAGGGTTTCCAGGAATCTGAAGAAAGTACAAATGTTGCTTAGGAACAGTCAGGGGACTCATGGCAGTGTCTCCAGGGCCTGAAAGATACTGGGGGAATCACGAAGCTGCCTGTGAAGCCTTTTCTCCATATGCTTTAACAGAGGCTCTCAGCCATTATTTCTTTTGTTTCCATGTTCCATTTGTTTTATTTATCTTAAATTGTTGTAACCTGCCTTGGATTTTTTTTAGAAAAAAGTACAATACATTTACTAATTATCATAATTGTATTTATGTATCTATAAAATTATATTTAGTATTAATTAAATGTAATAATCAGAAATAAATTGTACACTTTATAATATAGATTATTATTCATAAATTATTATTTATTATAAATTATTTTTATTATTTTCAAAATAATGTGACCTTATTTATAAAATACAGTGTGTCCCTTGCCAACGAAACCTCCGCTCACACAAGTCTGAGATTGCACAAAGCCTCCTGCCCTGTTTTTGTCAATGGATGTGCTGGGTGCACACCCGACCTGGCACAGGTGTGCATGTGTTGCAGCCGTAGACAGTAATGGGACAGAGCATTCACATTTTTTGTTTTATGTGAAGGTTCCTTGAACAGAACCACACATATAAAGAGGGCACACAGTAATTATAATTATTTTGCCATCCCGTTTGTATCTCTGAATAATTCACATAGTCACTTGAGGTTAGTTACACAATTACAACAATTTATAGATGTTTTCCAACATCTATTGGAGAATGAGTATCTTGGCTGAACAATATACAAATTTTCTTTCTCACCCTGCTGATGTCTGCTTATTTTCTGAGTTTGCTTGGATGCCATGCTTACTGCTGTGGCAAAGTGCAAAATTATAGTCACATTATGCCAAAGTATCTCTCTCCTCCAGTATTTTTTTGGAGGCCCTATAAGCTGCTCAGAGCATATACAAAGTTCTGTTATGATATCCATGTTTCTTATTTTCTATAATATTACTTAACAAGTGCCCTGAATTTCATTTCCAGACAGACAAAAGAAATTATATCTTTACAAAATATGGAATGGCATCTTTATATGAAAAGGTTTTGCTGAAATGTGGTGACAGGTGCAGTTGGAGAAAGAGATTATTTTTTTACACACAGTGATGGCAAACGTTGCTCTAAGGTATAGTCACACTCGTGGCTTTAAAGGGCTTTTACCAGAGTTAGGCAAATGCATAGAGGATGGGTTTCTTGCTGCCTCTTTGATAAACGGAACCCCCGATATTCAGGGGCAGCATATCTCTGAATACTACATGCTGAGGAGGGAAACAACCACTGCAGCAGAAGATTCTTGTCTTTGCACCTTGCCCACGAGCATCTCCAAAGCATCTGGATGACTCTTCCTGGGAAAAGGACACAGGACTAGGACCATTTCTGCACTACACTACATTATTATTTCACTTTCCCCATCCTATGGAATCCTGGGCTTTGCAGTTTAGGAAATGGCCTTTAGAATTCTCAGCTAGAGAGCTCTTTGGCCTCAGTAAACTACAAACCCCAGAATTCCACAGGATGTTGAAAGTGGAATAATAGCACTATAACAGTATAGGGTGGAAATGGCCTTGGTGTTGCTCATTTTGCTCTGATCTACAGGGTCTCCTGTGTTTTCTGTAACTTTTCTCTCGCAAATAATGCAAGTGTAAGATTTCTGTTTTCCAGATTTTCTTCTCTCCCACTAAGTTTCCAATTCTAGCCAAATGGCATCTGTAGTACAGATGAGGCACCTTTCTGAAATTGTCCTCTTTGTCCTGGTCATCTCCCCTTTGCAGAGTCCACAGTGGGGTCTGTTTCTGGATCCAGAAGGAAGAGGAGAAGGAGGGAGAAGAGGGCGGAAGCAGAAGCAGCCCAGGTAGGTGATTGTGACAGGCACTTACTTCGCAGATTGGTGCGGCAGTACCCAATCTGAGAAAGCACCCTGTCTTTACCACACAGCTTTGCCTTCCCCCTTATAACACTACCTTTATATAAAAGGGTAAAGATTTTCAATGTTTGTTTAGACCCACCTAATAATGATAACATGTTTTCTGTGTTACTTTATATAGTGTGTACAACTGAAGCCAAGTCAGTGTGTGCAAAAATAAACTATAACATTTATTAGGATAATGATAAGAATAATGTAGCATGTTAGACTTCATATGCAAGTCAAGGTTGATATATTTTCTCACTGCAGTTTTTAGGCAATGTAACAGATAGCTCCCTCTCAGAAACAGTTCAATTATATTTTGAGACTCTCCTGTAAAGCACAAGTAACATATAAGAGCCCTTTGGCTACATTCCCACAAAAGGCTCAACCCCCAATCTAAGTCACACTGTCTGATCAGATTCTACTAAGATTCAACTACTTTTCTGCCTCTCACTAGGCATCTAGTGAGAACTAAACCTCTCAACACAGCCACATTCCCCGGCTGACTGAAGGACTCTTCTCCCTAACTTCCTGCTAGATTCTCACTGAAGGAATGAATACCCACAGGTACTTGGCTTTATATAACGTTTCCTCTCAGCCATAAGCCCCTCCCACACACTACTGAGATGGGCTTCTTTCCTGAGGAGGCATTCTGGCAACCTGCTTCCAGACTTCACTGACAGTTCAGATAGCCCTACCCCCAAAACTCCATCACAATGATTCTCTCTGCTGTTGATGAAGCTAAGAAAACACCTACAGCCACACAGGCTATCTGAATTTCTCTATATACAAATAGCTTGTATATAGATCTTCCTTTTCTCCTTCAGTCCCCAGTAAAAGCAGTATCAGAAACTCCCAAGAGATACCTTGAGCAGGTTGATGTTCGTATTCTTCTTGTGAGTGAGCAAGTGGGATCTCTGAAATATTGTATACCCTCAAGCCCTACTCTGATATTTTGTTCTGCCTTGTAGCAGAAGTCTTGAATCTTTGCACCACTGTGTAACTGACATTCTAGTTTGAAGTCTTCATAAGCACACTGTGACCAGACCTGCTTCCTGCTCTCAGACAGTTAGAGCACCTCCCTCAATCTGATTTGGTGCCCTGTCACTTCACAAACACAGCTCTGCCTTCTCCTTTAAACACTGCTTCTGAATAAAGAGTGAGGCATTTCAGTGCTTAATTAGAACCCCTTTAGAGTTTTATGGTAGTGTTTTTTTTTGTTTGGTTGTTAAATACTTTACATTGCTCAGCTGAACCAAAATTTATAAAAATAAATTATAATCTTTATTAAAATGACAAACAGAACAAAGAATTAGAGTTCATGTACAGACTGAAGCTAATACGGTTCTTCCAAATTTTTGAGACAGTTTCCTTATGTCTTGAAACCCTCATATAAGCACCAGTATCACAAACAGCCCTTTGGCTACACTATCACCAAAGGCTCAACCCTCAAATCTAGGTCACGCTTTCTGACCAGATTCTGCAATGGTTTTCATTTATCTTCTGCCCCTCTCTTGGCTTTGCCTGAGAAACAAACCCCTCCCACTCAGGCGACCCCCGGCCGACTGAGGAACTTTATTCCAGAGCTCTCTCTGGCTGAAGGACTCGCTGAAGGACTGCAAATGCCAATCAGTGTGTGCCTTTTTATATATTCTCCTCTCAAGCATCCTGCTCCTCCCTCACACTAATGGGCTGGGTTTCTCTCTTGAGCATCCATTCTGGTTGCCTGGCAACCTGTTGCTAGATTACTCTGGCACTCAGGATAGTCAAATACCCCAAAACTCCATCACACACACCAGAAGCATGATGATCCATGTTGATCAAAGCCAATGTCAATATTTTTTGTAGTAATTTTGTGGTGTTTTCAACTGTTGACTCCAGATTTTGCACTACCATCCACTAGTGTGTGACTGACACAAGGGGTTGGCATTCGGTTAGAGACATAAGCCTGCATGAGTCACATTATATGTGCAGGGCCGCAAAGTCACCACTGCACAATGAACATATTCTGCTGTTAGTGGCAGAAGCAGAGTTGCACAGTCAATATATTCTTCTGTGGCTCATTTTTGCAAATTGATACGACTGCATATTGCATGTTCTGGTTGTGTGTTGTGCATTGTGCATTGCAGTTGTGTATCATGTATTGTGCATTGCACGTTTTGCAACAGCACTGAGCCACTGACATGTATTGTTCAGTGTTGCTTTTCTACATGGCTGTTGTGTGGTGCTCATGTACAATATCCCCACTTGCAGATGTTTGTGCTATATACTGAGGGGATGTTGTGATTGCAGCCAAGATCAGTATCAATCGAAAAGATTTTGCAGCAGTTTTGTAGCATTCCACACTGCAGACTGTTGAGTTATTGAGTATTATCCATGACTCTGGAAATAACATATATGTAACCGGAGAGCCAGTGTGGTATGGTAATTAGTGTGCTGGAGCTGAATTTGGAAGAATCAGGTTTAAGTCATACAACTCAGCGTGTAATCTTGGACTGATTGTTCTCTCTCTCAGTCTGACCTACCAACATGGCTGCTGAGACAATAGAGTGGAGAAGAGAATGATCATGTACACCAATGTGACTGCACTGGAGGAAAGATAGAAATATTAAAAAACCCAATAAATATAGGGACCTAATCCACTCATGTTCCAATTAGGTCAGATTCTGGGATAACCAAAATGAGGCAAAACCACTTATTTGAAAACATCTTGTTCCTGTCTGTATATACAGTTTTCATGTGAATCTTGAAGACAAAAAATTAAAGGTTAACTAATGGTTGTACAGAGAAGGTTAACATGTCCCTTAGCAGATGGTAGCACAAAGAAACCTTACATGTCCCTTAACTGATGGCTGCAGAAAGAAGGTTTCCATGTCCATTAGCTGATGGTTGCACAAAAAAAGTTTACATGGCCCTTAGCTGATGGTTACACAAATCCTCACAACATTGGTTCCCATGTTGGCTGCCTTGGCCCCCATGATGCACCAGGGCATTGCTCCATGGGCTGAACATCACACTTTCTTTCTCCTGGAGAAAGTTAAAAAAAACAGGGGTCTTGCACCTTCTAAAATCTTGAATTGGTCCCTCCCTGTACTCTCAAAGTTGTGAGGAATCCATTATTTTCCCAATGAGAAGGGACCTCACTCTCTTCAACAAGGAGGAAGGAATCAACATTTTCCTTGTAGGATTGCCAGAGCTCTCCTCATCAGAGAGTGAGGTATCCTAAGAAGTGGGGGACTTTGAGGTCCACCCGCAATGCCAGCGTCTGCTTAGGATTTGGGGAATTATAGCTCAAAGAAGGCCTGCAAGAGGAGGATAACAGCAGGATCTCTTCACCTGTATATACCAGTACCAATTGTAGAGAGGATTGTTGAGAAAAAACAAGCATACTGGAAATCAGGCACTCTCAAGAACCACACCAGGCTATCAGAAAGTGAAGCAACAAAGGTTGGACAGAGAGAAATTGGGTGGAAAAGATGATAGTTACCAGGCTTGAAGCAGCAGATTGAAGCGGAGTGGCCTAGACAGTGCGTCTGAGGGTAGCATGGAGGAACAGGAATCTGGGGTACCATGTGCAGTGTAACGTGCCCAATGTGCTATAATTAACTGGGGTGGAGCTGGGTTTTTATACCCTGTTTCCTGCTCTGAAGGAGGGTGCATGGACAAAGCAGTAATGGTTTTCTCACAGTTCTCAAAGGGTTGACAAAGGCATCCAGAATGGGCTGATTGTCTTAACTCTACGTCAGTGGTTCTCAACCTTCCTAATGCCGTGACCCTTTAATACCCTCATGTTGTGGTGACCCCCAACCATAAAATTATTTTCGTTGTTACTTCGTAACTATAATATTGCTACTGTTATGAAGCGTAATGTAAATATGTGATATGCAGGATGTATTTTCATTGTTACAAATTGAACATAATTAAAGCATAGTGATTAATCACAAAAACAATATGTAATTATATATTGTGAAATATTTATTTCTAATTACAAATAAATGAAATTTTGTCTTGAAGCATAGTGTAACATGGGTAACAGTCTTAATATAACAACAGTAAACTGCATCTGCCACGCTGAGCAGCCTCCCTCTCTTGATCAGCAAAAATCTCTTCTCAAAGCACGCCACCCCCTCTTTGTATCCGGGGAGCGGAGCTGCCCTCCACACAGTGTGACTAACCAGGACTTAGGAAAGGCAAAGGCTCAGGGTGGGAGCCCACCTGGAAGGAAAGCTGGGTCGGGTGGCAAAAGTCACTGCATGAGGGGCTTACAAGCCTCGGTCACAGTTTCTCAAGTCTTGCGAGGCTTGCAGTCCCTATTAAAAATGGCACAGGGAGGCAGTAGAAGTGACAGCAAGTAACCCATGAATAATCAAATCCTCAAAAATGAAACCTGCACATATGGAGGGCCGACTGTATTTTGTCCTTGCATGTAAGAATGCATAATTGCAAAATTTTCTCCCCGCTGCAGGTGAAAACGAAGGGGGCCCAGAAGTGTTTTGCAGGAACTGTGCTGTGGAGGAAAAAAATGGTTCCTTTTCTGCGCTGAAAAGAAAATCAAACCCTGACTTCTGAGCAGAAAACACTGTGTGGGGAAAAGGTGTTTTCTGCACAGAAAACAGGCGTTGGCTTTGCTTTTCAGGGGGAGTTTGCCCGTGGCTTCCTCTGAGGCTGAGAGAGTGCGACTAACCAAAGTCTGCCCAGTGGGTTTTCACGGCTGAGTGTGGGATTTGAACTTTGGTCTTCAGAGTTCAAACCACTCTGCCACTCTGGCTCTCCAGTGTTTGGTTACCAAGAGAAAAAGGCACAGCGTTCTGGCTGGTCTATTTTAATCCTGGAGGGGGTTTCCCGGCTGCCAGGAAACTTGTTTTTCCACCTGGGGAGGAATGGCTGGGGATGTTCTTTCTGCCCCTTCAGGGCCAAGCGCGTCCCTTGGCTTCCCACGTCGGTCAGATCGCGCCAAGAGGTAACCCAGGCCCTCTTTCCAAGTATCCCCAAGGAGAGATCCCAAGACAGACGGAGCGGGGGAGAGGGAGGGATCTGGAGAAGGGAGGCCCGGGAGTTCTCAGGTGGCGCCCTCGACGGGCTGGGCCGGGGCCTCCATCTCGCCATTGCGGGCAAGCAGCAACAGCGCCTCTCCCGTCAACGGGGACCGTGGCCACCCAGCTGCACTTGCTGCCCCGGTTGCATCATACGCGTGCCCGACAGAGGGAGAAGGGCGGGAGCGTGCGCGCCGAGGAGAGCTGGGCTGGGTTGGGCCCTTCCGCAGGCAGGAGGGCAGTGTGCAGTGAGGAGGGATTTGGGGGCGGGGGCACGCGCAGTGGATCAAGGCGCCTTTTCTGGGCATCTCTCCTGGGCTCCGGGCATCTCCAGGGGGAGAGATGTTGAAACCCGCTGCCGCTGCCCCGTGGATTCCTGTCAGAAGCGGTGGCGGGACAGATGGGCTGTCTATGAGAAGGAGCCACTCTGAGCCCACGACTGACCTGGCGCTTAGGATTGCGTTGCGTGGGCGAAGAAGCAGGTGCGGCGAAGCCCCAGCTCCCTCCTGCACCTCCTCCCTGCCTGTCTCGGGCAGCCAGGTAGCCGGCTGGCCAGCGTGGCAAGGTGGCCGGGAAACCCAGGGGAGTCCCAGGAGTCCGGCCTTCTGGAGGGAGGGGGCAGTGGCAGGAGGAGGGACAAGCTGATTGGCTGACAGACAGACAACATCTTTGGGGGAGCCGCCTCACCACAAGCGTTTTCCGATGGTCATAGGCATGTTTTCCGATGGTGTTAGGTGACCCCTGTGAAAGGGTCGCTCGACTCCCAAGGGGTCGCGATCCACAGGTTGAGAACCGCTGCTCTAGGTGACATAACATTGATGGGAGTCATGACAGTCTCATAATGTTTTGGTCAGGTAGTGTGAATAGGGAAGATCTCTATAGGATATACTCACAGTAGAGGTCCCTGATTGCTTCACTTGAGCCGTGTAGCCTGCAGTTGTTTTCAGAAGTGAAGCTCAGTGCCTCTGATTCCAAGACTCTCAGGTATTTCAGAAGGATACCATGGTTGATGGTATTGAATGCTGGTGAGAAGTCCAAAAGCACCAGCCGGGACATGCTTCCCTGGGCCAGTTCTGAGGTAAAGATGATTCACTAAGGTGACCATAGTGGTCCCAACTCTGTATCTTGCTCTGAAACCAGTTTGAAATGGGTCTCAATAACTTGTATCAACCAGGACTGCCTGGAGTTGGGAAGCAACTGTTGTCTCAATCACCTTGCCTAAAATATCCCTCTCATGGTACAACTTGAGGTAAAAGAGGAACTTCAACAGATAACTCACTGTACATACAGAATTTTGTAGGAGTGGTAGCGAGGGAAAGGCAGGGAAATTGAAAATGACAACCTTGAAGCATCAGACTGTAGTTAGGAGAGTTCCACTTGGTGATTCTGCATCAGGGTTTCTCATTCTTTTGATATGTAGAGCAGTGGGGTTTTTTTGTAGTCTGAAATTGGAGGCACAAACTAAACAAAAGGTAGATCCTTTTCCTACCATCTGGAATGAAATTGATGAGCAGATGCCATCCTTGCAGATGCAGCATGGCTCAATAATTGGTTTAAGTAATTTTGCCCTCCCTTTTGTAAGCCAATCAGGGCTCATGGGAAGTGCATAATGTCTACCCAGTGGTGGCATTGAAGGGATTTCCCCATACCTGTCAGCTGTACTTACTGTATATCTGCATAGATATTAAATACATCTCTTTTAGACAGGATCAGCAAAAACATTACATAGAGTAAGACATGATATTAATTGATTGATTCTTTTCCCTGTTATTGATGGGATTTTCTGTCTCAGCTTCCAGTATTCCTAATTTTTGGACATGTTGATTGTGGTCAACAGGTGCTGAAATCCAAAATAAGTGATGATACCACAGTAAATGAAATCTTCCTTCTCTTGGAGCGGGGCTGTGACTCTGTCTTCTCCCTGACGTGATTCTTTTCTCTATGCAGGGAGGTCATACTGTGAAAGAGGGAGGCCATTCAAAAATATGTTTGCTCATCTGCATTGCCAAATGATAGAATCCTGTTAGAATTCAGGTGTGTGCTTCCAGTCCACATTTTCTTAGTCCTTCTGAGTGTGGGCTTTTCCCTGCTTGCAGGAACTGGTGACCTTTGAGGATGTGGCTGTGTATTTCATCAAGGAGGAGTGGGACCTACTGGATCTCAACCAAAGATCTTTGTATCGGGAAGTCATGGTGGAAAACTATGAGAATGTGTCCTTTCTTGGTAAGGAACTTGTTTCAGTCAGAATCCATTGTCCTTGCAACTGAGCTATACTAATGCCTTCCCCAGGTTTATCAGTCAGATGATATAGTATCTGACTTGCATAGCTCACTCTCTCTTCCTTGATCTAGACAGGAATTAATTTTCCATTTCATTTGTTCTTACACAGCTTGGGGCTCCAAGTTAGTGACATGGGTCCTAGTCATATAATTTTGCTGCCTGGGGCCTCCTAGTGTTACAGCCATTCCCCTGAATTACCTGTAGTGGGCTAGAAAGTTTCTGTGAGTGAGCAAATAGGCAGGGCAACATGGCAAAGGATGACTCATTTGCCCAAATGACCAACACAGTCCTCTGTCTGATGGCAAGCTAGGGAAAATTCCATAGCCCTATAAGCTTTTTGGATTCTGTGTATGTTTCCAGCATTGATTTTTTTTTAAAAGAAGCATTTATTGGAAAATGGTTTCATCTGCAAGTATAATTGTGCGTTTATATTGTAATTCAATTTGTAAAGAAGGTGCACAGACAGCATGCACCTTGTTTGAAAGCTACAGTAGCCTTCTTTTTATACTGCTGTTGCTACTAATTCATTAATAAGAGGACTATTGATCTAAAAACATTGAGAACAGTATGGAAAATGCCTGATAGAACAGAAGGACCGTAACATAAGTATCTGTTCTTCCTTGCTGCCATTTCTTAATTGAGATGTTCATAATTTTGTCAGTTCCTTTTTGTTTTCTAAGTTCCTTCTCTGTAAGCCTTGAGACTCAGTTTTGTCTGTGTTTTATCCTTCTTGCTGACAGATAACTGGATGGAAAGAAGGGTATGTGCCACGTGTGGAGCGGGTTTTACACACAAATTGGATCATCAAACCCCTAAAGAAGACAAACTTTATACGAGAAAGAACACATGTGCTATGTGTAGGGAAAGTTTTGTCCAAAGGATTTCACTGCAAAGTTTGCATTCTGTCCAAAAGACAGCACTTACTCTTCACAAGAGGGTTCACATTGGAAAGAAAGACATCACAGATGAGCTATCTAAACGATATGATATGCCCGGGAGCTGTCAGAGAGTCCAACTAGGAGACAAACAATATGGGCAATATTTTTCTCTGACTGCAACCCTTCAGAGAAAGCAGAGGGTAGAAAAACTATGTAAATGCCTTGATTGTGTAAAATGTTTTATTTCTAGTTCAGTCCTTGTGAAACACAAGATACTTGAAAATGGAGAAAAACTATACCAGTGCCAGGACTGTGAGAAATGTTTTACTCACCCTTCAAAGCTGGTGAGGCATGAGAGAGTTCATACAGGAGAGAAACCATATAAATGCTTAGAATGTGGGAAAGGTTTTAGTCAGAATTCCACCCTTCAGTATCATCAGAGACTCCATACAGGAGAAAAGCCATACAAATGCCAGGAATGTGGAAAATGTTTTGTTCAGAATACACATCTGATGATACATCAAGCAACCCACACAGGAGAGAAACCATACAAATGCCATGACTGTGGAAAATGCTTTGCCACCAGTTCACAGGTTGTGAGGCACCAGAGTGTCCACACTGGTGAGAAACCATTCAAATGCCTAGAGTGTGGAAAATCTTTTGTTCGCAATTCACATCTTTTGAAGCACCAGACAGTCCATACAGAAGAAACACCACAAACATGTCAGAAGCTTGGAAAATGCTTTACTGATAACTCATACCTTGGAGCACCACAAGCATTCTGTACAGAAGAGAAATTACTTGAATGTGAGGAATGTAGAAAATACTTTCCTTCCAGTTTGCAGCTTGTGGAGCATCAGACAATCCACACAGGAGAGAAACCATATAAATGCTGGGAATGTGAAAAATATTTTGCTTGCAAAGCACAGTTTTTGATACACCAGAAGGTCCACACAAGAGAGAAACTACACAAATGCCAGCAGTGTGGGAACTGTCAAAACAATAAAAAATCAGACCCTTTGAAGCATCAGGTAATCCACATAGGAGAAAAACAATACAAATGTCAGGAGTGTGGGAAATGTTTTTTTCACAAGGCAGAGCTTGTGAATCATGAGAGAGTCCACCGAAGAGACAAAACGTACCACTGTCAGGAGTGTGGGAAATGTTATGTTGACAGTTCAGGACTTGCAGAACACAAACGACGCCACACAGGAGAGAAACCATACAAATGCCAGGAATGTGGGAAATGTTTTTTTCGTAGTTCAGTGCTTGCAATTCACCAAAGGATCCACACAGGAGAGAAACCACATGAATGCCAGGAGTGTGGAAAATGTTTTGTTTGCCATTCAAATCTTGTGAACCACTGGAGAGTCCATACAGGGGAGAAACCATATGAGTGCCAGGAGTGTGGGAGATGTTTTGCTCAGAATATACATCTTGTAAACCACCAGAGAGTCCACAAAAGAGAAAAACCATACAAATGTCAGGAATGTGGGAAATGTTTTTCTTGCAGTTTATACCTTGGGAGGCATCAGAGAGTCCACACAGGAGTGAAGCCATATGAATGCCAAGAGTGTGGGAAATGTTTTGCTCGCAATTCACAGCTTGTTATCCATCGGAGAATCCACACAGGGGAGAAACCATACAAATGCCAGGAGTGTGGGAAATCCTTTGCTTGCAATCCACAACTGGCAAACCATCGAAGAGTCCACACAGGAGAGAAACCATACAAATGCCAGGAATGTGGAAAAAGTTTTACCCAGAGTTCACACCTTATGGGTCACCGGAGAATCCACACAGGAGAGAAACCTTATAAATGCCCAGAATGTGGAAAATGTTTTGTTTACAACTCACACCTTGTGAGCCATCGGAGAGTCCACACAGGAGAGAAACCATATAAATGCCAGGAGTGTGGGAAATGTTTTACTCAAAATGGACACCTCATGATGCACCAAAAAATTCATACAGGAGAAAAGCCATATGAGTGCCTAGAGTGTGGAAAGTATTTTGCTCGTACTTCAGACCTTGTGAGCCATCAGAGAGTCCACAGCGGAAGGAAATCACAGAAATGCTGATAGTTTCTAAAATATGTTCCATATGCTACAGATCCTGTATACTACTAGAAAGTGCATGCAAAAGCGACTGCATTAAAATTCCAGGTGTGAAAAAGCAACTCTGTATTCCACTAGAGATTGTTTACTGTACAGAACCCTTTTTAAAGACTTTTGAAGAAAACAAGCAAAGCTGTATTCTGTGACTGAAAGGGGAGAGTGCATGAAATTTTTTCTTGCAAAATCGGTACTTTTATGCAACAATTTGTATGTCTGCAGGTGAAGGAAACCTTACTGATGCTCTGAATGTGGAAAACATTTTGCTTGTTTTCTACATTGTAAGAAATACTCCAAAACTGATACAGGAGAGTAATACTTGATAATTTCCCAGAGGATCCACTCAGGGGAGATACCTCCTGAATGCTCTGAGTTTGAGAGATGCTTGACTAGTTACACTCAACAAGCCATCAATAATAGTATGCTGGAAAGAAACCCTTGAAAGGCCAGAATGTGAGGAATGCTTTTATTATACTGTGCAGCTTAGGCAACTTCATCAGAAGTCATGCAGGAGTGATGCTGCAGGGGCCAGTAGTATGGAATGAGTTTTGCTCACCCCCAAACCTTGGAAGACTGGCCACAGAGGAAACAAATTGTAAAAATGTCTGTGAAATGGGAAAAGATGTAGGAAATGGCTAAAGTTTATGTGATGTTGAACAATACCCCAATATAAGGAGCCCTCTTTATCTTACACTGTGTAAGATAATCTTTGTCAAATTTTGTGAATAACCATGTGACAAACACTGTTTAAAAAGCTCCACGTAAGAAGAGCCCTGAAGAGTCCAACCGAGATCCAAATAATCCCGCATCCTGCTTCCAACATGATCCAGACAGATACTTCAGAGATCTTACAGGTGGGGCTGGAAATAACTCTACCCATTTCCTCCCCAGGCAGCTGGCATTGCAAAGTATATTTCCTCTATGGTTAGAGTTTAGCTGTCAGCAGTATTGAACCTCATGTGTCCTGTTTAAACTAAGGATGATTAACTTTTGATAATTAACTTGGTAAGAAAAAAAATCATTCAAGATGAATTATGGGACAAGTGGAAAAAAGAACTGCAGATATGCTGTGATCAGTATCTGTGTTCTATAAATGGTTGCCTTGTCATGTTATTTGACTGTTCTCATTGTAGATCTGCTTACTGAATAACTGTTTTTCTTCTATCCTGCAGCTTAAATACCATTAATATCAAAATAGTTTCCTGTGTCAACATATGGCTTGAATGCCATTTATCAGTTAAGTGGTGAAAAGCCACAGTTGCAATTCCATCCATTTTGATGTTTCTGTGTGACCCATTTGCTTTGAGTGGTTCAACCACTATGTTGTTACATGAATTCATTAGCTCTTCAATCTAATCTAAACCAATGGTCCTCATTTATGAATATTTATTGCAGTAAATATGATATTGCGGCATTTAACTGCAACTGAAATGTTATTTACTGTTTAATCTATGTGAAATGTTCTTTGTCTGTGTATTGGAGGTTGGAGGTTTGAGCCCTTCTAGATGCTGTGGAACTGCAATTCCCAGCATGCCTACCCTGCATAGCCAATGGTGGCAATATGACAGTGGCATGTTTGCTACCTTCTGTATGTACCTGCACATATTCCTTGTCTGCCTGTTTGAAAGCTGTTGTATTGACAGCTATTGTGACTGCCTGTGAGGTTTTCCTTTTGTATACATTTGAGTTGGTCCCTGCTTTCACATTTAACGTTCACTCATTGCTTCAAATCTTGTAAGTGTCCCCCCTTCGAGTTCATTCACACACCACAGTTCTGGAATCGAAACAGCACAGATTTTTGATTCTGATTGTTCCCAGATCTCCCCTTATGGCAGTTTTCAGACAGCTCTTCAGTTAGCAATATTAGCACAGAAGCAGCAAAATAAGTCTTAGTTAAGCTGGCTTTTCAGCTGGGCCTCACTTCTAGTTCTGCTGACATTTCAACCTCTGTGGACAAAGCAGTGGGCTGCTACAGTGGCCCCTCCACTTTCACAAGGATTTGTGTTGCAGAACCCTCACAAAAGTAGAAAAATCTCCCCCATGCTCCCCCTCCCCTCCCCTTCTGAGGCTCCCCTCCCATTCCCTTGCCTTTTGCGTTAGTGTGTGTGCCTTCCTTCTCCGCGCCCAGGCAAAAGGCAAGGGAATGGGATGAGGGAGCACCAGAGGGAGAGAAGGAAGGCGTGCACATGCCGTCTCCCTCCATTCCCTTGCCATTTGCCTCTGCATTTTCTGTGCCAGGGCAAAGGGCAAGGGAATGGGAGAGGGAGCATTGGAATTGGAGAAGGAAGGCACATGAGACCCTTCTCCACCCGTCCCATGCCTTTGGCCCCAGCACAGACAACGCACACCAAGGCAAAAGGCAAGGGAATGGGGGGAAGATATATACATGCCTTCCTTCTCTGCCTCTGGTGTGTCCCCCTCACATTCCCCTGCCTTTGGTCCTGGTGTACTTGCCTGCCTTCTCTTATGTGAGAAAATACAAGGGAATGAGAAGAGGAGAATGGCGGGGGAAGCACTCAAACATCTAGCGAATAATCAAATTTGTGAAGGTCAAACCCATGAATGTGGAGAGAGGACTGTCATGGGCATCCACTTGTTTCCAGAGTGGGCCTTTTATTTAATTCTTGGCTGGAGCTTCCAATATAACTCATGCATAGTGATTTCTTTGCACAACTGGTTAAATGCTGATCAGACAGATAGCAAAGATTTTCTGTTGTCCTCCCTGGGAAAGTGCCACCATATACGGGGGTGTGCTGGCTTTTTAACCAGATGTAAGCTAAATACCTTGCAGTGGATGGAGGGACTTGAGATGATACTTTTGAGCATTATAGGGTGGAATGATACCACCCACATGGGTACCAGAAGGTCAGAGAGCTGGTTTATTGCTTTTCTGAATGCCCAGAACTGAGTACTTATAACATTAAATCACTTATTGCTGGTATTAGAGATACTGCCTGGCTATGCTAATTTTATTTTTACTGGTTGGGGCAGATTATTTTGTAACATACAAAGTCTGCTCAGTTTGCAATTTGACACTAAGTAAGAAAAGTTGTGTATTTTTATCAGATGATAAGACCCACTTCTTGGGTTATTTTAATTGTGCTTCTTTGGTTTTTATGTGTTGCTATGTTGAGTACTTTGTTCCACATCATTTATTTCGCTTGTAATTTTGCTGTGTATGGAGTGGGCCTAGTTGGCTGATGAGCAATCAATGGAACACAACTGAACTACTTGAATAATGGTTACACCCTCATCTGAGGCTGGTTCTGCTTCAGAGCTTCTGTCTGGGTCATGTCCTGTCCTGGGCCCAGTGCTATTCAACATCTTCATCAGTGACTTGGATGAAGGAGCAGAGGGCATGCTGATCAAATTTGCAGGTGACACCAAATTGGGAGGAGTTGTTAATACCCCAGAGGACAGGATCAAATTTCAAAATGACTTTGACAGATTGGAGAGCTGGGCCAAAGCTAAAAAAATGAATTTCAACAGGGAGAAATGTAAAGTCCAACACTTAGGCAGAAGAAATGGAATGCACAAATATAGGATGGGGGACGCATGGCTGGATAGCAGTACCTGCGAAAGGGATCTAGGAGTCTTGGTGGATCACAAGTTGAACATGAGTCAGTAGTGTGATGCAGCAATCAAGAAAGCCAACACAATTCTTGGTTGCATCAATAGGAGTATGGTGTCTAGATCAAGGCAGGTAATGGTACCACTCTATTCTACATTGGTTATGCCTCATTTGGAATACTGTGTCCAGTTCTGGGCATCTCAGTTCAAGAAGGATATTGACAAGCTGGAATGTGTCCAGAGGAGGGCAACCAAAATGGTGAAGTGCCTGGAAGCCATGCCCTATGAGGAACACCTTAGGGATCTGGGTATGTTTAGTCTGCAGAAGAAAAGGTTAAGAGGGGACATGATAGCGATGTTTAAATATTTGAAGGGATGTCATGTTGAGGAGGAAGAGGGCTTGTTCTCTGCTTCTCCAGAGACCAGGACAAGGAGCAATGGATTCAAGCTGCAGGAAAGGAGATTCCACTTCAACCTCAGGAAGTACTTCCTGACAGTCAGCGTTGTCCGGCAGTGGAATATGCTGCTGCCTCAGAGTGTGGTGGAGTCTCCTTCTTTAGAAGTTTTTAAGCAGAGGCTGGATGGCCATCTGTTGGTAATGCTTTGATGGGTGTTCTTGCATAGCAGAGGGTTGGACTCAGTGGCCCCTGGGGTCTCTTCCAACTCTATGATTCTATGTATCGTGCATTTTTTAGGCCATTCAGTAAACCTTCCCATTATTCGAAACATTGTGTTGTTATGATCCCCTGCAGGACTATGAAACAATGGCAGCACGCCATCAAGCAATAGCATTATTATTTCAAATAGGAAGATTCTCCCCAAGTGGAATATTTATAGCTAGAAATCTTGGCATTTAATTTTAAAAGTGTTTAGTAACTAAGACAAAGTTTTTAAAAAATGGCCACAGGCATTTGGAGTAAAAGCCATGGCGGGCTGGGGGGGGGTGCAACTTGCTTTGTTTTAACCTGGGTCCTCTTCCACCTTTGCTACGATTCTGCGAAGTGCAGGACAGACTCCACTGGGTGAGTTTCTTTTTATGCACTGATCCATTGCCACATTTTTTTGCAATAAAGTTGAAATTACATAAAGCAGACATTGAGCAGACATAGTTCCCCCTTCTTATCCCAATCAGATTTCAAGCTGTAAAGAAGTGGTTCTCAGTCTTTTTTTATTTGCATACTCCTTAGCAGCCTATTTCCATAAATGGTACCCTTCATGCTTGCAGAATTTTTGCAAACAATACAGTTGCTGTTCTTTCACATATATATGTTGTAACTGAAAACACCCCAATAATGGGGTTAAAAAGCAATGGAATAATAAGGTGAAGAGACAACGTATATGTATTTATATTTAAAGCTCAAAAGAAACAATGAATTCCAGTAAATACATCACAGATTACATTAAAAAAACTACATTACATTAATTAATACTTTCAAAAAAATTATTACATTTTTATGTGCCTTTCTCCCAGTGGGGGACCCAAGGCAGTTCACAAAATAAAACCAATTTAACTACAAACAAAGTCATAAAGACAATTAAAATATCACTATTTTTAACATCATACCATGAACAATATAAAATCATTATCAAACACAGAGAAGCTAAAACTAGTGTTACTTCCACACACAGTCAAGCAAGGAAGTCTCTGCCAGACCCAAGTAGGGCAGTTGATAACCAGAGCTCTTGGCAATCTGTTATTCATAAAACTGTCATGAATTTGACCTTGTGACAAATAACAAAAGCCAAATTAACCTAACAATAACCTCATAAACAATAACTGTCAGCATGGCAGAATAATCATGAACTTCAGACTACAGATGAAATGGCTGTTAATATGGTGATATTCTGTTTACAGAGAGATCAAATGAACTTTAAGGAAAATAAATTTGTGTAACTTTTCTCTCAGGTTCTAGTATTGCCACCTAGTGTTTCATTTGTACATGGCACCTTCATTTAGTTCCCCCCCCCAGGGCTTTACAGAACGTCAGGACTGGTTTGCTATTTAGGCGAATTGTTATCTTATTGTAATTATAATCTTAAAAGGAAAGCCTAAGAATCTTTATTCTAACATTGCATTTGCTAGTCTAATTTATTAGTAATTGAAAAACTTTAAAATGTTTTGAAGTAGTATTTATTATCGACTAAGGTGCCTGCTTATATGTTCACCGGTTACCAGCGTGACAGCACTCAAATGTTCATCAAACAGGGGAGAGTGAAAGCTGCGAGGGGCGCACCACCGAGCATGTGCACTGTAATAACATGCTCACAATGTGTTGTTTAGGGAGGGACTCCCCACCATTTGCCAAAACACAAAAGTGATGGAACAGGGCTTTCCTCAAAGTTAATGAACGAAGGAGACCTGTTCCACCACTCATCATAGCGTTCAATTAATTTCACAACTTTTGACTTGTGTCTAGTTTTAGGCTGTTGATGTATATGCCTTTTCCCGCCGTTACTGTTGTTGTTGGTATTATTTTTACTATTATTATTTGCATACCACCTAAATGCCCTGGTTCATACCTCTGGGGTCGGCATACCCAAGTTTGGGAATTACTGCTGCAAAATTCTTTGGGGCAAAGACCTGTCAAGCACATTGATGGAATAATGGATTAGCAGCACAATGGCCCCTCCACTTTTGTGAGAGTTTGGGGTGCAGAACCCTTGTGAAAGTGGGAAAACCATAAATAACCCCCCCCCGGGGATCCTTCTTCCACTCCCTTCTGGGGCTCCCCCCATCCATTCCCTTGCCTTTTGGTTGGCAGGGCCAGAGGGAAAGGAATAAGAGCCGGGAGCTCCAGAGGGGAAAAGGAAGGTTCTCGCAAGCCTTCCACCCAATTCCCTTCCCTATTGCCTTGATGTGCATTCTCAGCGCCAGAGACGGAGGCAAGAGAATGGGAGGGGGGAGCTCCAGAGGGGAGAAGAAAGGCTTGCGTGAGCCTTTCCTTTGTCTATTCCCTTGCTGCGAGTTCTCAGTGCTGGACCCAGAAACAAGAAGCTCTGGAGGGGAGAAGGAAGGTGCACACATGCCTCTCCCCTCCATTTCCTTGCCTTTTGTCCTAGCGCATTGGTTCTCAACCTGTGGGTCCCCAGATGTTTGTGGACTTTAGCTCCCAGAAGCCCCAGCCACTATGGTCAATGCTCAGGGCTTCTGGGAGCTGAAGTCCACAAACATCTGGGGACCCACAGGTTGAGAACCACTGTCCTAGCGCTTGCCTTCCTTCTCCGCACCTAGCAAAATGCAAGGGAATGGGAGGAGGAGAAAGCAGGGGAGGCATGCGTGTGCCTTGTGAATAATTAGATTTGCAAAGGTCAAACCCACAAATGTGAACGGAAGACTGTAGTACCAACTGAACCCTTCCAGCGTGGCTTGGGTCTGGTTTATGTATTGCCTTCTCCTGAGGGAAATCTCTCATTCTATTATTAGCTTGTCAGTTTGGAAGGTGTTATATAAACCTCAAGAAGAAGAAGAAGAAGAAGAAGAAGAAGAAGAAGAAGAAGAAGAAGAAGAAGAAGAAGAAGAAGAAGTGGATGATGATTCTGTCTACCTGTCTACCTACCTACCTGTCCGTCCGTCCGTCCATCCATCCATCCATCCATCCATCCATCCATCCATCCATCCATCCATCCATCCATCCATCCATCCATCCAAAAAACCAAACAAGCCAGCAGTTGGAAGGAAGCAGTTTAAACTGTATTTCTACCTATGTATTTATAGCTGTAACTGTGTAGCTATGTAACTGTATTTCTAGCTGTGTTTAGCTCTGAGTTTGGTCAGCCTCATTCCCCCCTGTACAAGCATACCTCCGTTAACAAAGCCTCAGACAAAGAACCTTCTTGTTATGAAGTCTTTTTCAGCCCACCCATCCCTTCCTAATTTCCTCCTTGTCTTCTGTTTAGCTGGAAGGCTTTTTAAACAGCACTGGCATTGGAAGGGTGGTGAATGACTGGATAAACGCAGACATTCAGCTTCCAGGTTGCAGCCATGGGTCTACAGTAAACAGTACAATAAAGCTTGAGCTGGGAAAGAAGAATGCAATACTTCTGAGCCTATCCTGTTCTAGTTATCTGTGCCTATTTAAGTACCAGCCTCAAGATGGGAGTTTCATTTTCTATCCGTGGTGCCTGAGATATGATTCAACTCTTTCTTTCACTTTTCAGCAGACGTGGAGAAATGGCTTTTTCAGAAGGTGTTTGAGATGGACTTGACCTGCTCTACCTGTATATGTGATGTCTGTTCTGGACTGGGCATTTGGGAGATGAAGTATTGGCTATTGTTCTACACATTACTGTGTTCATTGATTTCTTTAAATTAATGCCTTTATTATTTGACATTCTTATGGAGTCATTAGATGGAGAACAAAAGGATTGAAAAGTCTATGGGTATTTTTTAAGCTTGTAAGAGGTACCAGTATACCTCAGCTAATGAAGTGGATGTGTTTCTCGGCATTACTTCTTTAACAGAAAATTTTCTACCAGATAATAGAGATAAGATGGAAAGTATTGGGATAGATTCTTATATCACAAAGAAGAGTCACAAGGGAAGAGACCACAAGGGCCATCCAGTCCAACCTTATTCTGCCATGCAGGAATATACCACCAAAGCATTCCCAACAGATGGCCATCCAGCCTTTGTTTAGAAACCTCCAAAGGAGACTCCACCACACTCCCAGGCAGCAGCATATTTCACTGTCAGACTGCTATTATTGTCAGGATGTTCTTCCTAAGGTTTAGGTGCAATATCTTTTCCTGGATTTTGAAGCCACTGCTCCGTGTCTTAGTCTCTGGAGCAGCAGAAAACAGGTTTGCTCCATCCTCCATGTGATATCCCTTCAAATATTTAAACATAGCTATTGTGTCACCTCTTAACTGCCTCTTCTCCAGGCTGAACATACCCAGCTCCCTAAGCCATTCCTCATAGAGCAGTGGTTCTCAACCTGTGGGTCCCCAGATGTTCATGGACTTCAGCTCCCAGAAGCCTCAGCCACTATGGTCAATGCTCAGGGCTTCTGGGAGCTGAAGTCCACGAACATCTGGGGACCCACAGGTTGAGAACCACTGTCATAGAGCATGATTTCCAGGTCTTCTGCTATTTTGGCAGCACTCTTCTGGACACGTTCCAGCTTGTCAATATCTTTCAAAACTAATATTATGCACATGTGAAATGAAACAACTAGTTCAAGTATGCCTTGTATAAATAAAAACGTGTTAAGCCTTCTAGGGGACCACGTGAAAGGTTTAAAATTATGCATTCATTCCGAAGTTATTTTTCCTTCTACTTTTCTTATAAGTTCCCTTTCATTGGCCAAAAATATGCAGTTGGCCTTCCACATTTGCAGGTTTGACTTTCATGGATGTTATTATTTGAGAGTTTCTCCAACCTCTGCCCCCTCCACCTCAAACACCTCCTTTTCAGGGGAACCTTCCCTCTTGGTGGCTGTGATCAGTCCGTGCAGCCCTTTAAAAACCCACCGCTGGGCCTCTTTCTCCTTCATCAGCTGCTGCTTAGCCAGCTAAAGACAGATCGCAGCCCAGTTTCTCAGCACCACAAACCCTCTCCTGATGCTTCCCACACACCCAAGGAAGGAGATGGACAAGAGAGAGAGAAAAATATACGGCCACCATACCAACCCACCTTCTTTCTCTCTCCTTTCACTGAGCTGGTGTTGACCCTGGGTGGCCACTTTCTCCACCATGCGTCAGCCCCTTTCCACACATTTTGGTATTTGCAATTTCTCAACTTTTGTGGGGGTTCTGTGCCTCTAAACCTAGCAAATCTGGAGGCCTGACTAGAACTTTGCTTTTTTAACATGGTAAGGGAAGCTGGTGAGGAAGATTTATTTACCTGCTTTCCCCCTTTCTCTCTCTTTTCCTTTCATGCATGCTCAGTGAAGGATTCTAAACAATTTCCGCACTAGCCTCTTATAGCGCTATGATTCCACTT
Source organism: Iguana delicatissima (assembly GCA_948472985.1). Taxonomy (NCBI): domain Eukaryota; kingdom Metazoa; phylum Chordata; class Lepidosauria; order Squamata; family Iguanidae; genus Iguana; species Iguana delicatissima. Next base: position 314,582 of record CAOKZL010001373.1, read on the forward strand.
TCAACATCCTCTGGAATCCTGGGGTTTGCAGTAGCCAGCCCCTCCCGAAACTGCAAACCCCAGGATTCCAGAGGATGTTGAAAGTGGAATCATAGCACTATAACAGGCTAGTGCGGAAATGGCCCTAGAGTCAGCTGCTGTTACTTTGTTGGAAGCCGGCACAGCTAACTAAAGCAGGATTGGCTGAGAAGTATCATGTGAATGTCTGTGTTTTCCGAGTTGTTCATCACCCTTCCAATACCAATGCTGTTTTAAGAAACCCAGCTAGACAAAGGACAAGGAAGAGGGAGCTGGATGGGCTGAAAAAGACCGTGCAAAAAGGAACTTTCTTTGTTAACTGAGGCTGTTCTTTTTGTTGTGTCCCTGCAAGTCATTTTTAATTTATGGCAACCCATTTCCACACAGGGTGTGTCCTCCACAGAGGACGTCTGCACCTTGGAGCGGACTGGGTCTGGACTACTTACTGTAGATCCGCACCTCAGTCTGCTCCGGAACGACCCCAAGTGGTCCCCCAGTGTGCTTTTGAAAGACCTGTTTTTTCTGCTCTTTCAAAAGCACAGAGTGTGCCACTGCGAGCCTGCTCCCTTGTGCAGATTCACAGGCTTGCACCAATGCGAGCCTGCAATCTGACGAGGGCAGGCTTTAGGCTGGCGAGCTTCAGCAGTTGGTCAAGACCCACGACCAACCGGAAGCCGCCATTTTGGATGCCGGAGCAGTACGGAGGGACAGTCACGCACTGCTCTGGAGCAGCCTGGACCGGAACCGGGGAGCCAGAAGATCCGGTAAGTAGCGGCATGGGGTGATTCCCTCACCCCGTGCGGAAATGGCCTAAGTTCAACGCAGAGATCCAGCTTGGTGTAGTGGTTTGAACACTGGACTACGATCCTGGAGACCAGGGTTTGATTCCCTGCTCAGTCATGGAAACCCACTGGGTGGTCTTGGGCAGGTCACACTCTCAGCCCTTGATAAACCCCATGATAGGTTTGCCTTGTTGTGTGCCTTCAAGTCATTTCTGAATTATGGCAACCCTGAAGCAAACCTATCGCTGGGTTTTTCTGGCAAGATTTTTTTGGGGGGGGGTTGCCTTTGCCTTCCTCTGAGGCTAAGAGAATGCGACTTGCCCAAGGTTGGGTTTTCATGGTTGAGCAAGATTCAAAACCCAGTCTCCAGAGCCATCATTCAATACTCAAACCACTAGACACACTGGCCATTATTCCATGTTCAACATTCTGTGGAATTCTGAGGTTTGCAGTTTCCTGAGGCCAAAGAGCTCTCTAGCTGAGAATTCTAAAGGGCCCTCCCTCAACTGCAAACCCTCAGGATTCCGCAGGAGGTTGAAAGTGGAATAATAGCACTATAACAGTGTAGTGCGGAAGTGGCCTAAATCTTCACAGGAAAATCAGAGCTTTGTCTATCCCTTTTTACAGTCTGCTTTGTAACACTCAAACTGTTACCACCGTGAACTGGCCTGGCCTTGGTAAACTTCAGATACCATTTTGATATCAAAATTTGGCCCTGTTCTGCCACCCTCCGCCACATGTTTGTAAGGCCTTCGAACAAGCACTGAGCTAGGCATGGCTATTAAACGCTGACTCATTTACACCAAGGCAAGCCAGAAACTGCCAGATCTGCTTTAGGAGACCTCCCGAAACAAACACCTAACAAAGAGACCTCTGCCCCGAGCGGGCACCCTGGGAGCTGAGAGCTCAACTCCCAAGCTAGCCGCATCTGCATACTGGCTATCCTATTGTCAATTTGGACCTTAACTTAATCATGTAAATTCTGACCTTTTGGAGGCATTGTCTCAAGCCCAAAACTCATTGTTTTTGCCCAAGACCAGACTAGCCCACGGTCATTCCTTCCCTGATAAAAACCCCCAGTTCTGAGAGTTCCTCGGATCTCTCACTGGACTGCCTGTTTGGACTACCTTGCTGCCGCGTCGCCAGGCAATTTCCCCTCAGCCGCCACGCCGAGCTTCCTCTCTTCAATTAGACTTCTTCAGGACTACGAGAAAGGTGTCGTATCACCAATTTCCCCCAAATTCTCATTTCCTATTTCTAGTTAGCTGTGTGGTTGTGTTTTCTTAATAATTTGTCTGCTTGTTAATAAATATTATTGTTGCTATTTTGAACTGTCCGACTGCTCACTGACCTGAACCTGTATACACACGGTAAAAGATTCCCGCTAAGTTACCCTCCCTCTTGCTAGCTTAAGAGAGTGCTCCAGCTAATTTCCCCTTCTTTGCTTGGTTTGTTTGGTTATTTGGGCGCCCCTCCCGGGACCCCCAATTCACAGGGTAACAAAACCACCAAGGATAGCTAGCTAGCTATATGTATGTGTCTCTTTGGCAGCTCTCCAGTGTGTGCCTTTGTCTGCACACACATGCACATATACATATATATGTATGCATATATATGTGTATATATATGTATGCATATATACGTACATACATACATACATACCGGAAAGCCACGGAAGAGACATATCTCAAGAGCCTGAAAAGATGGTTGTTTTATTAGTAGAAACAGGTCGAGAGAAGCCAAAAAGCTGGAAAAGAAGCCCAAGGCTTCCCATTAATATCAGGGCACGGGGTTATTCTCATTTGGGAACCAGAAAAGGCTCAGGGTTACAGGGAATAAACCTGAGCCTTTTCTGGCACACTCCTTTCTCTGACTGAGGCCATTTCCACACTACACTCTTATAGCGCAATTATTCCACTTTCAACATCCTGTGGAATCCTGGGGTTTGCAAACCCCTAAACTGCAAACCCCAGGATTCCACAGGATGTTGAAAGTGGAATAATATAACCTTATAAGGTAAGATGAGGAAGGTAGGAATAAAATTGGGAAAGTTAGCATAAGACAAGGAAAAGCACAAAGCAAGTGGCACATTCAGTGACTCCTCAGACAGTGAGTAGTGGAGGAACTCAGTATTTTCCCTTACTGACCAGACCCTTTCCCCCACCCCCCTTATAACCTTATGTTGAAAGTGGAATAATTGCGCTATAAGAGAGCAATACGGAAATGGCCTGAGTCCCCTCCCGCCCATCAGCAACTAAACACACGGGACGCCTCCTCTCATCCACGTGGTCAGGCAGTAGGTTGGAGGGCCCTGTGCTCGTCCTGCCAGGAGCCTGGCAAGGCTTCAGTCACGTGACGGCAGAGTGCCGAACCAGAAGGCGGTGCAACATTGAAAGGGGCCCCTCCGAAGTACCAGCCCGAATCTGTGTCCTAAAAAAGAGGAGGAAGGCGCGGCTCTTGGAAAACTTGAAACAGGTAAAAAAGAAAAGAAAAAAAAGAAGGCAGGTGGGAGTTACTGGTGCGAGATCGAGCTGGAAAAGGAAGATCCATCAACAGAGAGGGGGGTGGAGAGGCAGGAGGTGTGGTTTGTCCCAGGCGTGCAGTTCAGTTCCATCAGCAGAAGTGAGATCGGAGATCACCCTGTCTTAATATGCTGGTTTCTCATCACGCTTGCACGTTTAACAAAAGGATCCTCCTCAGAAAAGGAACAAATAGTTGGTCAAGCAGAATGCATGGCCTTAACATCCTAAGGTTTAACAAAACCTGTTGCTTGACGGATCTGTATCTTCTTATTCACCCTTTGCAGGTATATGTTGGTGTTAGGTGCCTTCAGATCAGCTCCTGATTCATTGCAAACCTATCATAGGATTTCCTTGGCAATATTTATGCAGGGGAGAACTGCCCTTACCTTCCTGCCGTCCACACTATTTATCGTGCGTTGATTCCACTTTAATTGCCATGGTTACGTCCTATGGAATCCTGGGGTTTGCAGTTTAGGGAGGGGCATTTAGAATTCACAGCCAGACAGGTCTTGTGCATGTTTTCCCAAAATCTGGTCTTCCAGGTGTTTTGGACTTCATCTCCCAGAATCACTGATCATTGGCCAAGGCAGCTGGGACTTGTGGGAGTTGAAGGCCAAAACACCTGGAGGATTAGAGTTTGGAAACCATTGCTGTAGTGCCTCCCCGAACAATAAACCCCCAGGATTCCTGTACTGTTGTTTCTAAATGGTTGCATTCCATGCTGGGAGAAAGGTGGGAATTAATTAATTAAATAAAATAAATAAATAGTCCAAGGTTATACAGTGGAGTTTCCATACCTGAGGAAGGATTTGAACCCAGGCCTCCTGAAGTCTTGAGTTCATCATTCCAACCACTACTCGACACTGGCTCCATGAAAGTTTATGGCCATTGTCAAAATTGGCATCTTTTTGTATCCCCTTACCCCTTTGTACCCCTTTGCTACAAGCATGTAACTGTGCTTAAACACCCGTGGCTTGTGGCTTGTAATCCGTCAACGTGTTTATGGAAGTAGATTGAACTCATACTAAATTCATACTAAAATGGATCAGTCTTGAAGGTGACCTTAGATTCCTCCCCCTTTCCTTCTTATACTGAAACATCTGAAAACTGAGGGGAGGGGGTCTGCTGATGGGAATGGGACTTTTTTTACCATATATACTTATAGCACTTTGGTCTCAGTTTAACTGCCATGGCTGTATCCTGTGTTATTCTGGGCTTTGGAGTATGGGTAGACACTGGAACTCTCTGGCACAGGAGTCTAAGCATCATAAAACTATAAAGCCCAGATTCCATAGAAAGGAGCAATGGCAGTTAAACTGGAATCATATAGGCCATTTCTGCACTAGAATGTTATAGCACTCTTATTCCACTTTCAACATCCTATGGAATCCTGAGGTTTGCAGTTTCGGTCCCCTCCCAAAACTGCAAACCCCAGGATTCCATAGGATGTTGAAAGTGGAATAAGAGCGCTATAACAGTCTAGTGCAGAAATGGCCATAGTGTGAAAAGGCCCTGAAATGGGGAGGAAAAGTTGTTTCAAGGCAGGATTTGCCCAGGAAAGAAATCCTCTGCAGCTTTTCTCTCTGTGTCTCCCCCGTTCTGCTTCCAGAACATTTAAAGAGTAATAGTTGTGTGACCAAATGGTGAACCAGTTCTGGCTTTTGCGGGAGACAAATGGACACATACAGTTTCATCAGTGAACCATGAATATGTATTCAGATTAGAAGCTACTGAAACACCTGACCAGAGGAAGGAAATTTCAGTGAAAGTGAGTACGAACAAGACAACAAAAGAGGCACATTTACATAATAATTCTCAGGATTTTTACAAAGCACCCATCTTTTTCTGTAAGATTTCTTAGCAAAATCTCTCCTTGTACATTTTGATGTGCAATGAGAATTAGTCTTATATCCACATGCCAGGGCTTAATTCCAAGGGAAGTGCCAGAGCTCAAAAGTTTAAAGCTGCCACAGTCGTATGCCATCTTCCCTGGAAACCCCTTACCCAATTTGACCCAGATCTAGGAAGCAGCCTACAGGGTAACCTTGAATAATAGGGTTGCCATAAGTCAGATTGACTTGAAGGCACATCACCATCACAATAGTTCTATGGTTGTATTCTGGTGGCAAGGTAGGGGACAGGAAATGTTTTAATATATTATTATAAGGATTGTTTTCACTTAAGAGAAGAACGTTTGATTGGTTTTCTTTGATTGTAAGTAAATACGCTTATATCTGTTTGATGATAAGTCAAGAAATTTTGATCTGAACATTTCCCCTGGAAACTTGGGCCGACTGATCCAGAGGCCATTTCTGGTTTTCATAGGAGTAGAGCTTGCTCTCTCAGCTCAAGGGAGAAGCAATAGCAGTTAGCAATAGCAGTTATGTTTCTTTACTGCTTCAATGCAAAGCACTCTCTAAATGGCTTACAATGTGTTTAGCTAATTACCCCCAACAAGCTGGGTACTCGTTTTACTGACCTATGGAAGGATGGAAGGCTGAGTCAATTTGGAGCCCTGCAGGATCAAACTCACAATGTTGTGGCTGCAGTACTGACATTTAATCAGTGCACCACCAGGACCACAAGAGGAAGGAAGAAGCTGAGGCTGCTGAAAATGCTGTAGAGCCTGTGTCTGTGCACCCCAAGCTAGGAGGAGTTTCCTGGATTACTTTTGGATGAGCTGCTCTCTTGACTTCCCCCACCCCTGGAAGGTGGCCTCCCCAGAGGTCCCTGCAAAAAACCATCCAGAGTGATCGCCCCAGATTGGTCTGCAGAGGGGGTGGGTTGAGGTATCTTAAGTATCTGCCCACAATCTGAGAAGCGCTACAGATGACTGACTGACTGATTGACTGCATGAGAGAGGGGGAAAAGGCACCAAGCCAATTGACACTTCACAAATAGCACTTGCATGGTCCCAAGCAAACCTTGGACCGTATTCTCCTTTATAAACCAGCCTGGGCTTTAAGATCTGCTGGAGAGGTCCTTCTCTCTGTCCCTCCATCTTCACAGGTGCACCTGGTGGGAATTCAGGAGACAGGGCATGTTCAGTGGCTTCCCCCAGGCTCTGGAACTCCCTTCTCAGAGAAGTCAGGCTGGCTCCCTCCCTACCTTCTTTCTGCAGACAGGGAAAAACATTTTTATTTCAGCAGGCATTCAATGTGTGATCATTGCCTGGCTGATGAAAAATCCTGGAAAGTCTTGAAAAGTCACGAAAAGTCTTAACTACGTAGCATTTGTGATTTGTTTGTGTTTTAGCTATGTATTTTAACTTTGTTTTAATTATGATCTGATTATTTAATTTGTGTTTTAACATTGTATTTCATGATTTTTAACTATTTTTTTTTAAAAGTACTGTAAGCTGCTTTGAATTCTTCCCAGAGAAAAAAGCAGGATATAAATAAAAACAACTACTGCCATCACCACTACTACCTCCTCTATAGTCAGCTTGGTGCCTTTTCCCGCTCTTAGCATGCTTTGCAAGTAGTTGGCAGCGAATGGTTCAGTGTGAGCCCCTGTAGGTAAAGGAACTGTTGGAAGCCCATTGTTTTGATGCTTGCAAATTACAGATACCTATATTTGCCAGCGTATAAGACCCACCTGTATATAAGACGCACCCGATTTATACACTGTTGTATAAGACACACTGAAGCACTCCATTTTCAAATAGTATTTTTCGGGGGGAAAGTGAGTCTTATACACCAGCAAATGCAGTAAGTTACAGACGGTACTAAGGCCTTCACTTATGTGTTTAGTATTTCAATAAATCTTATGATAAGCCTATGACCAATCCCGTGGTTGTTTTAGTAATATAACGTGAGAGCTCTGCTAAATGAGTTCTAAAAAGAAAATGAGAGCTTCTTAACATAGCATGGTCCAAACTGAAAGTTATTGAAATGTGTAAAAGAATGCAATAATTGTGTAGCTGCGAGAGAATTTGGCTTCGATGAAAAACTTGTTAGAGATTGGAGAAAAAAACAGGCTGAGCTACAAAAATACTGAAGTCAAACAAAGTGCTGTGTCACAAACTTGTGCCTTTTGATGCAGTGGAGAAAGATCTGAATGACTGGGGAATAGAATGCAGGCAAAATTGGCTGCTACATCATGACTCACTTGAGTATTTGGATAGGGTGCTTCAGATGACAAAAGAAGAAAAACATTCAGTGACCGAAGGTGTTGCACTGTTTAAAACAGCAGCTGATTGGCGTACTCAGTTCATGAACCGATATGGATTCTACCTTTGTCAGCAAACAGCAAACGGGATGAAAAGGTCATTTTTTTCATAAATTTACTATAAAGCAGAAACAAAAGAATGCCTTCCATATGGCTAATATTGGTAATATAGATGAAATCCCAGTGGTATCGGTGATAGTGATGATGCTATTTATTTATATTCCACTTTTTTCCCAATTTGGGACACAAAGCAGCTTACTACAATTAAAAAGGCATAATTAAAATCCATAGAATCCATGGAATAATTAAACAATCAAAAATAATTAAAACAATGTTAAAACCCATAATTAAAAACTCAGTTCGTCAGCAATGCAATATGCAGCACGTTCTATTAGACAGGCAACATATAATCTCACACTGAACACCTGTCTGAATAAAAATGTCTTTCAATATGCCTGGTAATTGAACTGTAACTAGCGCTGGTGAGAAGGCCATACTTGTGAAAACAACCAGTCATGAAAAGACCTATTTCACAGTCCTGTCTTATCTGGCAGATGGCACAAGCTGGGCGCAGTGATAATATTAAAAGCAAAATGATGCCAAAGAACTTAAAAATTCTGGCAGGTGTAACTGTTCGTGTTCATCCCAAAGGCTGGATGGATAAGGAGGGAACTAAACTGAGGCTGTGTGATGTGTTGGGTAGGTGACTAGGTGTGGCACTATATTGGTGTGGGACATGTTCCATGCACATGTAACAAAAAAATGTAAAGAGTTAGCAAAGAAAATGGCAACGACAGTGATTCCAGGCAGCCTAACATCAATGCTGTAGCCATTGGATGTCTGTCTCAATAAGCTTTTCTTGGAGTAACAGAAGTATGGTGGGTCTAGGTCTGCTTTGGTCAGACCCCACCTGAAATACTGTGTCCAATTCTTGGCAACACAGTTCATGAAGGATATTGACCAGCTGGAATGTGTCCAGAGGAGGGCAGCCAACATGGCAGAAGGCCTAGAAACCATACTCTATGAGAAGCAACTGAGAGAGCTGGATATGTTTAACCTGGATAAGAGAAGGTTAAGAGATGACATGATAGTATGTTTAAATATTTGAAAGGATAGAGGATGGAGCAAGCCTATTTTCTGCTGCCCTGGAGACTAGAACATGGAGCAACAGCTTCAAACTTCAAGAAAAGAGCCTTTGTGGTCACTTCTAACTCTAAGATTCTATGATTCTAACAGCAATATGTGGCAACAATGGATGTGTTCTGGTCTAGCAAAGCTAATAAAAGGAGAGAACCTGACAAAATCAGATATTGATTTGGTAGCAAAATGGGTAAAAGGATGCCAAGTGAAAGTACAAAGGAGCATTTGTAGCTCGCCCACAGCAGTGCCAAAACACATATGCATCCTTCTGTACAGAAAGGAACCTTCAAGCAGGCTTTTTCTCTACCTCCCACCCCACCTTCCCCAAGAACGGCTGAGGCTAATGGCAAAGCCTGCATTTTCATCTTGCAAAAACTTTACACTTTAACTTACAGCTCACACTCACAGCAACTATCCCAAAAGCCTTTTAAAAGCTTTACCATTTTTACAAAGACATAAACACTTTAAACATATTATACAGTGCTTCCTCCACATTTGTGGGTTTTACCTTCATGAATTTGGTTATTCGTGAAGCGAGCATGTGCTTTCCCCCATTCTCCTCCTTCCATTCTCTTGAGTTTGCCAGGTGCGGAGAAGGAAGGCAGGTGTGCCCAGGCAAGAGGCAAGGGAATAGAGGGAAGGAGGCATGCACATGCATTCTCCACCCTGGAGCTCCCCGCTCTTATTCCCATGCATTTGGCCCTGGCGGGAGAATGTGCGCCACAGTAAAAAGCAAGCGAATTGGGGTGGGGGAGGCACACTTGCATCTTCTCTCTCCCCTACAGTGCTCCCTCCTCCCATTCTCATGCATTTTGCTCTGGCACAGAGAATGCAAACTGAGGCAAAATGCAAGAGAATTTGTGTGTGTGTGTGGGGGAGCCCCAGAAGGGAATGGAAGTGGGAGTGGGGGAAGTTATTTGCAATTTTCCACTTTTGTGAGGGTTCTGTACCCTGAACCCTTGCAAAAGTGGAGGGACGACTGTAATCTAAAGTTTACAGGCTAAGTTATAGCACCTTTCAGCATTCAGAACGCTATGGATGGTGCAGAACACAAAGATGAATCAGGATCAATAGATTGTGAGAGCACAGATGACATCCTGATGATATCACTGAGGAACAAGTATTTGTATATGTAACTAGAGTGCCGGCATGGTGTTGTGGTTTGGGTTTTAGACCACTGCTCTGGGAGACCACAGTGGGAATCCCTATTTAACCATGAAAACTCTGGTCTCCCAGTATCCAAGTCAGCAGCCAATCCACTACATCACACTAGTTCTTGGAAAAGCTTACTGCTTAGTAAGATGGATACATATTTATGTGTACTCACACTTCTGTCTAGTGATGAATTCCTTTCTGCAGCAGCAAAAAAGAACTGCTGAAGCTGGCCTGGTCTGAATGCCAGTGATTTGAATGTGGGTGACCTTGAGCAAGCCACACCTCTCTCAGCCTCAGAAGAAGACAGTGGCAAGCCCTCTTATTCAGAGGAGGGGTTGCCATTGTCTTCTTCTGAGGCCAAGAGAGGTGTGGCTTGGCAAGTTTTATTCAAACTTCCCAAAAAATACCCTATAGCAGGGTTGCCATAGACAACCAGTATGATGTAGTATCTTGAGCCTTGGACTGCAATGCTGGAAATGAGGGTTTGATTCCCCAATCAGCTATGGAAACCCACCGGGTGACCTTGGGTGTGTCACACACTCTCAGCCACAGAAAAGTTCGCCTTAGGGTAGCCATAAGTCAGATGTGATTGAAGACACCCACAACAACAAGGGTTGCCATAAGTTAGAATTGAGCTGAAGGCATGTAACAACAATATTTGTAGCTACTTTGATGTTGGATAAACTTGTTTCATACAGTGAAAAGTTAACACTGAAAAATGGGAGGGGGAATATCCACATCATAGTTTAAACTCCTTGCTTTCAACTGCATGGCAATTCTAGAATGGCAACAGCCATGGAATGGAACTGATACGGTTGAAGGCTTCCAGTTGGCTTGTGCCTTTTCTGAGTGGCTAAAAGTGGTTGAATATCACTTTTAGAGTGGATTCTCTTGTCTGAGAGAAGGACAAACTCTATATGTCTGCCTATAATCTTCAGTCTTGCTTCTTTCTTGCTCATTTCAAACCACAAAAGGTCTCCCTCTCTCTGTCTTTGCTCTGACTGAAGCCTCGTGTAACATCGCCGCCATCCTCCTTCCAGTCTTTAGAGGCAACAGACACAGCAGTCAGGATTGTCACTAGATGGCTACTTTCCTGAGAAATGACTGCAGTAGATGTTCCTCAGGTACAGGGATGAAAGGAGGGCCAGACCAGCACATCTGTGGCTTGAGGGGGAAAAGGACATGGAAGAAATGAAGTGAAGCTGCTTAGAACCCAAAGCTAGTCACATTATGAGGCAGCAAATTCCACAAGCGGCTCTCCCATTCCTGGGTGATAAATATCCAATAGCCAAAAATTAAGTAATTAATATAGGCTGCCATTTTATGCCCCCACCCACAATCTGGTGCTTGACTGTGCTACAGGGTAGGGCAAGCCCTAGATGGAAATTCTTTCCTGAGAGGCAACTAAAAGAAAAACTGAGTATAGAACATCCACTTCTGTGTTCTGGTGCAGCTTCTGTTAGAGCAGTGGTTCTCAACCTGTGGGTCCCCAGATGTTTTTGGACTTCAGCTCCCAGAAGCCCTGAGCATTGACCATAGTGGCTGGGGCTTCTGGGAGCTGAAGTCTACAAACATCTGGGGACCCACAGGTTGAGAACCACTGTGTTAGAGGCACCATTGGTGAGTCACCGGAGGAGCCCTCAGACATGAGAGATTGCTTTGGCTGATGTCAGATGTGCTTTTGGGGGAGAAATATGGAGGTGGTAGAGGGAGCTAGTGTGGTGTTGAATGTTTGAGTGTTGGACTGCAACGCAGGAGACCAGGGTTTGATTCCCCACTTGGGCCATTTCTGCACTAGACTGTTATAGCACTATTATTCCACTTGCAACATCCTATGAAATGTTTGGCCCCTCCCAAAACTGCAAACCCCAGGATTCCATAGGATGTTGCAAGTGGAATAATAGCGCTATAACAGTCTAGTGCAGAAATGGCCTCAGTCATGGAAACCCACGGGGTCACCTTGGGCACATCACACACTTTCAGCCCCACAAAAACCCATGATAGAGTCACTATACATCGGAAATGACTTGAAGGCATACAACAACAACAGCAACAACAGGTAAAAGAGAGCAAAATGAGATGTATCTTATTTGTTCCATATAGTTATGTAGTTGTCCAGACAGAAAGGTTGTTTCCCATGTAGAATGAAGCAGTAAAGTCCAAATTAGTCAGACCCCCACAAAAGTGGAAAAATCACAGATATCAAGGTATGTGTGTGTCTGGGAAGGGAGCCAAGGCACAGTAGAAGAAGAGGCACCCAGGCTCCAAACCAGGTCAGCGAAAGGAGAGGGAAACAGGGTAGGTTGGGATGGTGACTTCATACTTCCTCTTTCTTGCCCATCTCCTTCTTTGGGGGTGTGTGTGGCATCAGGAGAGGGTTTGTGGTGCTGAGAAATCAGACTGTGAGCCAGCCTTAGCTGGTCAGGCAGTGTCTGACGGTGGAGGAGGAGAAGGACCAGAGGTGGTTTTTTAAAGGACTACACAGCCTGATTGAAACCACTGAGAGGGAAGGTTCCCCTCAAAAAACAGCACTGAGGTGGGGGGGCAGTGGTTGTAGAATCAAATCCACAAAAATCAAACCCACAAATCTGGAGGGCGGACTGTGTCTTACTCTCCAAAGTCTACATATTTTCTATGATTAAAATGTTGACATTGCTTCTGGTACAGCAAAAAGTGTTTGTTGTTTGCTCTTCTTGTTAATTATCATCAACTCTTCTTCAACATATAGCAATTTTATGAATTAGAGACCTCTAGGTCCCCCTGTTATCAACAGCCCTGCTCAGGTCGTGAAAATTCAGGCTGTGACCTCCTTGATGGAGTCTTATCTATTTATAATGCCATCTTCCTCTTTTCCTACTGCCTCCTATCATACCAAGCAATATTGTCTTTTCTAATGAGCCATGCCTTCTCATGCTGGTATTGCGTAGAGAGATTATGACCAAGATTTGTGAGTTAGAACATCATTGGACCATAAGAAGCTGCCTGATTCTGCATCAAACCAGAGGTCCATCCAGTCCTGTATTGTCCAACTTTCTAGTATGGTGGTATCAAGGTCTTTCCTACCACTTCTAGATCCCTTCAGTTAGAGATGCCAGGCACCGAACCTGTATAGATATTTGCTACCACTGGATTGATCACTTAACACCCTCAGTTCACTTCTCCTCTTTGGCCATTGGCTATAGTCCCAGTGTATGTTGCAGAATGTTTATGTTTAGGTATGTTTAGTCTGCAGAAGAGAAGGTTAAGAGGGGACAGGAAAGCCATGTTTAAATATTTGAAGGGATGTCATGTCAAGGAAGGAGTGGGCTTGTTTTCTACTGCTCCCCTAGAGACTAGGACAAGGAGCAATGGATTCAAACTTCAGGAAAAGAGATTCCACGTAAACCTCAGGAGGAACTTCCTGATGGTTAGAGCTATCTGGCAGTGGAATATGCTGCCTGGAAATGTAGTGGAGTCTCCTTCTTTGGAGGTTTTTAAGCAGAGGCTGGATGGCCATCTGTTGGGAGTGCTTTGATATGGGTTCCTACATGGCAGGGGGTTGGACTGGATGGTCCCTGGGGTCTCTTCCAACTCTGTGATTCTATCATTCTGTGATTCTATGAATAATGTTGACCTGCCCTTGAAGGATTGGCATAAGACTTACAAACATAATATACATGAAGAAAAGTGGGAAATGTTTTAATTTTTTTTCCTTTTTGTCAGGATGCAATAACTTTTGAGGATGTGGCTCTGTACTTCACGGAAGAACAATGGCCTCTGTTGGACTGGAATCAGAAAGTCTTGTACCGGGAAGTTATGCGAGAGAATTATGATAACCTGGTCTCCCTAGGTAAGGATCTCTTTCCCTTTTTTGAAACAAGAAAGGCAGCAATGCTGCTACCTATGCCAGTACAGCCACACTGGCGTAATGAACCAGTAGGATTCCAGCCTTTATCTCACCAAATGAGAGAGGAGAACCAAGTGGAAACTGGGAGATACACTGCCACAAGCAAGAGATGTGGTTGCCAACCAATGTTTGCAGGTTAATTGTGGAGTGCCCTGTGTTACCTCTGTGTTATCATAGAATCCTACAGCTGGAAGTGACCACAAGGGCCATCGAGTCCAACCCAATCCTGCCATGCAGGAATACATCATCAAAGCATTTCTGACAGATGGCCATACAGCCACCCTGTGAAGGGAGCTGCTGGGCAAGACTGGCTTCTAGAACATTTCAAAAAATACCTCCAGAGCCCCTAGAAGGCATTTGTCAGCGTAATTGGTTTTTTAATTTTTTTTACCAAAAAAAAAAAAATGACCCGGGGGGCTGAGGGCCACAAAAATGGCCCTGGAGGCTACATGTGCCCATTCTTGATCTAACATGGCAGGGGGGTTGGACTGGATGTCCCTTGTGGTCTCTTCCAACTCTACATTTCTATGATTCTAAGATAATAATCTAGTTTCCCAAAAAACACAGGTGAGGGAAGAGTTGAAGCCCAAGCTGCTGGTGGCTGTGAGCAAGCCTGCAGACAGAGGCCCTTTCCGCACCTTGCCTTTTTCCGGCACTGGAATCGTGCAAGCAGCCTCTGGCAAGAGGCTCTCGTGTCCCTGCTGCTTCAGCTCTGCACAAGCTGCCTGCTCGTGCGAAAGCCCCGCCTCTTCCTTCCACAGTGCAGCCTGGGAGTTCCCCGGGGCTGCGCTGGGGGCAGGAAGTGTGACTGGCATAGCTCCGGAGGGTCTGCACGCCAGGTAAGTGCACATGGGGCCCAGGAGCAATGCGTGATCATGCATCATTTTCAGCTTCCAGCCGAAAATGAAAAGATGCACGATCAGTGCCTGCTGGCCCCTGGAACGTTGCGCAGTTGTGAGTGTGTCATGCAGATCACTCCTCACAGTCGCACGATGCTCCAGGCTCCCTTTCGCATGGCAAATGCCATGCGGAAAGGGCCTAGAGTCTGTGTTAGAAGAAAGCCTCTACACTGGTTTCTTTAGAGCTCACCTGAAGAAGTGTGTCCTGTTCAGGACATCCTAGTTTGACACAACCATAAGCCTGAATGTGTCTAGAAGGAGGTGATAAAAGACAGTAAAGGATCTAGAAATCAAGGCCTATGAAGAATGGTTGCTAGAATTATGCATGTTTAGCCTGGAGAAGAGAAGATTGAGAGGCAGCATTCCTTAAATATCCAAAGGGCTGTTAGGTAGAAAAATAATAAACTTGATTGCTGCTGCTATAGAGGATAGGATTTGACCCAGTGGATTCAAACTACAAGAAAGACTATTCTGACCCAAAATTAGGAAGTGCTTCCTGACTGTAAAAGGCTTGAGAGAATTGACTGGCCTTAGAAGAATTGGGCCTTAAAAGAATTGACTGTAAATTTTGGGGGACCACAGAAGGATGGATTATAAGTTCTGTGGGGTAGTTGCATAATCATCTGTATTTATGCAATATAATCTTTGTAAAGACTTGTTATATGAATATTAAGCCATTTTGTGAATATAAATATTGTATGTATATTGGTTCTGCAACATGCTAAGTACATATTGTCTCTTGGGGTTTTCTATAATGTTGTCTGTGCTTGTTACATCCCAGAGGGTTTTTGTTTTTTGTTTGTTGTTGCTTTTATAGTTCTTGAACTGTAAAAGGTGCTTGACAGGGCAATAAGCTACTGCAGAAGGGACTGGATTCTCCTTGACTGGAGTTTTCAAACAGAGATTGGATGGTTGCCTCTGAGGGATACGTTAGCTGTTGATCTCTGCAAAGGCAGGGGGTTGGACAAGATGACCTGGGGGCCTCTACCAATGCTGTAAATTTGATTAGCAAGCAGCTCCATATATAAAATTCAAACTCTTTGTTTCCCCTTCTCTCTGTGTGTATTTTTGAGCAGGAATTCCACTTGTCAAGTCTGATTTGATCTCCTGGCTTGAGCAGGACCCCTGGTTTCTAGACCAGTTCATCGTGGGAAAAATGGATTTTGCCTCACAGCCCAACATAGGTGAGGCAACAGATGTGGAAGGTATAACAATTACATCTTGGCACTAACATCTGGAGCAGGAGCAGGGAAGGTGTGGCCCTCTAGATGTTGTTGGACTTTATCTCCCATGGCCTTACACAGCATAGTCAGTAGTGAGGTCTGATAGGACTTGCAAGTCCAACAATATCTGGGTGGCCAAATTTTCTGCATTCTTGGTGTAGACATTTACACTGAATCCAGTTGTCCTTTTTTCTTCTGGGCCAAGGGTTAGATTTGTCCTTCTGAACTCTACTTTCTCACCCCCTTCTGCTGATCAGGGTTTGCAGATATGAGAATCAAGACAGAACAAGAAGAGGAGCCATGTAGCCTGCACGAGGGGAAGTTGGAGACCTGCCCAGGGAGCAGCTCAGGTGAGCTATGGGCCTACCAAAGGCTTTTCCATTTGACTGGGGTTTTGAACCATAAATGTGCATCATTATTCATTTCTTGGCACCCAGCTCCATACTTCAGAGCCTTTTTAAAAATATTTTTTATTAAGAATTTTTAAAAAACAATAAAAATTACAGATACTTTGAAAAAAAGGAAAATAGGAAGCAAAAAAAATGTTATAGATAATGAAGCTGTGATTGAGGAGCAACTGATTGTGCAGGGGGCTGAGCCAGTAAGTGAGCAAGTCAACCTGCAAACGTCCCCTGCACTGGAAAGTCAAACAGACTGAGTTGCCCCGGCCAGCTCATGATGAAGAGGGAACCAGCAGTGATGCAGAGCAGTTGCAGCCGGCTATGCCTGTCAGCCCTCAATCACGCAGAAGGCTGAAACGGGCTGCTGAGAGGGAGGCTGCTTGGACTAGGCTGAGGAAGCAATAACAAGCAGCACCTGCTCACCAGGGCTATTTAACTCTGCCAGTGTGGCTGCTCCTTGCTTGCAGCACATTATTAGTAAGCCCGCACAACCTTTGTGTCTCCTGCTCCCTGAAACCCTCCGGACGGATCACTGCCTCCTGAATTTTGGACTGGACCTTGACCTGGCTTGGCTTGCGTTTTCCTGGTGTTTGGTATATTCGGACTCCCCAAGTGTTCCTGACCTCTCTTCTCCCTTGCTGGCTGCAGCCCGGCAGGGAGAGATTCCTGACAAAAGAGAAAAGTAGGATATAAGAAGAAATATAAACAAAAAGAAAAGTAACTTTCAATTTTCTTTTTAATGGTTACACATAGAATCAGCCCTCCCTGTTTGTGGGTCTGACTTTCATGGATTTGATTATTTGTACATTTCTCCAACTCTTGCCCGCCCCACTTCAGATGTTTCTTTTCCGGTGGGAATCTTCCCTCTCAGCAGCACTTTAAAAACCTACCTCTGGTCCTCCTTATCCTCCTCCACCAGCCACTGGCTGGCCAACTAAGATTGGCTTTTCAGCCAAGTTTCTCAGCACCACAGACCCTCTCCTTATGCCCTGCCTGCCACATTCAAGGAAGGAGATGGGCACGAGCGAGGAAGTATAGGGCCACCATGCGGACTCACCCGCCCCCATCCTTCTCCTTTCCCTGACCTGATTTGGAACTTTAGTTTCCACACACTCTCCCACCATGCCTCAGCCCCTTTGCCCCCTACACATACATTTTGATATTTGTGTTTTTTCCACTTTCGTGGGAATCTTGTGCCCCAAACCCTAATGAATATAGAGGGCCAACTGTACATATAGTGCAATTATACTACAATGTTCATTTCTTCCAATAACGCGGTCTTACCAATTGTCCAAACCAAAAGTTACCAAGTCATTTTCTTTTTTCAGCAAAAAGTCTGCAAGGGGTTTTCAGCCTTTTAGAAATGTCTCCAGTAATTTTTCTCTAATCGGGCAAGATATGTTGTCTGATTAGATCTCTCCATACCTTAGATCCTAATGGCCACTAAAATTCATCCTCTGTATCTCTCTTTCTCTGAGCAGAATTTGCATTTGTCAAACCTGATTTGATCTCCTGGCCGGACCAAAAACCTTGCTTTCCAGATCAGCTTGCCTTGGAGAAAATGGAGGATCCATCACAGTCCAGCTCAGGTGAGGTTAAAAAAATCTGATGTCTTTAAGAATTACTCATTTACACTAAGCTTGAGAGCAGGACTGAGAAACATGTGGTATTCCAGATGTTGCTGGACTGCAGATTTCATCAGCTTCAGCCAGCAGAGTTAGTGGTGATGCTAATAGGAGTTGCAGTCCAATAACATCTTGGTCCCTAAAGTCTCCCACTTCTGCTCTAGAATTTTGTATGATAGACAAACCAGCAACTTTCTTCTCTCGCTTGGAAAGTCAATCTGCCCCTAATCTTAATCTCTTTCTCTTACATCTTTCTTCTAATCAGGGTTTCCTGAAGTGATGGTTAAGCTGGAACAAGAAGAGAAGCCATGTGAACAAGAAGAGAAGCCTCTGCTCAAGCAGGAATCCAAGACCTTCACAGATATGAACTCAGGTGAAGTAAATGATCTCTGTGAGGGCCTTTCCCTGTGGGCCTTTCATGCTACACAGTTATAATACTACGATCCCACTTCAACTGCCACGGCTGCATCCTATGGAATCCTGGAATTTGTAGTCTGTTGAGGCACTAGAGTTATCTACCTGCCTAAATAACCCTCCCTAAACTTCAAATCCCAGGACTCCAAAGGATGTTGCCAAGGCAGCTGAATTGGAACCATAGTGCTGTATTTGTGTAGTGTAGAAGGGACCTGGATTTTGCACTATGGCTGTGCAGTTCCTCTTCATGCCTTGCATGGCACCCACACATCTCCCCTCAGTGGCGTAGGGATGGAGAGGGCAAGGGGGCGGTGCCCACTGGATGGCACTTTTTGGGGGGTGCCGCCACTCCTTGCCTGCCCCGTGGTGCACCAGAGCCCCTCCTACGCTCGCTGGCACCCCGCCCATGCACACCGTAGCCCCGCCCACACATGCCAACGCCCCGCCCCCTGCACCATACCCCCCCTTCCTCACAGCAAGCTATGCCACTGTCTCCCCTCAAAGTAGTTGGTTGTAAAGACAGCACATTTCCTTGGAATCTTCCTGCAGTATTGTTTGACTGAGGCAAACCTTTCTGCGAGCTACACTTTATTGTTAACAGTGTAACAATGTCTGAACTGGTGCCAGTATTGTTAGCAGTGCTTTGTGGGTGATCATGCTAATTATTTTATGTATCCGCTATATACTCAGCTCCCTAAGCCTATCCTCACAGGGCATAATCCTAGCTGAACCTAATTAATTGTCCTGAGTATAACTCAATTCCTATCTCTCCCCTGACTAATTAATTCTTAACTTTGATAGTCTCATATCTCTCATTCTTTTTAACATTCCATCCAAATATTCAGCCAATCACCTGTTAGCTCCAACATTCTATTCTTTTGTTTCTCCCAACAGATCACTTACCTTATTACACTTTCTACACATCACATACATAACCATACTTTACCTTAATTTCTCTAATATAAACAGTGATTTTTTTTTTAAACAAAAGTCTATAACATCACACATATGAGAGGAAAAATCAGTTTAAAGGAAGAGGTGGGGAGGACTTGCTGTGTTTCACTGATACACATAAGTGTCACAGACGACACCATCTGAAGAGACTCATCCCTTCCCTGCCTCTGTTCTTTTTGCTAAAGGGGAATTTCTTTTCTAAGAAGAAATTGGTCACTTTCAGTTTTTTGAAGTATTTGGCATGGAAATGAATTCAGCTGAACAGTTAGACTGAGGATGCTGTTTTCTGCCACTTGGTCAAAATCTTCCAAGGCTGATTCGCTCCAGCCAGTTAACAGATGAAACCTTCCAACTCAGCCAACCTCTTCTTCTTGCTTCATTCCCTCACTTTAGGATTTCCTGGCCTTGTAATAAAGGAGGAGGAGGAGGAGGAAGAATTGCTGTGTAGCCAGGGATCAGAGGAGGGTCCAGATTTTGCAGCTGATCAGTCAGGTGAGAGACCGGCACATACAATGGAGGTTCATGTGTTCAACTCTGTAGGACCCTGTCTTATATTAAGTTGGGGCCTTCCTGGTGACTGTTCCTAGGCCCTAGAATTCCCTTTCTAGGGAAGGCAGAATGGCCTTCTCCTTGCTCTTCTTCCAGCAGCAAGCTAAGTTTTTTTTTTATTCCAACAACCTTTTCAGACTTGAATTTTTTGTACGATTGGGCCTTTTATATAGCTTTTAATTGGAAAGGTTGAGTATCCCTAATGCGAAAAAAAGGTGTATATGAAACATAAATGATTTTTGTGTTTAGATTTGGGTCCCATCTCCAACATATCTAATTATGTATATGCAAATATTCTAAAATCTGAAAAAAAACTCAAAGTCCTAAACACTTCTGGTCCCAAGCATTTCAGAGAAGGGATACTCAACCCATACTAATTTGAAAGTGCTTTTTTGTTGCTTTTAATCATACCTTTTAAATTGTTCACCTTTATTCCTCCTGATAATTTCATTACATTTTAATAATAAACTTTAGTATGTTTCAGCAGTACAGGTATATCTCAGCTAATGAAGTAGATGTTCTCCTTCTTTAGCAGGAAATTAGGTGCCACAGGCAGAAATAACATGGAAAGAATAGGGGTAGATTCAAGCACCACATGCACAAAACAAGAACAGTTCAACATATTTTGGTATTTTTTTTAATCCAAAACTGAACATTGTACACACATGAAATGAAGCAGCCAGGTTAGGTAAACCTTGCATAAGTACACAAAAATAATTTGACTTTCTCAAGATTACTTCGTGGCTTCTTCAAAAATGCATCCAGGGATTTCTTTTTCTTTGACTAGTCTCTTCTTTTATTATGATTTCTGTTTTGGTGGTTTAATTTGTAGGCCTAATCTTTTTTAATGTGCTGGGAGTAACTGTTGAGGCAGGCTTATCTCCTTACCCCGTTTTGCTTTGTTTTGTTGTTCATGCACACTCAGTAAGGGATTGATGAGGTTTACCTTTATTTGCTGTTTACTTTCCCTGTTGTAGGCAGGCACACATCATTCCTGTAGGATTCGCTACAGTAAAATCCTGCTCTTCCCCAGCTTCCTGGCATGGTTTAGTGCACACACGCTGCTTCAACCTGACACTAAAAGTCTTATGTTTCTCCAGCTATCCTTCACCATCATCTTGGTGCTGATGCTGCTAAAATGGCTTTCAGCTAGCCAGAGGATGAGGAAGAAAAGGAGGTCTGGGCAGGTGCTTTTGTAAAAAGGACTTCCACTATCAGAGGAACTTTGTTAACTGACTTTGTTAACAGAGATATGGCTGTATTGTGTTTGCTTTAATTTGTAAATCACCTTGAGTCCTGGTTAAGGGGAAAAATGGGGTGCAAATAAAGATGATGATGGTGGTAGTGGTGGTGCTGCTGCTACTGCTGCTGATGGAGAAGAATTGTTATTAATTCAATTAATTTGTCCAACTTTCAAGTCTCAGTATTAGTTCTCCTAGCCACCAGTCATAGAGTCATAGACTCATAGAGTTGGAAGAGACTACAACAGCCATTGAGTCCAACCTTCTGCCGTGCAGGAAAACATACCAGTACTCAGAGCACCCCCAGCAAATGGCCATCCAGCCTCTGTTTAACCTTTAAAGAAGGTGACTCCACCACACTCCAAGGCAGCATATTTCACTGTTGAAAGGCTCTTACTATCAGGAAGTTCTTCCTGATATTTAGGTGAAATCTCTTCCTGTAGTTTGAATACATTGTTCCATGTCCTAGTTTCTGGAGCAGCAGAAAACAAGCTTGCTCCATGTTCAACATGACATCCCTTCAAGTCACTTTCCAGCATTTCAGAGCAAGAATTTTTGTTTTGTTTTCGGTTTTTGCATCACCTGAGTCAAGTGATGGCTAGTGGTTGTTTCCATGTCTCTTTCTTTCAATTCAGGATTTCCTGATGTCATAATAAAGCAAGAGGAAGAAGAGAGTATGTGTGCTTTGGATCACCAGGGGTCAGAGGAAAGTCCTAGTATTGCTGCGGATCAGTCAGGTGAAGAACTGGTTCATGTAGCTCAGTCCCCTGTACTGACTGTTTTTGACTAGCGGTGTGTCACCAGGATTACAGGCAGGAAGTCTTTTTCCTTCCTGGAATCCTCTTAAACTCGGAGGTGGACAACCTTTCCCTCCATATTTCTCAGAGGCTGCCTGTTTGCCTCTTTGGTACACTATGGGCCTCACTATTATGGAAATAGATGGTGCAAATAGGGGAGAATATAATTTCAGTTTTTTTTTTTAATTCATCACAATTTGCAGATTGCATGTGCTGGACAGAAACTACATGAGGCTTTTAAAAATACTAAATGTGGAAAAATGCAAAAATGACAGAATTTCCTGTCCCTCACTTGATAGGACCAAAAGCATGTATAGTTTAAGATAGTAGCCAATCAGAGGCCTTTGGGAATCTCACAGCAGAGTACGAATTCAGTTCCACCTTCCCACTGGGCATTCTCAGCAACTGCTGGCCAGTTTGGGACTAATTGCAGAATGAAGCAGGGATTTGGGCTTGCTGGGGTGAGCAGGCTGGAAGAGGGAATGCATCTTCAGGGGAGGTGGGAAAACTGGCCATGGCAGTTGCTCATCCCTGATTAATAATACTAATAATGGCCCAGTGTCCGTGTATCCATCTGTCTCTGCTATAACTCCACAACTGTACAATCTAGACTCTTGAAAATAGGCATGCATTATGGATTATCTCAGTATTATTTTGTTTTAAAAACATCACAGTGGAGTGACTTGAGCATTGGACTACAACCTGGAAACCAGGGTTCGATTCCCCACTTGGCCATGGAAACCCACTGGGTGACCTTGGATGGATCACAGACACGTAGCTCACAGAAAACTCTGTCACTTGAAGGCAAACATCATCATCAACAACAATTAATTAACCTGTTTGTTGCCTGCATTTCACACTGGCAAGCCATTTTTGCATGGTCATTTAACAGGGCATTTTGAGGGGGCATCCAAGTACACAGTCTCACCTCCTACAGAGGCAGCAAAAAAATAAAAAAATAAAAAAGTGGCAGTGTAATTCCAGACTGCATCAATGGAACTATAATGTCAATAATCAAGGGATGTAATAGTATCATCCACTGTTTATTGTTTTTCAGGATCTTCATAGTTTGTTCTGTCCCTTTTCTGTTCCCTGAGGCACCTTCTCTCAGACATTTGGGATTTAATTTTGTCAACACCCATTCTTCTCCTCAACAGATCACTGGAGGAAAACTAATACATGTGCTCAGTGTTGGATGTCTTCTTCGCAAACATTGGATCTTGGAAGCCACCAGCAAATTCTAACCAAAAAGGATAATTATACCAGAGTTCAGGTCAGCAAATGCATCATGTGTGGGAAAGATTTTGCACAACAGAGAGCATTTCAGCTTCAAGATGGTGCCCAGACAGGAAAAAAATACCGCAGATATGAAGCATTGGGGAAATGTTTTTCTCACAATTCAAAACTTGTAACCCCTGAAAGAGTTCACATAGGAGAGAAACCATTCAAATGCCAGCATTGTGGGAAATGTTTTGCTTACAATTCACATCTTCTGATACACGAAAGAATCCACACAGGAGAGAAACCATACAAATGCCAAGAGTGTGGTAAGTGTTTTGCTAATGGTTCAACCCTGGTCAACCACCAAAGAGTCCACACAGGCGAGAAGCCTTACAAATGCCAGGAGTGTGGGAAATGTTTTTCCTGTAGTTCACACCTTGTGATGCATCAGCGTGTCCACACAGGAGAGAAACCATACCAATGCCATGAGTGTGGAAAATGTTTTACTTGCAATTCACACCTTGTGATGCATCAGACAGTCCACACAGGAGAAAAACCATATCAGTGCCAGGAGTGTGGGAAATGTTTTGCTCGCAACTCACAGCTTGCAAAACACCAGACGGTTCACACAGGAGAGAAAGCATACAAATGTCAGCAGTGTGGAAAATGCTTTGCTCAGAATGCACACCTTGTGAGCCACCAGAGAGTCCACACGGGTGAGAAACCGTACAAATGCCAGGAATGTGGAAAATATTTTGCTCGCAATTCACAGCTTGTGAGACATCAGAAAATCCACACAGGGGAGAAACCGTATCTGTGCCAGGAGTGTGGGAAATGCTTTTGTCAGAAGACAGAACTTGTGACACATCAGAGGGTCCACACAGGGGAGAAACCATACAGATGCCAGGAGTGTGGAAAGTGTTTTGCCCACAGTTCACCACTTGTGAAGCATCAGAGAGCACACAGAGGGGAAAAAGCCTACAAGTGCCAGGAGTGTGGAAAATGTTTTGGTCAGAATATACATCTTGTGAACCACCGGAGAATCCA
Source organism: Iguana delicatissima (assembly GCA_948472985.1). Classification (NCBI taxonomy): domain Eukaryota; kingdom Metazoa; phylum Chordata; class Lepidosauria; order Squamata; family Iguanidae; genus Iguana; species Iguana delicatissima. Next base: position 338,626 of record CAOKZL010001373.1, read on the forward strand.
CACTGGAGAGAAGCCATACAAGTGCCAGCAGTGTGGTAAATGTTTTGCTCAACATGCACATCTTATGAGGCACCAGAGAGTGCACACAGGAGAGAAACCATTCAAATTCCAGTGTTTAGATTATAGTTCAGACCTTGCAGACTTTCAGACAGCTTCAGACCTTGAGAACATCCAGAGTGTCCAGGTGGAAGACAATCCAAATGAAGCACCACCAAGTCCACACAGGACAGAAGTTAGACCATTGCCAAGTGCGTTGGAAATGTTTTGACTGGAAGTTACAAGCGAATACACAAAGGAGTGATAATATAATGGTGTCAAGAATGTGAAATACTTTGTTCACATGTCTGATGTTACGAGCCTCCAGAGAGTCCAACCAGGAGAGGAAACTAGAAATACCAGCAGTGTGGAATGTTGGAGACCTGAATTGGTGACCCACCTGAGAGCCCACAAGAAGAGAAGCCTTATTAGAACTTTAATTGGAATAATGTTTTCCAAGTCATCTAAAATTATGCTGCAAGAGGACTTGCTATAAATGTAAAGAGAATGGGAAAAGGTTTCTTGCAACTCAATGTTCAGACAATACTTGTGTTTGCAGAGTAGAGAGAAGCCTGCTATATGCTCTGATCATGAAGAATATTTTCCTCCTTTAACACATCTGAAAAGATATTAGAGAACTCACTCAAGAGACTAACTTTATGAGTACCCAGAGGTAAAATATATTTTCACTATCACTCAGGATGGGTAATCGTCTAGCAAATCTACTCAGGACAAAACCTCATCTGGACTCTATCTGGACTTCCTTGACTTACCACACTAACAAACCACCAAAAACTCCTCTTCAGAAATAAACCCTTTGAATATACAGAGTGTGTGGAGAAATGCATTTTATCATATTCATGGTGTAGTGGTTTGAGCACTGGATTGTAAGCCTGGAGACCAGGATTTGATTCCTTGCTCAGCCATGGAAACGCACTAGGTGACCTTGGGCATATCACACATTCTCAGTCCCAGAAAACGTTGATAGGGTCGCCGTAAGTTGGAAACCACTTGAAGTTACCAAATGACAGATATCCTGTGAATCATCCATAAAGTCCCAGCAGGAGCCATGTCAGTGGTAGGAGTCTTTGAAGAGGTTTGCTCACTCAAAATATTTTGTGGATCACCAGAATGTCCCACACAGGAAAGTGTGGAAATGCTTGGAGTGTGGCCAAAAGTATATAAAGACAAACTTTGCTTACAGATCAACATCTCTGAATAGCCTTTTTGAGAACCTCAGTGGAAGAAAGCCTCTTGTAGTAAGAAATCCAGTAGGTCAAGGCCTAGAGCAAAAGTGAGAAACTGCAGGGATGGGGTTGGGGAGATTTGCTGCTCTACCCTCTAGGCTCTATGTGGGACAGAGACCCTGGAGAGCACATGACTGTCCTGGGCTGTTATAAGTCCAAAATCTTTTCAAATAGGAAGTAAATAGGAAGAGAAGCTCTGGTTTACAGCCTATTGGGAAAGAAAAAGCTTCTTAACTATGAACCTCAAATTTGGAATCCCTGCCAAACCTGTGCCAAACCTGTATCTGGATGTTTTGCACCATTTTGCACCTCACCCCCTTCTTCCTTTTTACATGCACTCAAAATGAGAAGCAGATACTTCAACTCAAAGTTTGCAGTACAACTACATCCCAAAAGTCAATTCAATCCAAACTTATGCCAAAGATTTCCAAACATTTTGGAGGAAATCCCCTGCATTTTGCAGCACTCCACAAACTAAGAAACAGATGCCTCAGCTTGGGATTCATAGTAACCCCCTTCCCAATCCAACGCTGTCTGATTCATTTCAAACACATGCAAAAGTTTTGCAATCATTTTGAAGCAAAGCTGTTATTTCTGCAGCCCCCCCAAAAAGTGAGTAACAGAGATCTCAAAACAGGGTTCCAAGTAATTGTTCCAGTGAGTCTTCAGTTGTTCAGAAGTTTGTATCCAGATGAGTCTTTATTACCAAAAACAATGAATGGGTACCATATCTTAATAGAATTGCTGTAATCTTTGTCTCCTATAGCTTTTTTTCATTTTGCAAGTTAATTTCTCACATAAGGCCAGGTTCTACACTCTCTGCAGCATTGTTTAAAGGATATGCCCAGTCTCCAGTGCTGTCCTGTCTTTAAGCTTGCTGGTCCAATCACTATATCAATTGGGTCTTTATTATTAGCACAAAATGAAGATAACAGAAGAGTGAACCTAGAAAGTCAATTGGTTGGCTAATCATCTCAAAGATGAAAGCCAAGATCTGATCGCAGAATGATCTAACCTATGCAAAGTAAAGCTGTATATGCAACATGGTACCTTTCTCTTGGAATCCTCTATAGCAGTATTGGGAGATTACTCTGTATCTCAGGGGACTTGTAATAGATTGATGACTAGGTTTATGATTACAAAATGATATTATGGGTATTTGCACATACCTTAAGGTGCTTGCTGACCCAGTGTCATTCATTTTTTATAGCTTGTTTCTCCATAGTTCTGTTCAGCTCTTTTTTCATGTTTGGGGGATGCTTATCCTTTTGTAGGAATATTGCATCATATTGGTCTTTCTGGCTTGGGGTGCTTCTTTAATACAGATATCCCCAGCTTATTTTGACAGGTTAGGGACCAGACCACTGTCAAAAAGCAGAAATCACTGTAATGCAGAAACAAATCACTCCAAATATAGCACCAAGTCGACTAGAGAAAAAGCAACATGTGGTCACAAACACATATAAGAGACACACTGTGCACAATTTCTAAGAGATAATTTCTTAGAAACTGTGTGCAGTGCAGCTCTTACACAGTATTTGTGGCCACATGCTACTTTGCCTTTCAATAGACTCAGTGCCATGTTTTTGTTCAGTGCATGGTTGTTTTTCAACAATACATTCTTTTGACACTTTTCAGTTATATATGATGCATGGTTGAAAGAGTGGACCATGTGTTGAACATATGTTTTCTGGTTGTACTTGAGAAGGGACAGAAGAACCGACCATCGAAAAGTGGGAGACTCTTATACAGTCTGTTAGCTGTGTCTTCCAGAATGTGAATTCTCCTGTAACTTCCCGTTATTATTATTCCATGGCTGATCTAGTACCTTTCTTCCCCACATACTTTACTTTACTTGGAGCTCCCTACGCTATCCACAGTGTTTCTGGGGAAACTGACTGTTCATCGTCAATTATCCACTGATGAGCACAAAGAGAACGTTGAAGAAAGCAAGGAGCAAGAACACATTTCTAGTAAAATTTCAGCGTGGGTTCAGATCCATATTTTCTAAAGAGGAATGGGCTGATTTCACTAGGGGCCTTTCCGCCCTACACTGTTATAGTTCTATTATTCCACTTTCGATATCCTATGGAATCCTAAGATCTGTAGTTTTGAGAGGGGCATTTAGAATTCTCAGCAGGAGAGCTCTTGGGCCTCAGTAAACTATAAACCCCAGAATTTCACAGAATGTTGAGAGTGGAATAATAGCCCTATAACATTGGTCATTTCCGCACTACGCTGTTATAGTGCTGTTATTCCACTTTCAACATCCTGTGGGATTCTGGGATTTGTAGTTTCCTGAGGCCAAGGAGCTCTCTGGCTGAGAACTCTTAAAGGCCACTCCGTAAACTGCAAACCCCAGGATTCCATATGATGTTGAAAGTGGAATAATAGCAGTGTAACAGTATAGTGTAGAAATGGCCATTGTAGTGCAGAAAGGCCCTGGAAGAGGTGACATACAAGAATAGGGCAGGAAACTCCATTTGCATCTGCAGTGTGCTGAAACTCAACCTGCAGATATCCTATCAACATTAGACTGAGCAATTGTCAGGGCACCTTGGAGGCCCACAACCCATGGCTGCCTCCCCAGCATTTGAATCTCCCCTTCTGCCTCCTGGAGGGCAGTTTCACCACATGAGCTTGCATGGGGCCCCGAGATCTCCAGGTGGGGCTCTTCTCTCAGTCTCACGACCGTCACAAGCACAGCTGGGGGGCAGAGCAGGAGACAGGGCCTTTCCAGTGGCTGCCCTCAGACTCTGAAACTCCCTTCCCAATATATGCCCGGCTGGCAACTTTCCAACGAAGTTCTATCAACACCTGCCAGGCAGATATTGCAGAAATTCATGGGGCTCAACTGCACATAACTCTTTTTAAACATAAAGGGGTGGAGTCTTTGGCCCTTTCCGCCCCACACTGTTATAGTGCTATTATTCCACTTTCAGCATCCTATGGAATCCTGAGGTTTGCAGGCGAGTGAGGGGCCTTCAGAATCCTCAGCCAGAGAGCTCTTTGGCCTCAGGAAACTACAAACCCCAGAATTCCACAGGACGTTGAAAGCCGAATGATAGCACGATAACAGCGTAGGGCGGAAATGGCCTTTAAAAAAATGGTACCCGAGGCTTCCCCGCATTTCTCCCCAATCCCCTCCCAGCAGGGGCAGAACTCACCAGCCCAAAATAATCAATAGCCGGAAACATCCATCTCCGTAGCTCAACCGGCCTAGGGAGAACGTGAGCTCCGAAGCAGCCTTCGGGCATTGCCTCGATCACGTGGCAGGAAGCGGAACACGATGGGCGGGAAAAATAAACCTGCGACGCTCCCTATTGGACGACCCTGAAGAGGTTGTGCAGAGGGGAGTATAGGGTGGGGTTGGGAAGTGCCTCGGTCTGTTTGAGGGAGGCTTCGACCCGGCTCTCCTGGCCACCAAAGGAGGGAGCGGAGGGAGGTTTGCTCGTGTAAACCGAAGGGAGGAAGAAGAACGACGGAAGGGTGGCAGAGGAAAGAAAGAAGACCCCCCCGCAGCCGCCCGGCGGCGCTTTAGGTTTCTTTTGTTCTCTTTGGCACAATTCCTGCTGAAGCTGGAAGGGAAGAAGGGTGGGGTTGCGGGAGAAGGTAACGTGGAGAGCGGAGTACCCGTGTTGCGGGGAGGGGAGGGGAGGGGAGGGGAGGGCCCGCGCCATCCTAAAACCCCGTGCTGGGAGTGAAGGGAGAAGGAAGACCAGGGTGGTCCAGTCCTTCTGGCAGCCGCAGCCCGGGATGGGGTGGCCTTGGGCTGAGGGGAGGACCCGGGGCCGGGCTTGGTGGTTGTGAGGATGCCCGGGCAGGGAACGGCAGCGTGTTTGGCGCCGCCCCGTTCGAAGTGGGGGTCCCAGGCCCGGCGTTGCTGCCGCTTCATGGTGGATTTCCAGGGGGAAAAAAGCTGTAGCCAGTGGACACAAGCGTGGGTCTGGTGCCTGGCAGTTGGGAGATAGTAACTGCCAGTTCCCCACATCATGGAGCCTGAGAAGGCTTGGTTTAATATGTAGTGGGGCAAGATCTGTGGGATTATCTTCCCCAGAAGACAATGTAATCTCATCATTGCTTTTTGTACTTTGATGAGGGGAGGAGGATCTCGGGGCCTTTCCACACTAAACTGTTATAGTGCTGCTATTCCACTTTCAGCAGCCTGTGGAATTCTGGGGTTTGTAGTTTCCTGAGGCCAAAGAGTTCTCTGGCTGAGGGTTCCGAAGGCCGCTCCCTGAACTGTGAACCCCAGGATTCCACAGGAGGTTGAAACCCTGTAACACTGTAGTGCAGAAATGGCCTCAGTTAGCAGCTCTCTGTCAGCATGCAAAGAGATCTCCGTCAGGGTTGCCAAAATGAAAACTGGACTGGGTTCCAGTACCAGTAATGGTTGTGTAGACGACAGAGTTTTGCCAAGTGTTGCTTGTTACTTGGTTGTGTTACAGCCAAGACCAATTGAAATTTCGTCTTCTGCACAACCATTAAAAGTACTGGAGCTCTGGTCCGGTTTTCAGCCAGGCAACCCTACTTGTGAGAGAGGCTAGGCAGATAAAAAGAGATGGACTGGCCCAAGATATCAACTAAGCCAATGGTTCCTAACCCTGTTTTTTTTTTTTACTACGATCCCTGTGTATATAATTTGTTACCATGAACCTCCAAGACCTAAACTCAAGATTTAAGTATTTAAATTTAAATATTCAAATATATATTTAAATTTTCAAATATTTATTCATTCATTAAAGACTTTTGGAAACTAGGATTGAAATCCCCGCTGAGATACTGGATGATCCTGGGCAAGTCATATTCTCTCAGCCTCAGAGAAGGCCAAGACAAACCCCCTCTGGACAAATCTTGCAAAAATCCCCAAAACTCTGTGATAGGTTCATCTTAGGATTGTCATAAGTCAGAAGTGACTTGAAGGCACACAACAGCAAAATGCCACTGACAGAGGAAGGTTCTTTCTAGCCATCATGTCTCTCCGCTTTGAAAACTGACTTATGGTAACCCTAAAGTGAACCTATCATGGGAATTTTCTTGACAAGATTTGTCAAGTTGGGAAAAGTACAATCACAAACAATCTTATGGAAGAACTAAAATAAGAAACATCTGAAAAAGCCAATATAGCTGTATATCAGATTCAAGGAGGGAATGAGAATATTATGTGTAAAGGATGGAAGGAATGATAAACCATTAAGGAGGAGTACAGATGTACAGCCCCAGTTTGTAGGAATAGTATAAGGAAAGCTAAGGCTCAGAAGGAACGGAGACTGGCTAGGCAAGAAGGGAGCAAGAAAAAGGCCGGGGTGGGGGAGGCGAGGTTCAGATGCATTTGAGACAAGAGAATGACCAAGGAGGAGCTGCTGTTCTGTAAGGATGGTAAAATGCTAACAGATCACAATGAAAAGGCAGAACCACTCAAGACCTATTTTGTTTCAATTGTTTTGTTTCTTTTCCCAAAAAGAGAACTATGTACTTCCAGGCAGCTTCCAGGCGGCAGCAGAGACCTTGGGAAGGGATCTGTATTGTATATGAAGATTGATAGGGAATTTGTCAGGAATCACCTAGTTATGACCTAGTTAACCTGAGTTCAGATCTGCAGGGCCAGATGAACTGCATCCCAAAGTAGAATCATAGAATCATAGAAATGTAGAGTTGGAAGAGACCACAAGGGCCATCCAGTCCAACCCCCTGCCATGCAGGAAAACCCTCAAAGCACTCCCGACAAGTGGCCATCCAGCCTCCGCTTAAAAACCTCCAAAGAAGGAGACTCCACCACACTCCGTGGCAGCACATTCCACTGTCGGACAGCCCTGACCGTCAGGAAATTCCTCCTGAGGTTCAGGCGGAATCTCCCCTCCTGCAGCTTGCATCCATTGCTCCTTGTCCTGGTCTCAAGAGCAGGAGAAAACAAGCCCACTCCCTCCTCGACATGACACCCCTTCAAATATTTAAACATGGCTATCATGTCCCCTCTCAACCTTCTCTTCTGCAGATTAAACATACCCAGCTCTCTAAGTCTGTCCTCATAGGGCATGGCTTCCAGGCCCCTCACCATTTTGGTTGCCCTCCTCTGGACCTGCTCCAGCTTATCCATATCCTTCTTGAATTGGGGTGCCCAGAACTGGACACAGTATTCAAGATGAGGTCTAACCAATGCAGAATAAAGTGGTACCAATACCTCCCTCGATCTAGACACCATACTCCTATTGATGCAACCAAGAATTGCGTTGGCCTTCTTGGCTGCCGCATCACACTGCTGACTCATGTTCAGCTTGTGGTCTATGAAGACTCCTAAATCCCTTTCACACGTACTGTTAGCCAGCCACGTGTCCCCCATCCTATATTTCTGCATACCATTTTTTCTGCCTAAGTGTAGGACCTTACATTTCTCTCTGTTGAAATTCATTTTGTTAGCCTTGGCCCAGCTCTCCAATCTGTCCAGGTCCTTTTGAATTTTGATCCTGTCATCAGGCATATTAGCAACCCCTCCCAATTTGGTGTCATCTGCAAATTTGATCAGCGTGCCCTCTATTCCTTCATCCAAGTCATTAATGAAGATATTGAACAGCACCGGGCCCAGGACAGAACCCTGTGGCACCCCGCTAGTCACTTCTCTCCAGGATGAGAATCTGCCATTGGTGACCACCCTTTGGGTACGGTCAGTCAACCAGTTACAAATCCACCTGCCAGTAGCCCTGTCCAGTCCACATCTTACTAGCTTCTTTGCAAGAATGTCATGGGGAACTTTGTCAAAGACCTTACTGAAATCAAGATATACTATGTCCACAGCATTCCCTTCATCTATCAAGCAAGTAACTCTATCATAAAAAGAGATAAGATTAGTCTGGCATGACCTATTTTTGAGAAATCCATGTTGACTTTTCGTAATTACGGCATTGTTTTCTAAGTAATTAGAAACTGACTGTTTGATGATCCGCTCCAGGATCTTTTCAGGTACTGATGTCAGGCTGACTGGGCGATAATTATTTGGGTCCTCTTTTTTTCCCTTCTTGAAGATGGGGACAACATTTGCCCTCCTCCAGTCTGCTGGAACTTCTCTGGTCCGCCAAAAGTTTTCAAAGATTATAGCAAGAGGTTCCGCAATGACCTCTGCTAGTTCTTTTAAAATCCTAGGATGCAATTCATCTGGCCCTGGAGACTTGAATTCATCCAGTGTGGCCAGGTATTCCTGTACTACCTCTCTATCTATTCTGTGCTGCATTTCCCCCACTTCCTCACCTGCTCCCCAACCGCCAGGTTGAGTGCTTTTATCCTTTTGGGAAAAAACTGAGGCGAAGAAGGTGTTGAGGCGTTCTGCCTTTTTTCTTCCTCCTGTTATTAATTCACCATCTTCCTTGCGCAGTGACCCTATCGTCTCCTTCTTTTTCCTTTTGCTACGGACGTATTTAAAAAAGCCCTTTTTATTGTTTTTAATGTCTCCGGCCAGCCTAAGTTCGTTCTGTGCTTTAGCCTTTCTGACCTTCTCCCTACATCTCCTGGCTACTTGCTTATAATCTTCTTTGGTGATTTCCCCCTTCTTCCATTTCCTGTACATGTTTTTCTTAATACTTAGCTCAGTACTGAAGGAACTTTCTGATATACTCTCTGAACCTCTTGCTATCATTTTGAGAAATCTTGGAGAACAGGTGAGGTGCGAAAGGACTGGAGAAGGGCAAATGTTGTCCCTCTCTTCAAAAAAAAAGTTAAAAAAGAAAGTCCAGGGAACTACAGACCAGTCAGCCTGACCCCGAAACCAGGAAAAAATATTAGAATGCATGAATCTGTCTGCAAGTATCTTGATGACAATGCAGTGATCAGTCTCAGCTGGCATGGGTTTGTCAGGAACAATCTGGTATCTGTCTATCTACCTTCCTTCCTTCCTTCCTTCCGTTCTTTTTTTCTTTCTTTTTTTTTTTTCTTTTTAAAATCAGGTCACTAGTTTAATAGTTGATGGAAATGCTGTGGATGTCATTTATCTGGATTTTAGCAATGCATTTGATAACATCCCCTATAATATTTTGATTAGCAAATTGATTAAATGTGGAGTAGATGGGAATGTTGTTAGATGCATACACAATTGGCTGGAAAACATGGACAGTGTAGGAAGAACTGGGCTTCGTACAGAATCCAGTTGTGTTCTTTCCGACAGCCTCAGAGGTCAAAATCTTCCTGACTGCTGTTTTTCTTGCATCTCTCTCCCATATCAGAGGCTCTGGATAATGATGGAACAAAAGAAGCAACAACGGCTCTTAAATCTCCAGGGAGTGCAGAAAATCCAGAATTCTGCAGAAGGCCACTCAGGTGCGGGATGACTACATAGAAAATTATTATAGATATGTTGCAGTCTGGAGTGTTTCTTGTTCATTCAGCCCCTTTCCCCACTTAATCATGGTTTTCCATTTCCCACTCCTCACAAGTCAGAATTCTGTGCTCACTGACCATGGTTAGTTCTCTCTTTAGGGTATTGACCGTTATGTTGCTTTTTCCCACCCAAATGTGTTTGTACTTGAGTATGCAGCAGACTCTTTTGTTGATGCATTACTTTTGTATGTGGATTATGCTATTTTGATTATGTGAGCAGCAGCCCTCACAACTTGAGCATTAGAAGTAAAACCAAGGAGAGAATTTATTCAGGAAACCATTGCACATTTCTTTGATTCATTCACTTGTAACAGTTTGTACAATCCTGGGCACATCTGATAAAAAATAAACCTTAATCATTGAACTCAGTCTGACATACCATAAATAGAAGAACCAATCTCCTTTTGAAAAAGTACCAAAAAAAAAAAGTCTCCTCTGGAGAGAATTTGGGAAACATCTAGTTGGCTTCCATCACCATTTTCAGTTTTTACCTCATCTGATTATGTGTTGTTTTTTTTCCTGGAACAGCAGAACTCTGGGAAAAAAAGTATGATTCTCCCATTTTACAAAAATGGAATGGGTTCAAAGAATGAAATCAGAGCAGGTTGCCAGACCTGTTCATACAAATTCTCTTTCTTTTTCTTCTCCCTTTCCTTTCCTTTCCTTTCCTTTCCTTTCCTTTCCTTTCCTTTCCTTTCCTTTCCTTTCCTTTCCTTTCCTTTCCTTTCCTCTCCTCTCCTCTCCTCTCCTCTCCTCTCCTCTCCTCTCCTCTCCTCTCCTCTTCTCTTTCACTCTTTTTCTTTCTTCTTTCCTCTTTTTTAAATTTCTCTGTCTTTTTCTCCTTACCTCTTTCTCTTTCTTTCTTTCTCTCCTTCTCTTTCTTCATACCACTGATGCGAGGGATTTCCACTTTCTAAGCATCAGTTGCGGTGGTGTCCCAACCGGTTAAACACTTCAAAATAACTATTCACACAAGTGGTCTAACCTACAGGTGCCATGTAATATTGAAAAAAGATCCCATGTTATCTTCCATGATCAGGAATTTGGTGAGTTTAGTTGGTTGAATGTCATATGAATTGGCCCCTGACAATAGCAAGAAGGCTAAAGGAAGAATTTGGAAACTTCCTACTTTTAAAAGAATCTTTCTCTGGTTGAAGAATGAGCTGTAAGTCTGTCATAGAACCGCCTGTGCATTGTAGACAATTTGGAGGCATATTCCAGGGTATAGAATGCTGGCCAGGTCTGTTGTTCTTCATCATTAATCATGTTAAGTGAGAACGCAATTTAGAAAAGACCCCATTCTGACTGTGTTGCAAGGGAAGGTTGGTGGCAGCAGGCAGGCAGTGTATCCTTCTGTTTAAAGGGTGCCATTTTTATCATGAAAATAAATCCATGAGCCTGCTAACAAGCTAATCTAGGAGAAAGCTTGGAACTGAAAGTGGCATCTTTAAAGTAATAATCTGCTCCTCTATGATTTTTTTAAACACCTTTGCCTGATGAAGAAGCCAGTGGAGCTTTGACAGCTTGTATGGTGTATTCTGTGATTTTTGTTTGGCCCAGTAAAGGTATCACTGTTTTATGGATTTTGGATGTAAAAGTAATAAGCAATTGATCAAAATAATATAAACAGCAACAATTTACATACATTCATTCCAGAAAGTTTAAAAAAATTCAAAAGCATGGCAAGAGAGCCTTTTTTAGTCCCTTAAAATTGATGAGAGCAGAGGCACAGCTGTGCATCTCAGGTGTGAGACTTCCACAGGGTTGGTACCAGCACTGGAAAGAACCTATTTTGCAAGGCTGTTGATGAAGGGTGTTTTAGAGAGAAGAAATGAGAAAAATATAGAGAGCAAGCACAGGAGAAGATAAGTGCTTTGCCCTTTTCAAAGAAACAACCTTCCTGCTTACTCAAAGGAGTCATTTCCCTAGAAATGGCCTAGTTCATTCACAGTGCTAAAACTGGCTTATTGTTAAGGGGAAGCCTTCAGCTTGTATGTTCTAACTGTGGTTTCAACTAGATAAGGCAGCGTAAAAACATAGTTTGTAAAGCTATTAGAACTTTGCACTCAGAACTGGGAATGATTACCGCAGCTTATTATGACATCCAAATGCAGCAAGCATTGTCAGCTACTTTGAGGACTTGCTGGTCAAAACGTGGAATGGCAGGGCTCACTTGAAATTAAAAGAAACATTATACTGATAGGAATAGTTTGAAAATGGAATCATTACCTAGAGGGCCCAGATGGGGCGGGGATCTCCTAGCATAAGTTGCGCAGCTTTCTAGTCTGGGAACTCCAGCTCTGTCAGGCATGGGGGTTCAACTAGATGGACTATGGGCACCTTTCCAACTCTAGGATTCCATATAGTTTCATATACATATACAGTTACATATCCATATCCAGTTACAGTTTAACTTAGATGGAATTGATTATGTGTGAGTTTCTTCAACCCCTGCCCTCCCCCACCTCAGGCACTTCTTTTCTAGGGGAGCCTTTCCTCTCAGCAGTTTTGATCTGACCGTGTAGCCCTTTAAAAACCCACCTCTGGTCTTCCTCCTCCTCTACCAGCCACTGCTAAGGTTGTCCGCAGCCTGGTTTCTCAGTGCCACAAACCCTTTTGCTGATGCCATCTCGCTCCATCCCCAAGGAAGCAGATGGACAAAGAGGGAGGGAGTTTAGGGTTACCAGGCCAATCCACTCACTTTCCCTTTCTTTTCCCTGATGTGAATTGGACCCTGGGTTCCCATTCTCCTCACCATGCCTTGGCTCCCTTCACAAAGACACACACAGAATTTTTCCACTTTTGTGATGGTCCTGTTCCCCTAATCCTAGTGAATGTGGAGGACCAATAAAATATCTTTCTGTGCCTTCCAAGTCTGTGGAACAAGACTTCTGAGGAAAATTTTAATTTGGGTGAGTGCGCGTGGAAAACATTTTTATATCTTAGGCTCAGATCACTTAGAGATGTGCCTAAATGTTTTTGGCAGCTGTATTTTCCTCTGTTTTATGACCTTGTTTGCATCATTCACTGGTAGTGTTGTTTCTAAATGCAGTGCTTTAATATGACTGTTTCATATTTTTTTCAGTTCACATTATCACTAAAGCTGCATTGAGACCCTCCCTTTTTTTGATTCTGGGGTCTCTAGCCCTCTCTCAAACAACTTCTCCAGGCTTTACGTTCTTATACTAGTAGAGGTCGAAAGTCTGCTATCACAAATTAGGATATTAATTGAAACATGGGTTGGAATCATAAAGCCCTACAGATGAACTGCAAGTCCCATCTTTGCTGGCTAGAGGGTTGGGACTTACAATCAAGGCAATGTGTAAAGCAGTGTGTAAAGCAATGTGTAAAGCAGTGTGATTACTACTCGTGTATCCTGATCATAGAATCAGAGAGTTAGAAGGGGCTTCCTGGGCCAGTGAGTCTTGGGCCAATGAGTCCCCCTGCTCAGTGCAGCATCTCTAGCATGCTGCTCTCTGGCCTCTTTTTGAAAAAGTACAGAGAAGGAGACCCTCCCATACCTCTCTGGGCAATTGGTTTTATTGCTGAAGTGCTGTCACTGTCAAAAAATTCCTTCTAATGTTCATTTGAAACCTACACTCCTGGTAACTTCAAACCATTAGAATAGGTCCTCCTCCTCCTCTTTGTGACAACTCTTGAGGTCTTTAAAGAGTGCAGTCATGTCACCCTTCAGTCTTTTCTTCACCTTCAACCATTCCTCATATGTTTTGTTCTCCGTACCTTTTAACATCCTTGTTGCTCTTGTATGAACCCACTCCAATGTGTCTTTAGCCTTCTTATTTGAACGGATGTCATATGGAGGATGGAGCAATGAGACTAGGACACGGAGCACTGGCTTCAGACTTTAGGAAAAGAGATTCCATCGAAACATTAGGAAGAACTTCCTGACAGTAAGAGTAGCTCAGCAGTGGAATTGGCTGCCTCGCAGTGTGGTGGAGTCTCCTTTGGAGGTTTTTAAACAGAATGGATGGCCGTCTGTTGGGAATGCTTGAATGGTGTATTCCTGCATGGCAGAATCGGGGCGTATATGATGGCCCTTGTGGTGTCTTTTAACTCTATGATTCTTAAAATGAGAGGCACAGAACTGAATGCAGTACTCCAGATAAGACCTGACTAGCACAGAATGTAGTGGGCCTGTCCATACATATTTAATTGGTTTGCTAATCAGAATATTATGGGGGACTCTTCTTGTAGCAGTTAAAACAATATCGAGATTTGCATAGAAGCCTGCACACCTACATGAATGGCCATTTGCAGATAGAATAATCATCTGGATATCATCTTCTGACAGCCTTTCTCTTGATCAGGATGTCCTGCCCTGCGGAGAGAAGTGAAAGAAGAGGAAAAGCCATGGGAACTGATTCATCAGGTTTCTGAGATGAATGACACCTCTCCAGCAGCCCATTCAGGTGAAGGAGCTATTAGGGGGCATAAGTAAAATATTTGGAGAAGTTTCCTTCCTCAGACTTCTTCATAGTTTCCCAAGATTTCACATGGATGGTTTGTTAAGTCTTTCTTGGTTAAAACTACGGAGCAAAACAAGCAAACAAACAAAAAACAGTTTTGTAGCCCTTGGAAAATTGACAGATTCACCTTGACAAATGGTTCTATGTAGCGGAGTTCATCGCATATGTGTCAGAGTCTATTTAATGGGGTTATATATCTGTTGGTTCATATGTATAGTGAGCAATATATGTTGTGTGGGACCAGGATTTTAAGGTTGTTCACAATTCTGGTTGGGAGGGCTTGCCCAGTTAATTTTGTTAACTTTGTAACATAACACATTTTTATAACTATAATGAGGGGGGCTTCCAGTAACATGATGAAACGAGTCAAAAGTTCCCATTATGTGAGCCTGGCTGAGGTCCAGGCTATTTGGCAGCCATATTTCCTTGCATGAGCCTGCCCAGGCCCTGAGATCATCAGGAGAGGCCTTTCTTGCAGTCCCACCACCATCACGAGCTTTCAGGATGCTTTGATCCTCTCATGTTTGCTTTAACCCTGACATATTCAGGCACTAGCATATGTGATAGTACAGATGCAGTAGAATCCAAAGAACAAAGCCTGTGACACAATATTGTGTATCCATTTATAAGTGCTACCTGCAACAATGTCTTTGACTGTAACTTTTAAAGTATCAAGAGGCTCCAAATGGGCAGTTGCTGTATGTTCAATGTCAGCTTGCTGCAGGTGTAGGAAATGGGAGATCAAAAGGTATGAAAACAATAAAATTGCAACAAGCTGTTATGGAAACACTTAGATAGGTGACAGGAACTCTCTCTGGCTCCCATTAAGAAAAGCGTGTAAATAAAACTTGTAACCAGCTTTGAGGCTGAAGTCTCAGCAACATTTTGGTAATGATGCTGTGTTGCTTGCTATTCTGAAATAAATGCTTCTGTTTTGAAATTCTTGAGCGTGGTTCTTAAGGGTAAGTTAGCCAGGGCAAGTTAGCCAGGGTGTAACACAAGCAGCCATGTTTAAATATTTGAAGAGATGTCATGATGAGGAAGGAGCAGGCTTATTTTCTGCTGCTCGAGAGACTAGGACAAAGAGCAATGGATTCAAACTACAAGAAAGATTCCACCTGAACCTCAGGAAGAACTTCCTGATGGTCATAGCTGTCCAGCAGTGGAATATGCTGCCTTGGAGTGTGGTGGAGTCTCCTTTTCTGGAGGCTTTTAAGCAGAGGCTGGATGGCCATCTGTTGGGAGTGCTTTGAGTGTTTGTTCCTGCATGACAGGGAGTTGGACTGGATGGCCCCTGTGGTTTCTTCCAACTCTATGATTCTGTGATTCTAGGACTGATCCAAATCCAAGAGAAGGACTTCTCAGTGGCTGCCCTTAGATTGTGGAACTCGCTTCCCAGGAAGGTTAGAATGGCTCCCTGTTTGTTATCCTTTTGCCAGCAGGCTAAAACCTTTTTATTCTGACAGCTTTAAAGAATGGGCTGGGGGTGCTCTGTTGTGTTGACTGAACTGTTTTTCATTTTTCAAAAAAATCTTTTTTTTAAATTGCATTTTATTCTTTTAACTTGTTTTGATATTGTGAATAATTTATTTCTATTTTAATGTTCACTTTTGTTTGTTTTTAATCTATATTGTTCTTTTAAAGTGTGAGCCACATTAAGTCCCAATTTTGGGAAACAAGCAGAATAATAATAATGGAAATAGTAATAGTAGTGTAACCGTACACCAGAACTAAACAAAATGCAAACACCAGCCACTGGTTAAGTATTGACATATTGGCAAGATACAGTTTATGTGGAAGTAGAAATAAGAGGAGCATGGGAGAGAGAGGAAGGAATATGAGAAAAGACTTGGTAAGTTGTGGCAAAATGGTATGATTCATTATAGCGATGCCAAACCATGGTGAATGAGTGAGCGGGATAGTGGAGTTGTCTGGGCAAGCCAAGTCAGAGGAAAAACTCAAGATGAAAATGAGGCTTCTCACCACTGCTCTTTTGAGGTGATAGGGAAGATATTGTATCTGCAGTCCATTATATTTTGTGAACAAACACTGGAATTGTCACTGAAACTAAGCTGTTCCTACTTTCTTTCTTAACTCAGGGTTTGCTCATGTGACAGTGAAAATGGAAGAAGGTGAACCAGAGGTCCATCCCACTGAGGAGATCAAGGCAGTAGGAGCTTCCTCCCCTGGTGAGAAAGGGTGCATTGATCAATTAAGTATTTCTGAATACACAGGTCTTACAGCATGTTCATAGAATCACAGAGTTAGAAGAGACCACAGAGGCCATCCAGTGCAACCCCCTGCTATGCAGGAACACCCATCAAAGCATTCCCAACAGATGGTCATCCAGCCTCTGCTTAAAAACTTCCAAAGAAGGAGACTCCACCACACTCCAAGGCAGCATATTCCACTGCCCAACAGCTCTGTTGGGAAGTTCTTCCTGAGGTTCAGGTGGAACCTCTCGCAGCTTGAATCCATTGCTCCTTGTCCTAGTCTCTGGAGCAGTGGAAAACAAGCCCGCTCCCTCAACATATCCTTTCAGATATTTAAATATGGCTTTCATGTCCCCTCTTAATCTTCTCTTCTGCAGACTAAATCTCCCCAGCTCCCTAAGCTGCTCCTCATACAGCATGGCTTCCAGACCCTTCACCCTTTTAGTAGCCCTCCTCTGGACATGTTCCAGCTTGTTGATATCCTTCTTGAAGTGAGGTGTCCAGAACTGGACACAGTATTCCAAATGAGGTCTAACCAGTGTAGAATAGAACGGTACCATTGCGATTACCTCTCTCAATCTAGACATCATATTCCTGTTGATGCGACCAAGAATCATGTTGGCTTTCTTGGCTGCCACATTTTTCTTGCCTGACTTATGTTCAGCTTGTGATCTACCAAGACTCGTAGATCCCTTTCGCATGTACTGTTATCCAGCCATGTGTCTCCCATCCTACATTTGTGCATTCCATTTTTGAAATCCATGTATAAAGTTATGCGTCCGTGTATATAGACACATACTATATGATACTGGATGCACACTTCTGCACACGTCTGTGTGCGTATAAGTGGGGCTTATATCAGCCTTCTCCAGTCTGGTACATTCCAAAAATTACAACTCCTGTTTTCCCCAGTCAGCATTGCCTGCATGTTGCAGACAAACATATTTGAAAGTTTCCAGCTTGAAGAATACCAGCTTATATATAATCTTGTCAGAGAGTTCAACAACCCTTTTGTGAATTTCTGAGCAAACTGCAAGCCAGTTGTTAGTATGAATTCCATGTTAATGATGCACTGTGTGAAGGAGTCTTTTCTCTTTCCTAGCAATAGAGGAGGGTATCTTTGGAGCAGGTGGGAGGAGCAGCGTATCCAAGCATATCTTTCATCTACTATGAAGAAAAGTGAATATATAATAGCAGTTTCCAAAATCCCTTTCTTCTTTTAAATCTTTTGCCTATTAGTTGCACTGGAGAATCCTGAGTTCCAGTTTTAGAGAAAGAAGAAGGTCTCTCATTAGTCAGTTTCTTTGGCTTAAGAATAATTGTGCCTATTTTTTGAAGGGAGAGGGGCTAGTAATATGGGAGAGATCTGTAGTTCAGTATGAGGGCACATGTTTTGCATGAAGAAAACCCACTAAAAATTGCTGATCTGTAATTAGCAGGGCTGGAAAAGGGCCTTGAGGGCTCATGTAACCCATGCAACTCACAGTAATCATTACTAAACTAGAGGAACTGACAGAGTAGATGGTAGCTTCCAGTACTGAACATTATAAAAAGAAGCTGTAACCAAACATTCTTCATAATAACCCAGCAGCTATATTGTGCGTGCTGTTTTGTTTTTTGTTTTTTTCCATTTCAGTGTAATCTTTGATGTGGGCTCTGTAGCAAAACACTACATAGCAGACTGCTTCCATTTAGGGGCCAGTCTGCTAACCATACTCTTTTCTGTTCCCTGGACCGATATCCTGCATCAGGAGATGTCATAAAGTTCCACCCTGTGGACCTGTTATGCCTCTCCCTTCCTACAGGACTCACTTTCCTCCCGTGGTGTTCTCCTCCACAGCCATGTAGCTGCTGGTGGAGACCAAGGGACAGCTGAGAATCATAGATTCTTAGAGTTGGAAGAGATCACAAGGGCTATCAAGCCCAACCTCCTGACATGCAGGAACAGATGGCCATCCAGCCTCTGTTTAAAATCCTCCAAAGAGGGAGACTCCATTGCACTCCAAAGTGGTGTATTCCACTATCCAACTACTCTTGCCATAAGGAAGTTATTCTAATCTTTAGAAGCATCTGGCTTTGTGACTATAGCCAACGCAGACAAAATGTCATCTTTTGGAACATACAGAGGATACCCCTCATGCACCCTGGTCCTAGATGATGCCTTTATAGGTGTGAGTCTGGCCCATAGTCACAGAGCCAAATGATTCACAGCTGTCTGCCATTCTTCACTGGCTACTACATAGCTGTGGAAGTGGGGAGATAGCATGAAAACTGATGGTTTCGTGGGATGGTTTGGTCATTGTGCAAGGAAAGGAGAGAATTTTGAAAAGGTATATGCAAGTTGAAGTTGGACTTACACCTGCATATGTCACTAACAGGATGCCAGTCTTCATTTTCCATTTTCTTCCTCACAGTGGTCAACCTTCATTGTCTTGGGATTGGTCTCTTGTTATATTTTCCCAAGCTTTTTTTTTTGTACTTTCTCCCACTTATTCTTTCCTCTTGTGCATAGATGGTGTAGCCATAGTTACTTGAGGATTCATGCCCGAAGAATGAATTTAATAGTAATGTTTGGACTTATTTGTTTATTTGCAGGGGAAAAGCTTGCTTATTCTTCACCTCAAACAGCACAAGAAGGTTTCAAGATCAATTCTGTAGAAGCCCTTCAACAGACTCCTTTCTGGAGGCGGCCTTTAGCTGACCAGTTACAAGTCATAGAGATGGGACCAGAGCGGCCTCCTTTGATGCTCCAACAGTCGGGTTGTGACCGAGGGAAAGAGTACACCCGGAGGTTCAGCACAAAATGGTATGACAGAAAGGAATGGCTATGTGGCAGTGCTACGAAAGATGCACTCTTCTGCTTTCCCTGTTTGCTCTCGGTGGGTGGCACGACATGGACGCAGACTGGAGTCAGGGACTTAAAGCACCTGGCTGACAAGATCAAGAAGCATGAAGAATCCAAGAGCCACATGGACAACTGTGTGAAGCTAGCAATGTTAAGTAAAACCAGTATGGTGCAACTAGGGGAGGACGACCTCGCGTTGATAAAAAAACACAACCAAGAAGTCGAAAACAACAGATATAGGCTTTGGGTGGTCATTGAGAGTATATCAAATATCATTGATAGTATACCGTTCTGTGATGCTTTTGAACTGGGGCTTTCAGATCAGGATGAGATGGAGGATTCAGTAAACTCAGACGTGGTCAGGGGGCAACTAAATCCAGTGGCACCTATTGACTTGGTCATGGAACTTCACATGCAGAGTTCCCCTGTATTGAAAGATCTGTCAAAGACGATTCAGAATGAAGTACTTGACTGCATGTCAAGGGTGGTAAAGGATTACATTAAGCAGCAAGTGAAAAGGGCCCATTTTGTGGCTGTTGAAGTTGATCACATAAGTGTCTCCTGCCACCCCCAGACTGCAGTGACCTTGCGGTACATTGATGAACACTGCTCACTGGTGGAATGCTTTTATGCAGTCACAGAACTGGAAGACCATCGGGCTGAAAATATAGCTGCCTTTCTGCTCCAGCAGCTGGAAGACATCTTTCCAGAGGCAGCTGACAAGCAGAAGCTTATTGCGCAAAGCTATGATGGGCTGAGCATGATGCATGGGGACCATGAAGGAGTGCAGAATCGAATTCAGGATGTATTCTCTAATGCCCGGTACATTCACTCCTGTGCCCATCAGCTAAATGTGGTGATGCAGCAAGTTGCATCCCAGATCCAAGAAGTGAAGAGTTTCTTTGCAAATCTCTCTGGGATACCCGAGTTCTTTGCCTGCAGTGTGAAAAGGAAGGAGGTTTTGGAGGCGGTTCTAAGAAAACAGCTTTCCAGATCATCTCAGACAAACTGGAACCTTAACATCCAAACAGTGAGTTACGTGTTTGAGAAGAGGCTGGAACTCATTGAATGTTTTCATGAAATTGAAAGAAATTGGAAGTTCGATGACCCAGCAGTCCAGATGGCCAGTCGGTTTATTCAGTTACTGGAAAAGGACGGTGAGTTCCTATACTTGCTGTTCCTGTTCCAGAGAATAATGCCCCAAGTGGATGCCTTTCGGAGGCAACTCTGGAGTATAGCAACAGACTCCATAGCAGTCAGGAGAGCTGCCTCAGACTTTGTGAGCGCCATCAGTTCTGTCAGAGATTCCACTGGAAGCTTGTTCTTGATGCTCCGAAGCCATGCTGCCCAGAGGCAAAACTAAGGAGATCTTGGACCAAGTGGCATCAGAAGCCTGCAGCATCATCACTGCACATGCCAAAGAACGTTTTGCATTCACCGTTCACCTACTTAGTGCAACACTGGTCCAGGGGACTTTGTTTGGGCTCATAACCGGACATTTCCACAAGAGGCACTGGATCAAACTGTGGAAGCCTACCCGATGCTAGAGAAAGAGAGGCTGAAGACAGAGCTTTGCGTCTTGTAAAAAATGAAAGAACTCTACAGTTGCACAAGCCTTTCAACACTTCTGTGTGTGCTTGTAGATACACCTTTAGAGCAGACATTGACATTGCTGAGGATTGTGATCACCACTCCAAAAATGGTGGCAGAAACAGAACACACGCCTTCAGCTCTGAAGAGGGTGAAGGCTCTCTTGCGGAACACCACCTCCCGGGACAGGCTCAGTGCTTTGGCGACCCTTTTCGTTGAGAAAGAGAGGATTAAAAACATCCCAGACTTCAATAACAAGACAATTGAACTGTTTGCAAGGCAGGCAGAACACTGTGCCGACTTCTTGTATAAGTAGTGAGCAGGGCCAGTTTTCCAGAAACTGCTTTTCAAAACAGTTTTAAAAAAAAGTGTGCTGATGGGCTCCCTTTTCAAGAGATGGAGTCAGACTGGTAGTCCAGAGAGGATGGGTGGTTTTGTTTAGCACTCCAGCTTCTCCTGGGGCTTTCTGTTGTCAACTGACGAGCATAGTTCAGCCTTCCCCACCTGGTGTTTTGGACCACAGCTCCCATAAAGCCCAGCCAGCCATGTTGGTTTGGGAAGGCCAGGGCAGGTTCTCAAAGTTGAGCCTCATTCAGACACATTTGTTGATTGTCACAGTGGATGAGAAGGCCACATCTCATGCTGTCCTGTCTCTTGGGAATGACCTCGCATGAAAGCTCTCAGCCAGGGTGCTACACTCAGCAGAGGCCAAGCCTCACAGAGCTACGTACTCAGCGGCAACAGCATTTTGTACCGAGGCACAGAAAGTACCACCATTTTTTACTTTTAACAATATCTGTTTTGTTGCAATTTCTTGCCTGGTAATCATTTTAAAAAGTTTTAAGAATAAAAAGTATATGAAAATATAATTGGAAACAACAGTTTACTGCCAGTCTAAGCTGTTGTGTACATTAGCCACTGTTTGTCATTTTGAACATGGTAGAAAGACAAGATGTGGTAAGTTGACTTTGGAATGAAATTGGGTTACTGATTACTGAAGCCAAAATTGTATCAGGAAAGTATTATAGACTTGTTATAATGCTGCCCTACGGGCAAGATGCATGTGTTTTCGTCCTTGAAAACAATAAAAAAGGTGATTTTTTTTAAAATCCGATTTTGAAATAGACTTTCTGTGGATGTAATTGAAAATTATTTGTAGTGTTTGTAGTATATTGTAATACTGCCTTAAAGTAGCGTGAAGAACAGTGCTACGAATGTGGATTGTCCCACTGGTGTTAGAAATATTCTTAAGTTCTCAATACCTGCAGTGACTCTTCTATCGTAAGGAAAAAACCCTGGTTCAACCTGGTGAAAATAGAATAAATGATACAGGAAAGGCACTGCAGCCCAAGAACAGTAAAGCGGTGCTAGAAGAACACTTAACTATTTTAGCCAATTATATTGCAGAATGTCTTAGGACTGCTTAACCTATGTGTATAAGTTGACCTCATGTATAACGAGTCAAGGGAAGGTTTGGGGCAAAATTGCAGGTTTTGATATGATCTGTGGATAAGTCGAAAGTCATTCTGTGGAGAGGCTAAAGTTCCAGTGCTCTCTCACGGGGAAGCCACCCCCGGCCGCCACCATTCTCCCACTCAGGCTTTCAGAAAGGCCTTTCACCACTCTACTCAGAGAAGGGGAAGGGTCTTTTTCTGATCAAAGCTAAGGTACAGTATTAGCTCATATAAAAAAAGGAACTTTCCCCTTTTCTCTCAATAGAGTGTCAAAAGGCAACAGCTTAGTCTATCCTGGGAGAATCTCAAAAGAGGCCCCAAACCCCGTCCTGCCTTGGTGCCCCTTTTAAAAGGGAAATGCGAAAGAGCTGCTGCTGCCGCCGTTTTCCCACTCAGGCATTCAAAAAGGTCAGAAATGGTGCTGTGGCAGAGAAGGTAGAGGACATTGGCGCTTCTTTTAGGTTTTCCTGGGGTGGACTAAGCTCTTGCCTTTTGCCACTCTGCTCAGAAAAGGGGACAGTTCTTTCTTTGATAAGTGCAGACTTACATTGATCTGTGGATAACCTGAACCAGGTTTTTTTGGGGTCGATGTTTTGACTAAAAGGCCTAGACTTATGCATGAGTACACACAGCATCTTGCATTATTTTAAATGATTTGAAATTGTTTAAATTGAGCTTATCACATAGCATCCTTGGATCTTTTGACATAGGGCAAGATATGAGGATTTTAAGTAAACATTTTGAATGAGTTCGTTGAGGTCAGATGGACTACATGAGTAATACGAAAGGAACCTGCAAATACGTTCTCAGAACCTTGTCTGTAATCTTTGAGAACAGGTAAAGCCGAAGGAGACCTGAACTGGGCCAAGGTACACATGGATGAATGGGTAGAGGGTGGAATCCAGGAAACAACCAGCTGGTCAGCTCCATTTCGATATCAGCAAACATTTTAGAACAGATGTTGAAAGAGATGGTCTCTGAGTACTTAGACAAGAACATTGATGATAGAAACCAGCATGATTTTTCAAAAACATGCTGTGCCTGACTAATCTTGTCTCTCTTTTTTCACAGACTACCTGCTGGGTAGATGAGGAGAATGCTGTGAATGTACTGTATCTTGATTTCAGCAAGGCTTTTTCCAAAGTCTCCTGCAGATAAGTTGGTAAAATGTGGACAAGACAGTTCTCCTGTTAGGTAGAATTGTAGTTAGCTGATGAACCAAACCTAAAATGGTTTCTCCTCATTCTGGAAAGAAGTTACATGGATGCTGCAAGGATCTATCTAGAGCCCACTGTTGTACAAGATGTTTATAAACAAACTAGATGAAGAAGTTGGAAGAGTAGGTAAATCAGATTTGCAGAGGACATCGAAATGGGAGGGGTAGGCATGCAGGAGATCATACGAAATCTGTGAGTGAATCCAGATGGAGTGAAATTTACACTAACTGTGCCCATCTAGTGTTTTTGCATTTAAATTTGGTTTTCACATGGTGCATCTGAGCATCTGGAATAATAAGTTGCCATTAGTGTGGACTTTCACCACTGCCAGTATTTTTTTTCTTTTTTGAAGCACTATAAGAAGCAAGTTATAGTT
This sequence comes from Iguana delicatissima, assembly GCA_948472985.1. Taxonomy (NCBI): domain Eukaryota; kingdom Metazoa; phylum Chordata; class Lepidosauria; order Squamata; family Iguanidae; genus Iguana; species Iguana delicatissima. The sequence goes on from CAOKZL010001373.1 coordinate 362,455, forward strand.
CTGTGGTTGCTTGCACTTCTTTTGTGTCATGTTATATTCCTGCAGCCTGAATCACTACAACCGGTTTCGCTCTTCCATATTTATTTTCAAACTCCTCCCTGGCTTTATTTCCCTCAGCCAAATGTTGGCCACATTTTTCTGACCTGCTTCTGTTTAGGCAGAGTCAGAAGGCTGCCCCCTTCCTGATTTGTGTCAATACAGCTTCCTTCACAGTAGACACATATTTGTGCCTCAGACAAAGGAGACTTTTTTCCCTCTCTCAAAGTAGGTTTTTCTTTTTTTTGCCATTCTCCAAGATAACTAAGATGAGAAGGTTTTTGTGGAGTGGACGAGAAGTCAGTTTTTCAAAATTTCAAGAATTGGTGGGTGGGAAAGTAAAATTATTGATGGCATTTTCAACTCTGTTCTGATTTTGTGCTCATGCTAGCTGGGTTCTTGTCATGTGGTCAAAGTAGCCCAAAAGACTAGGTGGCCAGAATCCAAGAAGGAATAACTGTCCTATCAAGGGCATTATAAAAGTTGGGTCCAATTTTGACTCAGGGAGATTTCAGGAGGACAAAGAGGTATACAGGGAGAATACCAGTATGGTCTCTGTGCACACACACTTTGCCCAGCTGTTTTTCAGATGTCTTTGCAAGCACAGCTTTTGAGAACATACTGGACTGGCTGCCCAACCAAACGAATTATCCAACCTCAGTGGAGGAGGAGCTGTCAAAGCTGATGGTTTTAATAGAAGCTCTGATGTGAATTATATTACACTAAGAATGAAGACCAAGCGATAACAAAAGTACAAGAAACAAATTTGTTGAAGGTAAATGACATATAGCAAATCACTCAACATCTTGAGGAGAAAAGTCAGGAGAAAGGAAGGGTAGAAAAAGGGAAAAAAGAGAAGCTGTTACTGTAATTTCATGTTAATTTTATTTATTGTAATTTTATATATATTATAAGGATGTATTGTAATCTTTAGTTCCATATACTTTCTTTTTAAATAAGTCATGATTGTTGTTTTACTGTACGTTCTGTTTTGAACATCCATTTATTTATATAATAGTTTTCTTTTGTTTTTAGTAAATATGCATGTTTTAAAAAAAGGAAGAAAAGTCCAGGCTCTGAGATCTGGGTGCCCGACAGTATGCTGTGACCCATCTGTGGTACCCTAGGCCTCAGGACTAACACTTTTAATCATTTCCTTAAAGAGTAGGTGACATGTATCCAGCACACCCACACCCAAACCGCACATGTATTGCCAGTGCGTTGGATCAGTTACTGGACCTGGAGAGTAATAGTGGTTTATGAAATGGCTGTGCTAGTTAGGGAATTCTTGGAGCTGTAGTCCAAAGAAGTAACTTTTTCTGGCTCTGGCTAACACTGACAATGCACCCACCATTCCTTCTTAGCACAGTGGAGGAGTGCTAGGCCCTGGGCCGGAGTCCTGCCCCTTTCAGTCTTCCTAAATTTTTAGGACTTGAGTGGTGTCTTTACAGAACCTTCAGTCAGTCATAAAACTCGGGCTGATTTTGTGGAGAAGGTTTTTGCCTTGTCCTCCTCAGTGCTTCCTTGCGCACTTGGCATAGGAAGGAACAGAACCATACTGGGTAAGGTGATAGAATAATTTGGGCAAGAAGAGTTAGTGTGAAACTCATTCCTAGCATGAGGGAAAAGTAAAAAGAGGACTCCACCTTCTCCAGGCCTACTCTGCCTGGACTTGTTTCATGGGCCCAGTCAGTGCCTGTTTCCTTGTCCCAGCAGGGATCCTTAGCCTGCTCTTTGGGGCTTAGTGGGGGGAAAGAGTAAAGGATGTGAATAGTTCTACCCAGAGCTGACAGAAAACATTCGGGGATAAAGAAAATGCATGGGGAATGCATGGGGATCTCCAAAAAAAAATTGGAAATAATAGGAAGAAAACATGGGAATTTCTGGAGTTCTTAAGCAGTGTGGATGAGCCCTTCCTTCTTTTCCAGAGGGCTGAGTGGGTTCTGTGTTGTGATTGCAGAGAAAGCAAAAGAAAAGGGCTGCAGCAAAAGTTGCCCAGCTGGAGGATTCTCTTCAGCTGCAGAAGGTTTAGTGATGGGGAAATAAAGTACCAGGTAGAAGAGTCCTTGAAACCGTGGGCCAAATCCTCTGGTGAGCCCCAGCCAGAGTAAGTCGCCAGAATCAGCTAGATTTTGCATTGTTTGTACTCAACAATCAGCAGTGGATTCAATGGTGCTCATAACAAGTTCTTTACCCTTGAGTAAACTTACTCTCCAAAGGTCTACTTTGCTTTGCCTGATCAACCCCTCCCCCAAAAAAGCCACATCCTGTGTTTTAGATGGCTCCTTATAGTGGTGTTGAGATGTTGGCTCACTTTCTGCTTTGTACCAAAATGGAGTCCTGCAGTGAAGGCATGAGGCTGAAGGTGAATCCCAGTAAGATGGAAGCTCTCTGGCTAGGTGCTTTCTGAGTCTGGAAAATAAAAGATCTTGCTTGTTCGGATGGGACTGTGCTCTTAACTAAAGAACCAAGATCCCAGTTTGAGACACTTGGATCCGTGGCTGTCATTGGAGGCGAAAGTGACCTCTGTGGCAAAAAGTCCCTCTCACCAAGGGAGGCTGTCACACCAACAGCAGGTGGCTCTGGTTGGGAAGAGCCAGACCATTGGAGACGAGATGGTTTGGATAAAACTAAACCGTAACAAAAATGCTCGGCAGGGGACCGAGCTCTCTCGGCATCACTTTCCAATTCGAGTGGACTGACGGGCTCCTCTACGCCTTCCCACCATTTCCTTTCCTGGGCCGAGTGGTCACCAAGATCTTGGTGGACTGAGCCGACGTCGTCCTCGTAGCCCCATACTGGCCGAGGCAGCACTGGTTCGGGCCCCTACTTGAAGCCGCTTGGGGTCTACCGACAGCGACCAATCTGCTGTCCCATTCAGACGGTTGCATTCTCCATCCTGACCTGCCATTCCTGGCCCTCCACGCATGGAGGATAATGCCCTAGATGACCCTACCATACAGAACATCTTGACCGCAGCCAAGAAGGAGCCGACCTGCTGCAACTATGGCTATAAGTGGCGGCGGTTTGTAGCCTTTGCTGAAGCGCGAGGCGAGCCGATATCACCTGTCGGTCTTGGTAACGTGCTCCATTTTCTGCTCCACATTCGACAGTAGGGTCTCGCGTTTCCTTCTTTGGAGGTCTACCTTGCGCCATTGTGGCCTACCAACCCCGAGGCTGCCCATTGGCAGCTCTCTTTCAGGACGCCACCATGAAGCAATTCATGAAAGGCCTGCAACATCTATACCCGCCGGTATCACCGCCGCTGCCGCCCTGGTCACTGTCCCTGGTCCTCTCCCAGCTCACGCAACCACCGTTTGAGCCCATGGCCACTGCCAGTGACAGGCTCCTGACCATGAAGACGGCCTTCCTGGTAGCTTTCACCTCCGCCAGACGGTCCAGTGAGCTAACAGCCCTGCGAGCGGATGAGCCTTTCTTGGTGTTCCATCGGGACAAGGTAGTCCTTCGCCCAGACATTTCTTTCCTGCCTAAGGTGGTGTCACACTTCCACCTTAACCAGGACATCATTTTACCTACTTTTCACCTGAACCCGACGACGCCTCTGGAGCGGTCCCTCCACTCTCTGGATGTCCATTGGGCCTTGGCCTTTTACACCCAATGGACTGCGACCTTCAGGCAGACTCCACACGTGTTTGTCTGCTATGGTCAGTGTCGCAGAGGCCACAAGGTGTCCACCCAGAGGTTCTCTTAAGTGGGTGGCCCAGACGATCCTACTGGCATACGGGATGGCCAAGCAGCCTCCACCAGCCCTGCTTCGGACCCACTCCACCAGAGCTGTGGCATCCTCAGCAGCCCTCCTGCAAGGTGTGGACCTGCAAGAACTTTGTCGAGTGGCGACCTGGCCCAGACCAACGACCTTTGTGTGCCACTACCGACTGGACTGCCGGTCCTGGAGAGATGCCCGGTTTGGACGAGCGGTGCTGGCTTCCGTACTCTAGGACCTGACCCACCGTCCTTCTGGTAAGCTACAAAATCTCCTAGTGTGTGAGGCACAGAGACCACGAGAAGAAGAACAGGTTGCTTATCTGTAACTGGTTCTTCGAGTGGTCATCTGTGCCCTCACACACCCCCGTCCAGCTGTCCCCTCTTTCTCAGGTCCCTTATCGGCAGACTTTAGAACTGAAGGGAGACCGTTGCTCGGCGGGCTGAGCATGCTCAGTATGGGCATAGGGGAGGGGTTCCCGCCAAGCTACTAAGCTCTAGAATTTTCCGAACGGTACCACGCATGCGCGAAAGCTCCTAGTGTGTGAGGGCACAGATGACCACTTGAAGAACCACAGTTACAGGTAAGCAACCCGTTCTCATAGTCCATCTGTAATATCAGGAGTGCAAGGGATAGAAATACATTAAAATAAAATGCGAGGAATGAGGGAGAGAAACATGTCCATCCTGGCTGTAGTATGTGAAAGTAATGTTGATTTTAGAAGGAACATGACTCTTGTGATATGTTTAGGCTCAGATCTCAATCCAGCCTTTTCAGCTGATTCTGTTTATCTTTTCTCCCCCCCCCCACTTAAAATCTCCAACAGCAAATGCAACACTGGATCCCAACACATCTCATCCCACATTCATCTTAAGTGATGGTGATCAACAGATTGATATTGGGAAACCAAAGTATTGTGCACCCTCTCCTGAAAGGATTGATAAGGTTTTGTGTATCCTGGGACGTGAGGAATTCACCGCAGGCAGACACTTGTGGGAATTCTCTGTGCAGAGTGACAAAAGATGGGGTGTGGGGTTGCCAGAAAGTCTGTGAGGAGAAATGGTGTATTTGAATGTGTTCCTGAGGAAGGGTTCTGCCTTGTGAGAAACTGTGAAACCACCCGGGTTTCCTTGTGCAGTCACAGGCCGAGAAGGTCCAAGTCCATCTAAACTGCTAAGGTGGGAGAGTGGCCATTTTTGACGCTGATACAGCAGCCCTGCTCTGTGCGTTCCCAATAGCCTCATTCTCAGGAGAGACTCTGCTCCCTGTGTTCCGTCTCTGCAAAACAGCCTCCTGATAGGTTGCGCTAGACTAGGGCATCACAAGTCAGAAACAACTTTTTTTTTAAATAGTTGCATTGGTTGCTATTAAACCACTGAGCCCTAGTCAAAGTATTAGCATTAACATATAAAACCCTAAATGGGGTCAGGAACCAGCTACTCAAAGAATCACCTGGGCCACTACTAACCTACTTGGGATTTAAGGGGAGCTCTGCTGGTGACGTCCTGGAGTAGCATGTCCTGTAGAGTCAAGACGCATGACACAGCTTTCTTGATGGCGGCCCCCCAAGGACAGAACTCCCTTCAGTCAGATATCCCGTTATTCCCTCTGCTTTCTGTCCTCAGACAATAATTAAAGCATACCTATTTTTACAGGCTTTCAAACAATAATGCAAGTGATTCATTTTTCTACCACTGCTGTTTTATTGTTGTTACAATATTTTAGACAATATTTCTAATTCTAAAACTGTAGTTTTGTGATTTGTAGACTTACGATGTTACTTATTTCTAATCTGTAATTGTGTGATTTATGTGCGATTGTTAGCCACCCCAAACTATTAGAGGAATGGCAGAAATAAATGAAAGGTGTTCAAGAAAATGCTAATCCTGTCCTCTATAGTCATTTCTTGCTCTTAACACTTTTTCAAGGAAATTCTGTTTTTTTTAAATGCTGCTCTAAGTCTACAGTTACAATGTTCTCATGTTGGCTCAGGCTCCACAACATGCCTGGCACCAACATTCACTTTATGGAGACAGGCAAAGATTTTAAAAAAAAAAAAATTCTCTCAGGTCTTTAGCATTGTGGCTGGGATCCTGGATTGCACTGGTGGAGCTGTGCCAGACATAGCTCCACTTCTTCCTCCCTCCCCCCATGCACTCAAGCTACCAGTCTAGGGAGGGGGATCTCCAAGGCCCTTTGATGGCAGAGGGAATAGCAATAGCATGTGTATTTACACTGTATAAGCTTATTGCCCCCAACAAGCTGGGTACTCATTTTAACGACCTGCAGAAGGTTGGAAAGCTGAGTCAACCTGGAGCCCTGCAGGATCAAACTCGCAACCTTGTGGCTGCAGTACCAACATTTAATCACTGCATCACCAGGGCTCCTTGGTAGAGGGTGGCCAGGCAGCAGTCAGTTGTACTCCTGCAGCAGGAAGCACAAAGTTGATGCCATCCTCTCTGGATGACCTATTTTTCCAGGATGCCCTTTTTCCACCCTGCAGGTGGATGCTGAACCACAGCCAGCCACTACCTGGCCATTCCTTTTCCTCCTCTATTCATTAATGGCTGAGCAAAACACCCAGCACACAATTAGGGAATGTTACTTTGTGGACTGTAAGCCCCAGAATCCCCCTGGAAGCATGTTAGCTGAGAGATTCTGGAAGTAGTTCACAAAAATACCTTTACTGAGTTCTATGTTTTACATCCCTCCCTTCCACTTTGAAAAACCTATCCAGAGGGTGGAAGGGGTTTCAATGATGTGGTATGATATGTCAGGGACCTTGCTGGGGGTGGGGAAGCTTTCCCCAAGGTAGTCAGAATTCTGGTCTGTAACTCCTATGCTGGAGAAGGGAGAGCCTTAAGAGTAGCCCTGCAATACAGGACTTTATTGGTAACTAGCTAAAGTCAGAAATGCTCCTTTATTGTAAAGAAATGATCTTCAAAGTAGAAAAATACTTGACAGCAACACTCCAGTATTTTTCCTTCATGACCCCAAGAAGCCCTGGAGCAAAAGAGAGTGGTCCAGAATTACCAATGGAGGGGCAAGCCAAACCAGGCAAATTTATGAGTCACACGTGACTAGGAGAGACTAACAGAAGAAGCAGGGCTGGCTCTACCATGAGGCAGAGTGAGACAACCACCTGTATCAGCTGCAGGCTCCGATGTCACTGGGATAGGAGATCAGCTCTGTGTTTTAGTCCAAACTTCAAAGGAGCTGTCTAAGGTCTTGAGGTTATTGGGGGAGATAAGGTACAGTTCAGGCTAAAAATAGGGAAGATTTACCTCCTCAGTGACACTGCAGCGGCCAACTTCCGCTGTTGACCATCTGAGGTGGCAGTACACCAGAAGCTGCAAATCATCTGCTCCCATCACTTCCCTTGGAGAGCCACTGCTGCTCTGTGCAGCTCTTTGAGCCAGTCACCTCTGAGCAGAACTGTGCTGTCTGCTTTTTGCTGGTGGCATTTCTGTGGACCAAATGCTTCCCAGCCTCTAACAAGAGGAGGGAAATGCAGCAGTCATACAGATGATACAGTGTGGGAGCCACCATTGTACTGTGGGAGCTGCAAAGGTACTTTACTTCTTGTCTCAAGAGTGGGAGAATGCAAGCCCTCCCTAGCAGTGATCCACAAAAACATCCACACAAATTGCTATCAGAAAATTGCTCCAAACAACAACACATATTCTGAAAGTGTCTCAAAGCTCCAATATCCTAGTGTGTATAACCAAACAAACTTACATCAGACATGGCTCTGTACAATAGACTACAAAACCTCCCCAAAAACTACATTCTGGTACACTTTATGGACAAAAAAGTTCATTCAGGCACAAAAGGCAAGAATGCCAACTATTAAAATGGTGAGATCAACCCAGTTCAACAGTGGCACATAATGAGATTGGAGTGATGCAAAGAAGGGAAGCAGAAGTAAGCATGCAAACTACATGCAGATATAGAAGGGAACTATCTACAAGGTCAGATGGGCCTCTGTCTTGTCTGGATTAAGTCTGAATTTGTTCGATCCCATTCAGTCTGTTACTGGTAACAAGCGCAGGTTTAAAACCAAGGCCTTCAACCCAGGCTTGTCCAGGCTATTTGACCTTGGAGACAGTTTGGGGGCAACAAGCAGCCTGTTATGTTCCATATTGTTGTAGTGTCGTCTTCTTTCATACTCTTTCTGCCCTGTAGAGCTCCAAAGGCTGCGCCCTGAATCTGTGCAGTCCCTTCCTCCTTTGGAAAACACATCCTTCCTGCAGACAAAGCAGCAGCTATTAAAAACAGCCAATAGGCAAATGGTTAAAAAGTAGGTAATGAACTTTTGCATCTGTAGGGCAAAAAGGACAGGCCCTCACCCTTGTGTACCCCCAAAGGGGTAACTCCACTGGTAGGAGACCCTGCCCCTGCAAGAGTCTTGCTTTTATGTCCCATGCAGGCAAGGCAGCTGTGCTGGATGGCGAGCAGTACCTGCTGAGTCAGGGCCTCAATCCTGCAAAGGGTGGAATCCCACTGGTGAAGCGAGGTCCAAGGCAACAACCTCTGCCTCCCTACAGCCTCCAGATGGTCCTTGTGGTCCTCTTTCTCTCTCTCTGCTCAGGTGCCATATCAATGGAATTTACATATAGATTTTCTGCATCTTCTAAATTCCTACAGAAAGGTGCTTGAATAAATCCCACAGTTCTTTCCTTCCACAGCAGATGTGTCTTCTTCATCACTCCTGGGTAGTTTCTGAAATGATTTAGGCCAGGCTTGTGATCACCACTGGGCCCCTCTTGGTTCTCTTCGGGGCAGCCACTCCTGGCCCTCCTGTGACAGGCCTCATGCCACAATCTCCCAAAGAACTTGGCATGCACACATAGAATATAATAAAACATAATTGCAATATCCATTCATATAATACAATAAAACATAATTACTATATTACATAACCTTTAGACAATTTAGACAATTTAGACAATTGATGTTTTCCCTGGTTTTGTGTAATCCCAACTTGCCACATCTGCATTATTTCAGCCATCCTAACAAGTCAAGAGGGCAAGACGGTGGCCACTTCTGCCCTATACTGTTAACAGTGGTCTTATTCCACTTTCAACATGCTATGGAATCTTGGCGTTTGCAGTTTAGTGAGGGGCATTTAGAATTCTCAGCCAGGGAGTTTTTTGGCCTCAGGAATCTACAAACCTCCAGAATTCCACAGGATGCTGAAAGCGGAATAATAGCACTGTAACAGTGTAGGGCAGAAATGGCCAGTGTTGTCATTCCCCATGCTGTCTATTGGTGGTGGTGGGTGAAACTTAAGGAAGGAGGTTTCTTTAAGATTGCTGGGTAAGTTTGTAGCAGAGGCAAGACTTGAACTTTTCAGCCACAGAAAGCCACTGGGTGACCTTGGGCAGATCACACATTCTCAGCCCCAGAAAATCCAGCCAAAGGTTTGCCTCAGGGTCGCCAGAAGTCGGAAACGACTTGAAGGCACATAACAGCAATAATTCACCAAGTCTACTCTGGTGAGAGAAAAGTTTACCCAGAGTATGAAAGTATTGTTTTTTAAGACTATAACTCCCAGAATTCCCCAGTCAGTAATCATGCTACCTGGAGTTTTGGGAGGTTGTAGTTCACCAAAAGGAACTTTTGTGAAGCTCTTATTTGAAAGGATGTCATGTAAAAGACAGAGCAAGCTTGTTTTCTGCTGCTTAAGATATTAAGGGCCTTTCCATACAGTGCTATTATTCCACTTTCATCATCTTGTGGAATCCTGGGATTTGCAGTTTAGGGAGGGGCATTTAGAACTCTCAGCCAGACAGCTCTTTGGCCTCAGGAAAGTACAAGCCCCAGAATTTCATGGGATGTTGAAAGTGGAATAATAGCACTATAACAGTGTAGTGTGGAAAGGCCCTAGGACATGGAGGAGGCTTCACGCTGCAGGAAAAGAAGTTCCACCTGAACATTAGAAAAAAACTTCCCTAATTTCCCTTTTTTATAATATAGTTTATTTGATGTGCAAAATAGTTTAATCATTAGTTATCCTATAATTTATTTTGCAAAAAACATAAAAGCTGGATCTAGATGCCATTGTCAGTATACCGATTGTAAGGGGAGATGCTGCCCGATTTTTCTCCATTATCTTCTGTTTTTCCTCTTTGTCTAATTGCTGGAAAGCAAGCCTGTTTTTGCTAAACCTTATCCTAGAGTGCAGCAAGAAATCAGTACTCTACGCCTAACTAATGAGTCTCTGGCATTTTTTCTGCTTCACTGGGACCCTCTGCTGTGGCAAAGCCTTGCTTCACAGATAGCACTCTGCTCATGCTCAGAGGAGCCAAATCCTGCCAACCTTGACATATTATACCATTATTATACTTTACTTGGAAAGTGCGCTAAAAACTCATCTGTGGCCCAAAGAAGTTTAGCCTACTTAATTTTGGCCCTTACTGCCAAGTTGTGCAGGTCTTTCATAGACCATACAGCACATGTGCAACAATATTAAGAATATTTGCTTTCTCAGGATTAGAATTCTGATACATGATTGGTAATACAGTGACTTCTTGTTAACAATGAAAAATGAACCCTGTATCACACGTGTGTTCGCTCAGCAGTGAGGTGCAAGTGAAGTGGCTGAGAAAGGACAAAGACCTTTGGGTTCTTTCAAAATAACAGGAAGCTTTTATTATTAAGAATTTATCCTGCACAGGAGGCGACAGCGGAGATTGCATAGTCCAAGACTGTCGCCCCGATTGATTAAGGCATCCAGATTATATACCTTCATTTCAGTAATCAGTTACATCACCAGCCTAACACAGACGAGTACAGAGAAAACAATAGGCCACAGTGCCAAAGCAATACAAGCGTTCTACGTAGCTGGCTTGAGAATATCCCATCCTCCCCAAGTTTCTCAGCCTATTCGGCGATAAGCGGAACAAAGCAAGTCTACAAAACATGTCTTCAAGGCTACATGGGCTACATGCCTGCAACTAAGATAGCATTCAGTCTACTAATTTCATGTATTTTCCCATTTAAGCAATGTGTCTCTGATTTTAACCCTTTCACAAGAAATATCGTTGCAATGAGCATTGGGAACCCAGGCTGGGAACCTCGGCATTGAGCTTTGCCAGTTAACATCAGCATCATTTTAAACAGGACAAGAGGCTAACAAGCAGAAGCACCTTTAAAAGTTGACTAGAGTTCAAGTTGGAGGACTTTAGTTAAACCGACGGAAAAAGACGAAGAGGGAGTTTCTGTAGCTTAGACGTTCAAGCAGGCAATGCCCTCTGTGACTGAAACTGTCGTGGGCCCTGAGCGCTTCCTAACAGCCCTGCAGAGTAGACCACGGACAAAGGTGGGAGAGATTGTCCGTTTTGTCTGTACTCTTTTGCTGCTGAGAAAGGAAGGAGACTGTGATCACGGGCTCCTCTCATTATCCAGACGATGCAGCCAATGGTTCCCTCTCTCGGGTACGCAAAGGGTTAACAAGGGGCTGAGCTGAAGTGACAGTTGCTGAGGGCCAACAGCAGAGGTCATGTGACACAGGCGCCCAATCAGCAAGGGCGGAGGGGGGACCAGGCAGAAGCTTCTAGAACCCTCCAGCAAGGAGTTTTCAAAGGCCTCAGGAGACCCAGAGAGAGGGAGCCTCCAGGAGAGGTGAGGGACAGGTAGCGGGGCCTCCTTCCCCCCAAGACCCCCAGTGTCCGGAGGGTATCCTGAGCAGAAAGGGGATGCAATAGTCAGTCACCTCACGGGTTGTATCCTTTTAAGCCTCGACCTGAAATGGGCTTCGTTTGTCTGTAATGTCCTCACAGCTAAATAAGGCCTGAAGGGGGTTGCTTTACCGAACAAGATATCTTCTCCCTTTGTGTTGCCTGGTTAGAATAGAAACCTTTTTATTTGTATTATTTGTTACCCGCCTCTCCCCAGGGCTTGAGGTGGGGAACAGAATGGATGGAGTTACAAGTTGTAGTTAAAATACACGTAAAACAATTCATACAAATATACTACAATGAAATATATGACAGTTTAAAAAGTTCAGTTAAAATACGATTATAAATACAATTAAAAGCACAAAACTAAACTGGGTACAAGAGACAGGAATCCTCTCTGGCTCAGGGGGTGGAGAGGAAAGCCTCTGAGTCCAGAGATTCCTTCCTTCCTGCTGAGCTACTGCATGACGGGGGTTCAGAATGGCAGCTATACGATCTCCAGGGGCCGAGCGGGGGTGCCATCTCCTACTTGAGGGCAGGAGACGGCGTTGAATGATAGAGTAACCCCCCCTTCTCTTGCAGGGACAGAGGTGGGGTCAACCCCCACCCCCAGGCCTCACATTTACTGAAAGAACACTATCGGGTGTGCTTTCTGTAACTCCAGAGGTAAGCTTTCAGCCTGCGAATGTTAAGAGGCCCACTGATTTCGTTACATAAGGCTTTTGTATTGAATGACTTTCTGATAGTACATTGCACGGTAATCAGGGATTACTCTGTATGGTTCCTTCTTCTTTACAGATACCTTCCAATGCCCCTTGTAGGCAATGTACAGACATGCCGTGTTGTCCAAATAGTTTTCTGTGTTGTACACAACTTTGAGATTATGCAAATTTCCAAAATGAGAAAAAATACCCAAATAGGCATGATCCTAATATTATTAATAACGAATACATGTTGTTATTAGAACTTAGTGTAACTCTAAAAAGAAGATTGAAATTAGTTCTAAACTGGAAAAACAACCGTTTTATTGCAAATCCTGAGTGGCATCTTAATAAGGAAATGAGAATCTGGTCCTTAGTGTGAATATTCATTCTTGGATGGCCAGAGGAGCAATCCACTATGGTTGGGTTATTCCTTGCATGGCAGCCTACATAGCAGGAGTCTCCATGTCCAAAGTTCTTTTTCAGTTAAAGTCCTGGGCTACCACTGCCTTCACCTTCAGTTTCTTTTCAAAGCCTCTTCCAGACTGCTCACCTAAATAATACCTGTAACCTTTCGTTTAAATCCTTCCCTCCCTCCCTTTCTTTTTTAAAACAAACAAGGCCATCCAAGAATGAGTATTTGCAGTAAATACCCACATCTCAATCTTTGAACGGCACAGAGGAACAATCCACTGCATTCGGGATGTAGCCAAGCTTTCCTTCTGAAGGGTGGGTCTCTCTGTTTAGTTTATTGATGACTGCAGCACCGCCCACTTATATGCAGCCTGTACACATTTATTTCATAGTGTCTAGTGTCTAAAAATGTGGATGGTTCCTTCCATCTTAACTGCATTACAAATATCTTCTAATGATACTTAGACTACATAAACAGCCCTTATGTAGTGCCACTGCTGGAGTGGGCCTTATTTTTACTTCTCTCCCATGAAAATTTACATCCCAGGGAGCCTCTGTGACAGAGCAGCAGATGTTACTGCCATGGACTGGCCTGAGCCCGAGGTTTACAATCTAATATCAATCTAATATCTCCACGTGGTCTGCCATAACACACTCCACATGTCTGACCGGGTCACCGAAGTGCTGCGTAGGCAGGCACGGCCGCATGGCTGCAATTATGCATTTTTAGGGTCTAGGCCAGTAAACAACTCTGTCACGAAGTCATAGGTGCCCTCCAGACACGGCAAGCCATTAAGCGAGAGAAACAACTCTCAGCCCCGAACTGTCTGCTTGATGAGATTAGCGCTCCTGTCTATACAACAGCCAAGCACTCCTTCGTCTGCATAGTGTCAGAACAATTGGCTGTCCTCACAGAATCCAATCAGTCAAATTTTGACCTTTTGGAGGCTTTGTCTCCGCCAAAAACTTCTATTGTACTCCTTGGGAGAGGACTAGCCTTGAGGTATGTTTCTGTCTATAAAAACCCCAGTTTGAGCGTCTTGTCGGATCGCTTGTTACTTGCCTCCCGAACTGCTGCCGCTCCGTTTGACGAGCCTTCCCTCAGCCTCCACGTGCTGAGATCTACATTCCCCAGCTTCTCTCCCCTTACTGGGCTTCAGGATCAGGTGGAGTATTTCCCTGAAAAATCCTTCAAAAATCCCCTATCTGCATTCCTCCCTTTATTTTCCTTAGGACTGTGTACATGGCTGCACATTTGTGCAGTGTTTCTTGAGTTTGAGTGAGTGAATGCATATTTTTGCTGTGATTTATCAATAAAATAACATCATTGGAGATTTCTTGTGTCTTGGTCCTGTTTCGGCCTGGCCCCGTAGACATTGGGTAAAAGATTTCTCTACAGTGCCCTGCCTCTCGTATTGCAATCGCGTGCTCTAGCTAACCAAGCTAGCTGCATCTACATAACGGCTGTACTATTGTCAATTAATACCTTAACTCTATCATGTAAATTCTGACCTTTCGGAGACACTGTCTCAAGCCCAAGCCTCATTGTCTTCACTCAAGACCAGACTAGCCCACAGTCATTCCTTCCCTAATAAAAACCCCCAATTCTGAGAGTTCCTCGGATCCCTCACTGGACTGCCCGTTTGGACTACCTTGCTGCCGCGTCGCCAGGCGATTTCCCCTCGGCTGCCACGCCGAGTTTCTTCTCTTCAATTGGACCTCTTCAGGACTACTAGAAGGGTGTCGTATCACCCATTTTCCCCTAAAACTCTCATTTCCTATTTCTTAGTTAGCTGTGTGGTTGTGTTTTCTTAATAATTTCTCTGCTTGTTAATAATTATCATTGTTGCTATTTTGAACTGTCTGACTGCTCACTGACCTGAACCTGTACACATAGGGTAAAAGATTCCTGCTAAGTTACCCTGCCTCTCGTAGCTTAAGAGAGTGCTCCAGCTAATTTTCCCATCTTTGCTTGTGTTGGTTTTGGTTATTTGGGCGCCGCTCCCGGGACCCCCAATTTACAGGGTAACATCTCTGAACAAAACATGTCCCAGAGGCAAGCATTAAACATACAGCAGAGTTTCAAAACAGCAGCAAGCATGTGTAGCAGAGTGTAACTTACAGCATGAGCTCTGACCCCTCTACCCACCGGTTAGTAACTCATATACAGAGTTGTCATCCAAAATACCGGGAGGCTTTAATCTTCACTGTTGCAATATATACACATCTGTACACAGGATACGCAGATCCACAGTCATAGATTCAGCATCATGGACATATCAAGCAGAGGTTCGCTCAGACAGAGTTTTGGTGTCAGAGAGATTTCCCACTCCTCTCTTATACACACCTGCTGATGGGTCATCAGCCAGGGACAATGGCTGATGCAACCCCTTGCCATGATTTCACATTATCAGGACTCAGCCCTTCCTACATGTCCCCTAGGGATTACATCATGACTTGCCAAGTCATTCCCCAGGTGTTTCCTCATGCTCATCGAATGTATTTTCAACTGGTGCAAATGTCACAGCATTTCTATCCAACAAGGTTGCTTACCTGTAACTGGAGTTCTTTGAGTGGTCATCTGTAAACTCTCACAATCTCACTCTTCCTCCTCTCTTCGTATCTTGTCATGCCCTTTGTGCCAGAATCTTGTGGCGGTCAAGGAACTGAATACGTGGGTGCTTGGTGGTCTTTTATAGTTGCAGGGGAAAAGGGTGGGGTTCCCACGAAAATGCTAGGCCTAGAGTTCTAGAAGTTTCTGCAGTCAGTACTGTGCAGGCGCAGATGACTCACTTGTGTGCGTTTACAGAACTCAAAGAACTCCAGTTACAGGTAAGCAACTTGTCCTTCAGTTCCCTCCTTGCACTCTTAAACATTGAAAGCACCCATTTTTCCCAACTAGCAATGCCCATTTCTGGATTCCCCAATGCCATTTTTGGCTATTCCAGGGACTTTCAGGGGGTTTCAGGAGTGGAAAATAGGATCCCTCTTGCAGTTCCCCAATCCTGGTTCAGGTACACATACACACAGAGAAGATCCTCAAGGTAATTTCTTTTGAAGGTGCTTAGGGTTTGAAAGCTAAGCAGCAACACATTGAGGGGGGTCTGAAAAATAGTGAGCCATTGCATAAAACAATGGTCCCTAAACATTGGTAGTCCAGATGGTTTGTATTTCATCTCCCAAAAGTCCTAGCCACCTTGCCTAACAATCAAGAAATTATCTGGGGGACCAAAGTTTTGGAACCACTGCCAAATAACTATTTTTCCATAATAATTTGGCAGCCACTGAAACGTTTCCAGTTCTGACACTGACTTTGACAAAGATTCTCCAGTCCATCAGTTTTGTGTCCCAAATACATGACCTCTGGCTCCTGAGAAAAAATAGGCTCTTCTGTCATGGGATTATTGCCTGCGGAAAACAACTTTCACACATCCTTAGCCTGTGGAAATAGAGAAAATATCTTACCAAATGACTCAAGGGTCTATCTCTCAGTATGCAGATATTTACCAGAATAAAGAGGCAGAAATCCAGAGGAGAGAACAGGCATGATTTTTCCGCACGAGGGACATGATGACAGTGATGACACCATCAGAACACATTTGAAAGAACTCCTGAAGGAGAAATGACACTGTGAGAATGGATGGAATAATGGTAGGCGCTGTCTGGGTTTCTCATAGAAAGTGCAACACAGGAGAAAAATCCCCATGTTGCTCAGGGACTAAAAGAGAGTTTTCATGGAAGAGTAATCTGAATGTCCACAACAGGATTCCCACTACACAGGGGCCATGTTCATACTCTGAGGTAAAAGCTTCAGTAAGAGATCATATCATGCTGAAATATGAGCTAAGGCACAAACACAAAGAAAAAGCCAACAATAAAGGATACTTTCAAGCGCCATCACAATTGAAGTCCCAATATATATATGTTTCACAATACAACTAATTACATATTCTCAAGGAAAAGTAATCTGTCAGTTTGCGGAAGGACCTATACTTGCTTAATCAATTTAGTCTTTTTGAGAAAAGGTAAATCCACACAGGAGAGAGACAATTATCTCTCCACATTCTCAGGGTTTAGGGGCCAAGGTCCCCTGCAAAAGTCAAATAACTACAAATATCTCTAGCTCCCTGACAACTATATTTAATGCACACAAAAGAGTATAATCCATGAATTTGACCCACTGCAGATTCAAATGTACAGCACACAGTATGTTTGAATCCATGGTGGGGAGCACAGCAGCTGCCCGATTCTGCCTTCAAGGGGGTGGAGTTCCTTTGCAAGGCAGAAGTGGGTGCATGGCCGGGCTTGCCACCCTCCACCATTTTTAGTAGGTACTTGCAAGACTTGCCTCATTTGAAGTCTCACTAAGTCTACCAAACTTGCAGAGAGACTGGGAACGTGAAGCAAGACTTATATATATCTCTATTAATGATGGGATAAGGCAGTAGTGGAGATGGAACCAAACACATGAAGAATCAAATCTGGGAAAGTTAAACCTGCAAATGCGCAGGCCTGAATCTAATATATAAATGGGCAGATTGCTCTGAAGGTATAATCTTTCCCACAAAAGAATTCACGCTTTAAATAGGGTTGCCAGATTGAGAATTAGACCTAGTCCCCCTTCCCTTTAGTGGTTGTGTAGAAGATGGACTTTCAGCAAGTGTTCGTTTCTTTCTGCCACAGAATCGTGGAGTTGGAAGAGACCACAGGGGCCATCCAGTCCAACCCCCTTCTGCCATGCAGGATCCCACACCAAAGCACTCCCAACAGATGGCCATCTAGCCTCTGCTGAAAAACCTTCAAAGAAGGAGACTCCCCCACACTCTGAGGCAGCATATTCCACTGCTGAACAGCTCTGACTGTCAGGAAGGTCTTCCTGAGGTTCAGGTGGAATCTCCTTTCCTGTAGTTTGAATCCATTGCTCCATGTCCTAGTCTCCGGAGCAGCAGAAAATCACCATTCAAGAGACAGGTGCCCAGTCCAGCTGTAACCTTGCCAACCCTAATCGGTGAGGAATACCTTACCTGCAGTTTGAGATCGTGCATTGCATTACTGGGGCCTTTCCCTTACTAGAGTTGGCTGAATTTTGTAAGGCCCACTTGCAGGGAAAATGGAGGAGTCTTATGAAGAAGGAAGACTAACTGAGAGCTGCCAATCTCTGTGAGGAGATGAAGGGGTTCCTGTGAGACAGACAAAGCGTTTTCTTTTTAAAAATGTGTGAGAGAGTTTGTGGAGTTCAGCTGAAGACAGAGAATTGAGGGAAACAGTTGGGAACAAGCTTCTGGAGGAATTGTTTAAAAGTCTGAGGGCAGTTACTGCGTATTGAGTGAGTGATTTAAGGCAAAAGTCTCACACAACACTGATACCTGAACTATTTCTATAAAATATAACACAGAAAATAGATAAAGAGCAAAGAATGAAGCTTTGGAGAACAATTCTTTATATGATCACAGCTGCCAGAATGGAATTCGCACAAACGTGGAAAAAAGTTCAGGTCCCACAATTAGAAGAATGGAAAGTTAAGGTTTTGGAATACAGAGAAATGGACAGACTAACCTCAATGATACAAGGAAAAGATCAAGAAAGAAATGATGCAGAATGGAGACAAGTAGAAGAGTTTTTCTTCTCAACATAGACAAGAATATAGGAAAATGTAACTTAAGGTTCAGACATTAAAATAAAAACATAAGATATGGCAGAGACTGAATTAAGAGAAGGCATGCAAAGTTGTGAAAGGAGGGTATTGAAAGAGTAACATGAATGGGACTAAAAAGAATTAACTCTAGGGGAGTAAGGAAGTGGAATATAGTGTAAATGAGATATGAAATATTCAAATGCCATAATGTATGAGGAAATATGGATATGAGTTGGATTTTCTATAAGGGCACAATGTACATTTGGATATTTATATACTACTATATATTATTATTATATATATATTGTATATTAGTACACATATAGATATATTTATACATTATTATTATTCGTATGCTGTTTTGATTAATTTATTATATATATATATCTATTTACTATTGCAATTTGCAGATGAAAAGATGTCATATTAATGTATTTGCAGTGGAAATTGTGGTAAAATATAATAAAAAAAAGTCTCACATAACTCAACTGGAATAGTGTTCATTGTTTGTTACTAAGAACTGGAACTTTAGAAAGGAATTATTATCTGTGTCATTAAATAGTGAAGCTATCTGTTATTTTATGGAACTGGCTCTGGACACCATTAACCCAGAACCAAGTGTGGGTCATGCTTGCCAAAAAGAACTCAGTTTTTAGATAAGAGCTGTGCTAAGAGAAACACATCAAGGCCCTACGTTAGTTGTAAGGCAACACAACTTCCTCTTTCTACCCACAGCTTCCACGAAGTTTGGCATGATCTCTGCTACTTCGTCTGCTAACAGCACATGGAGGTTATATAGAAGCAGATGCTGAGTGCAGGGGCAGTCCAAAGTTGAACCTGAGAGATGTCTGAAGGGCAGATTGTTTACAGAGACAGTGCCAGCACATTGTAGACTAGGTACTTAATATTACAACAAGTTTCCCTGTTACTGCAGTCTAGGCCTACCTGGAGATAGCACCCGGTATCATTTTGATATCAAACAATTGGGCTTTCCCCTCCCACTCTGCTCCACGTGTTTGCGAGGCCACCGGACAAGCAAGCAAACAGGCACGGCCGATAATTGCTGGACATTCCATTCCCCAACCAGGCAGGCCAGACACAGCTGGTTCGTCGCTTCAGGGACCTCTCCAGCAAACACCTTATTACATATGCGTGATACTAACAAAAGCTTCCTGCCCCGAGCAGGCTACTGGACAAAGGTTGTGCTGTCCACTGGCAAGCACTGCGCATTTGCATACTGGCCACACTATTGTTAATTGGGCTCTGATTCCATCATGCAAAGTTGTGACCTTTCTGAGACATTGTCTCGCACCCAAAACTCATTGTTTTCCCTGAGTAAGGCATAGCCTGCAGTCCCAATTCACCCTATAAAAACCCTTGATTCCGAGACCTTCCTCGGATCGCTCCTGAGTTTTATCCTGTCTTCCTGCTGCTGCGCTTGGCGAGCTCCCCTCAGCTAATCTTGCTGAGCTTCTCTGCACCCCCGACTTCTCCCGCAAGGTCTAGGACAACGAGATAGGTGTCGTATCACCCATTTCCCTATCCTTAATTCAACCTCTACTTTCTTAGGTAGCTGTGTGACTCTGGTGTCTTCAATATTTGTTTGTATTCAATAAAACATCATTATTATTACTTTAAATCCATCTGGCTGCTTGACTGACTTGACCCCATAGACGCTGAGTTGTAAATCTTGCTAAGTTACCCTGCCTCTCGTTTAAGTGAGTGCTCCAGCTAACTTTCCCCAAAATTGTGTGCTATTTAGGTGTTCCTCCCGGGACCCCCAGAGAACAGGGTAACATCACTCTTCCTCATGAGCCTGATCATCCAGAACGTCACCTAGAACTCAATAACTATGGGTAGTCAGAAAGAAATTCTACTCATGAGGAAGACAGTGCTCATAATAAGCCCTTTACTCTTGAGTAGACTTTCCATGCAAAGATTTACTATGCTTTGCATGATCAAAAACCACATAGCCTGGGTTTTAGATGCCACTGGTCAGTGGCGCTAAGAGGTTGACTTCATTTCCTCCTTGTACTAAAATGGATTCCTCCAGTGAACGTGTGAGGCTAAAGGTGAATCCCAAGAAGCCTCTGGGTTGGGTGGTTTCTGAATCTGGAAGGTGAGCAATTTGATTGTTTTGGATGAAGTTGTGCCCTTAAATAAAGAACAAAGTTCCCAGTCTGGAGTTACTTTAATCCATGGCTGTCACTGGAGGCCAAAGTGTCCTCTAGTGCAGGAAGTCCCTCCCAACAGCTGAGGCTGTCACACTTATGGCAAGTGGCCCTGTGTGGGGAGAGCCTGGCCATTATGAATCACAGATTTTTCAAATTATTGCAATATCAAATAACACAAAGGGGCAACAGTGCAAAAAACTAAACTGAAACAAAAATGCATAAGGAACACATGACAGCAAAACAAGCATGACACAAATCAATGTGGAATACACACACATGTAATCACTATTCTATAGAACATATAAACAGAACAGACCTTGGAGATGACTGAGAAGCTACAGCTAATGAAGAACTGAGAGAGTGTTCTTACCACTTCAGAATTACAACTGAGCGTCACAACTTGCCTTCATCTTGCCTGCCAAGTCTGCCATTGAACTAGTTTGCCATTGAACACAGACAAAGGCTTCACTTGTACTAGACCCACCTCCCAAGTTTTGGGATGCCATAGCTGAGTGCCAGCAGAAACAGAAGTAACCAGAGATGGACCCTTTGGGCTTCACAGTCCCCCCACTGTTGGGGAAATTAAAAAAAAATACTGAATATTGAGAGACTTTGGTAATAAGACTCTCAATCAGCAGAGTATTTTAGTAAATGCACTAAACGGAAGTTGAACAAATCACCAGTCCCACTTCTTTAACTCCACCCCAAAACACACTTAATCTAGCTCAAAATAAACACAAAAACAGTTTGGTTAAAATATAAAGGAGTTTACTCACAAAATCTTCTGCATGGTCTACACAGGTTCAATTCTTGAGGAAGGCAGGAAGAAAAAATAAGCACTCACATGCTTACTGCCAGTGATCCCTGTTGGGAGATCTCAGAGCATGCTTTCAGGACAAAAGGCGAAGACAAAAGGAAGGAGTAAATGGCCAGAGAACTTTTTTTTTAAAGAACAAGGAATGCTGGAGGAAGAGGTGTTAACCAACAAACAGGAAGTTTTCTCTCTAGGCTATCTCTCTATGCTTAACAATAAACATGCAAACAAACTAGCCAGTTAATTAGGCATGCAAAGGTCGCCACTCCCAACACCCCTTCTCAACTGTGCATGCACCCCTGAAATCCCATCTTGACTCACAGGTTCTCAAAGCCGTCTCTTGGTAGAGGTTTGGTCAGGATATCGGCTACCATCTCAGTCGTTGGACAGTAGATCATCTTGATCATTCCATTCTCTGTGAGCTCATGTACTTTGTGGTATCTTGTTCCTATGTGTTTGCTGCATGGTGTCATCTTCTCTGTTTGAGAAAGTTTAATACAGCTCTGGTTGTCTTCCATAACTTGAATTGGTTTTTCTTCATTTATTCCAAAATCAGACAACAATTGATCAAGCCATAGTAATTCTCTACATGCTTCCGATGCTGAAATATACTCTGCTTCTGTAGAGGATAGAGCCACCACACTCTGCTTGTGGCTGCCCCATGAAATAGGTCCGTCTCCATACAAAAATAGGAAACCGCTGACTGAGTGATAATCTGCAGTATCATCAGCCTATCTGCATTAGTGTAGGATACTAACTTTGTATTGCTACTAGCTGGTAGCTTCAATTTAAAGTTGATAGTCCCTTTTAAGTATCTAGCCACCCTTTTTACTCCAGTCCAATCTTTCTTTGTGGGTGAGCAAACTTTCCTGCTCAGAATTCCTACAGCAGATGCAATATCAGGTCTTGTGTTGGTAGACAGGTACAGAAGCTTTCCTATTGCTGTTCTGTAGAGACTATTATCTGGTAAAGCATCACTTTCTTCAGTATTTTTAAGAAAATCTGTGGTCATGGACGTTGCTACAGTATAGGCATCTTGGAGTCCTAAACTTTCTAAAAGTTCAGCAATCTTTTGTTTTTGATTCAGTAGAAAAGATCCATCTTGTTCTCTTTGAATCTCCATGCCCAAATAGAATCTTGCATCTCCTAACTCTTTCTATTCCACTTCTTTATTCAAGTGATGTACAACTTCTGAGTAGTCTTTATTTCTGTTGGTGGCTATAATCAAATCATCAACATAGGTCAGGATAAAGGTTGAATAACCTTCTTTGGTTCTGGTGTATAGACACTGATCTGCTTCTCCTTGCTTAAAGCCTAATTGTTTCAACATTGTGTCTAGTTTCTCATTCCAAACTCTAGCGGCCTGTTTAAGTCCATACAAACCCTTGTTCAGCTTGCAAACCAGATGTGGTTGCTTCTGGTCTACAAAGCCTGGAGGTTGTTGCATGTACAGTTCCTCTGTTATTTCTCCATGTAAGAAAATATTAGGAGCTTCCAACGGCCCTCTAGCTCATTTCCCAGAGGAGAGAGCAGAGGGAGAGCTGGGTCTGTGAAGACATCATAGACCAGGTGTGTTTACAGGCTTGAGGGGCTGTGCTTGCTTGTGTGTTTGTTGCTTGTGTTTGTTTAGTTTTGCTTGTGTTTGTTTAATCTTGCTTGTGTTTGTTTAGTCTTGCTTGTGTTTGATTAGTCTCTTTGTGCTGGCCATGTGCTCTCCTTGAGCACATGGTCTGACTAATGAGGGGGAGGAGCCAGCTAGGGGGAGGAGCTTTATTAGGAGCTTCCAACGGCAAGTGCCTTCAGCACGCGCACTTAAAGTACTCTACTTCAGCTTAACCCTCAGCATTCGCTAGAGCAGACGTAGCTTATACAGCTGAATTTCAGAAAGAAAGCCTAGTTATTCTTTCTAGAATTACTTAAAGTACTCTACTTCCGTCCTCCAATTTAACCCTTGGCATTTGGTAGAGCAGACGTAGCTTATACAGCTGAATTTCAGAAAGAAAGCCTAAGTTATTCTTTCTAGAATTACGTAATATACTGCTCTCTTTCAAGTTTCTCTTTCAAGTTTCAAGGATGGAAGGTGAGGGAGCTGCTGTGGCATGTTCCTTTTCTTTCCACAAGATGTTCTCGGGTACACCTGCGCCAAGTGCAAGCTGGTCACCTTCTTGGAGGAGATGGTATGCTAGCTGGAGGCACGAGTTTGTGATCTTCATCTTATTAGGGAAGGGGAGGAGTTTTTGGATAGGGCAGAGAAGACCTACCAGAAGGCTGAACGCACGGAGGAGCTGCCAGATCAGCAAGTCAGCACACTGTGCCAGGAAACGGAGGTTTGGGCAAATGTCACACGTAGGACTAGAAGGACCAGGAAGGCAACAGAGACTCTTCACCTACACAATCGCTTCAAAGTTCTTGGCCTTACGAACAATGAGGAGCGCCATGCGGAGGGAACAGAATGTCAACAAGAAGAAATCCAACTTCGGCAACAGGAACTAGGTCAATGCTCCCAGCCTCAACAGAATGCCCAGGCAGTCCTAGTAGGACATGCTCGTCAAGGAGACCAGGACAAGCCGCAGAGGAGGCGAGTTCTGGTTGTTGGGGACTCTTTGCTCAGAGGAATAGAAACAGCAATTTGCAAACTGGACAAGCTCAATCGAGAGGTCTGCTGTCTTCCTGGGGCCAGGATGAACCACGTAACGGAGAGGCTAACCAGGCTGGTCAAACCCACTGACCATAAGCCCCTCATTTTGGTTCATGTCGGAACCAATGACACTGCGAGGAGCAGCTTTTACCACATCGCAAAGGACTATGAGCTTATGGGGACGAAGCTTAAGGACCTTGGTGCGCAAGTGGTCATTTCGTCTCTCCTCCCTGTTCAAGGATATGGCGCACATAGGGAAAGGACAATAGCAGAGGTCAACAACTGGCTCCGCACGTGGTGCCGCCATCAACCGTTTGGGTTTTTGGAACACGGCCTGAATTTCCATGAACTTGGGCTTCTGGCGAAGGATGGTCTGCACCTCACAAAACTTGGCAGGAATGTTTTTGCAAACAGTCTTGCAAGGAGGATTAAGAGGTCTTTAAACTAAGTTCCGCTGGGGAGGGAGACAATATTATTCAGGGCAGGGACTTGGCGAGCGCAGGGGGGAAAGGCCCAAATGATACTGGACAAGTAGTACAAGTGGCCAATGGCGGGAGGAGTAGAAACAATAGTACAGGACTTGCAGGAAGGGCCTGGGGACTTAAGTGTCTCTACACTAACGCATGGAGTATGGGAAACAAGCAGGATGAACTTGAACTCCTAGTACAACAAAATAAATATGATTTGATAGGCATCACTGAGACCTGGTGGGATGAGTCTCATGATTGGAATATAGGAATAGAGGGGCATAGCCTATTTTGTAAAAATAGACCAAACAAGAAAGGAGCAGGAGTAGCCTTGTATGTCAAGGATGTTTTCACCAGTGAAGAGATCCATGACTTAAACCCAGTAAGCCAGGTCGAGAGCATTTGGGTAAGAATTAAGGGAGCGAGAAACAATAGAAATATTCTGGTGGGGGTTTACTACAGACCTCCAACCCAGGCTGAGGACTTTGATGATGCCTTCCTCAACCAAATGACTGCACATTCAAGGAGGAGAGATACAGTAATAATAGGAGATTTCAATTACCCGGATATATGCTGGCAGTCAAACTCTGCCAAGACAGCAAGGTCCAGCAACTTTCTTGCCTGTCTTGCAGACAACTTCATGGTCCAGAAGGTGGAAGAGGCCACAAGGGGATCAAATATTCTAGATCTGATCCTGACCAACAGGGATGACCTTGTTAATGAGGTAGAAGTGGTTGGATCTTTAGTGGGGAGTGACCATGCCCTATTGGAATTTGGCATTCAGTGGGAAGGAGAAGAGAAGGGTAGCCAAACACTCATCTTGGATTTTAAAAAAGCGGACTTTGGTAAACTTAGGGGATTGCTGGCTGGAATTCCGTGGTCAAGAATAGTGAAAGAGAAAGGAGTTCAGGAGGCATGGGAGTTCCTCAAAAAGGAGATATTGAAGGCACAGTCTAAAACTGTGCCAATAAGGAGGAAAAATGCAAGGCATCTGAAGAAACCAGAATGGTTGACTAAAGAACTCTCAGCGAGCTAAGTGTTAAGAGAAACATGTATAGGAAATGGAAGAAGGGGGAAACCACCAAAGAAGAATTTAAGCAAGTAGCCTGGAGATGTAGGGAGGATGTCAGAAAGGCTAAAGCACAGAACGAACTTAGGCTGGCCAGAGACATTAAAAATAATAAAGAGGGCTTTTTTAAATACGTCCGCAGCAAAAGGAAAAAGAAGGAGACGATAGGGTCACTGCGCAGAGAAGATGGTGAATTACTCACAGGGGGAAGAGAAAAGGCAGAACTACTTAACACCTTCTTTGTCTCAGTTTTTTCCCAAAAGGATACAAGCACTCAACCTGGCGGCTGGGGAGCAGGTGAGGAAGCAGGGGAAATGAGGCACGTAATAGGTAGAGAGGACAGGAATACCTGTCCACACTGGATGAATTCAAGTCTCCAGGGCCAGATGAATTGCATCCTAGGATATGGCAGAGGTCATTTGGAACCGCTTGCTATAATCTTTGAGAAATCATGGAGGACAGGAGAAGTTCCAGCAGACTGGAAGAGAGCAATGTTGTCCCCATCTTCAAGAAGGGGAAAAAAGAGGACCCAAATAATTATCGCCCAGTCAGCCTGACATCAGTACCCGGAAAGATCCTGGAGCAGATCATTAAGCAGTCAGTTTCTAATCACTTGGAAAGCAACGCGGTAATCACGAGAAGTCAACATGGATTTCTCAAAAATAAGTCATGCCAGACTAATCTTATCTCTTTTTTATGATAGAGTTACTAGCTTGATAGATGAAGGGAATGCTGTGGATGTAGCATATCTCGATTTCAGTAAGGTCTTTGACAAAGTTCCCCATGACATTCTTGCAAAGAAACTAGTAAAATGCGAGCTGGACAGGGCTACTGTTAGTTGGATTTGTAATTGGTTGACCGACCGAACCCAAAGAGTGATCACGAATGGCTGCTTTTCATCCTGGAGAGAAGTGACTACTGGTTGCCACAGGGTTCTGTCCTGGGCCCAGTGCTGTTCAATACTTTTATCATCGACTTGGATGAAGGAATAGAGGGTATGCTCATCAAATTTGCAGATGACACCAAATTGGGAGGGGTTGCTAATACACCAGAGGACAGGATCAAAATTCAAAACGACCTGGATAGATTGGAGAGCTGGGCCAAGGGTAACAAAATGAAATTCAACAGAGAGGAGTGTAAGGTCCTACACTGAGGTAGAAAAAATGGAATACAGAAATATGGGATGGGGGAGACGTGCCTGGATAGCAGTACATGTGAAAGGGATCTAAGAGTCTTCATAGACCACAAGCTGAACATGAGTCAGCAGTGTGATGCGGCAGCCAAGAAAGCCAATGCAATTCTCGGCTGCATCAACAGGAGTATGGTGTCTAGATTGAGGGAGGTACTGGTACCACTCTACTCTGCTTTGGTTAGACCTCATCTTGAATACTGTGTCCAGTTCTGGGCACCCCAATTCAAGAAGGACATGGTCAAGCTGGAACAAGTCCAGAGGAGGGCGACCAAAATGGTGAGAGGCCTGGAAGCCATGCCCTATGAGGACAGACTTAGAGAGCTGGGTATATTTAGTCTATAGAAGAGAAGGTTAAGAGGGGACATGATAGCCATGTTTAAATATTTGAAGGGATGCCATGTAGAAGAAGGGGAGGGCTTGTTTTCTGCTGCTCCAGAGACCAGGACAAGGAGCAATGGATTCAAGCTGCAGGAAAGGAGATTCCACCTGAACCTCAGGAAGAACTTCCTGACAATCAGGGCTGTCTGGCAGTGGAACATGCTGCCTCGGAGTGTGGTGGAGTCTCCTTCCTTGGAGGTTTTTAAGCAGAGGCTGGATGGCCATCTGTTGGGAGTGCTTTGAGGGTGTTCCTGCACAGCAGGGGTTGGACTGGATGGCCCGTGTGGTCTCTCCAACTCTACAGTTCTATGATTCTATGATTCTATGAAAGCAGTTTTCACATCAAGGTGTCTGACATCCATTTGTTTGGAAGCAGCTAGACTGAGAAGCAGTCTTATGGTACTGTGTTTGACAACAGGTGCAAATGTCTCATCAAAGTTTATTCCAGATTTCTGTGAGAAGCCCTGTGCAACTAGCCTTGCTTTGTAGCATTCCACCTTTCCTTGTGTATCCAGTTTCAGCTTGAAGACCCATCTGGATCCTATGGCTTTCTTTCCTGGTGGAAGTTCAGTAAGTGTCCATGTTCTATTCTTATGCAGTGCATCTATTTCTTCTTGTGCTGCTTTTCTCCACTGAGCTGCCTCAGTTGCAGGCATCTGTTCAATTTCTTCAAAGCTTGATGGTTCATTTGGTAACGCTGATGTTGCGAGGTAGGACAAGTGTGGAGCTGGTACACCTTTGTTGGGTCGAGTTGAGCGTCTGGGAACCTGTTCTGTCTCTGCAGCGTCCTCCGGTCTAGTGCTCAGGTCAGAGCCATCTACATCGCCTTCTCTTAGTGTACTGCTCTCTGCCTTTAGTTTGCTTTCTGCAGCACATATCTCAGTCCTTTGTTCAGAATCAGGTTGTGTAGCTGCTTGTGGTATTTCAGATGAAGGCAACATCTGCACTTCTAAGAGAGGTTCAACACTTTGCTCTTCTTCCGGTGATTCTAAGATAGTCTCTCATTCATCTGGAAAGTCTATGTCAGTTCCTCTCTTATCAACTCTGCTTTGTTCATCAAAGTAAACTACATGCCTAGTAGCAACTTCACCAGTCTTTAAGTTCATTACACTATAGCCTTTGCTTCCAGGAACATAGCCAATTAGAATAGTCTGCTCTGCTCTTGCATCTAGTTTGTGTTGCTTCTGTTGTGGTATGTATGAATATGCAATACTTCTAAAGGTTCTAATGTGTTTCATGTCTGGTACTCTCCCATGCCATAGTTGAAATGGTGTTCGTGTGGTGCCTTTTGTTGGCAATCTATTCTGGAGATACGTTGCGGTCATAAAGACATCACCCCAAAATTTACTGGGAAGATGAGCATCTGCCAGCATGCACTTTGTCATCTCCAGGAGAGATCTCAGTTTCCTTTCAGCAATCCCATTCTGCTCAGGAGTGTAAGGAACGCTCCTCCTGTGCAAAATGCCATGCTCTTCCAGGAAAGCTTGTGTGTGATGTGAAATGTACTCACCAGCGCCATCTGTCTGGATAGCTTTAGGTGTCATCTCAAACTTGTTTCTCACCATGACAACATACTTCTGTAGCATGTCTTGGGCTTAACTCTTCTCTTTCAGAAGATAAGTAACACAATACCTTGAAATCATCCACAAAAATTAAAGCATGTCTGTTTCCACCAAGTGAGGAAACATTAAATGGACCACATAAATCACTGTGAATGAGATCCAGTACCTTAGTGGTTCTCTTTTCAGTCCTTGGATGAAATGAGGGTCTGACTGAGTTTTGTTCAACAGAAGTTACGCACCTGGTAGCATTCTCATTGTGTTGTTGATTCACCTTGATTCCTGTAGCCAAGCTCTGGTTCTGTAGTTCAAGAACTGCCTTTGGAGCATGATGTCCAAGAGGTCTGTGCCATAAGTCAAGGCTGTCCTCATTCATCTGTGCTCTAGCAACATTAGCTTGTTGAGCTGAAAGATGTAACTCATAGACACCATTATTCTCAAATGCTTCTGCAAAAAGGACATTATCTTTGGTAAGTGTGCATTTCCCTTGCTTGAAAAGTATTTCAAATTCTTTCTTATCTAAAGCAGACACACTGAGCATGTTGCAGTGTAATTCAGGAACAAACAAGACATCACTTGCTACGGCAGTGGAATGTGCTGCCACGGAGTGTGGTGGAGTCTCCTTCGTTGGAGGTTTTTAAGCGGAGGCTGGATGGCCACTTGTAGGGAGTGCTTTGAGGGTTTTCCTGCGTGGCAGGGGGTTGGACTGGATGGCCCTTGTGGTCTCTTCCAACTCTACATTTCTATGATTCTATACATTCTGGGCAACTTTGCCATTAGGCAAAACACAGTTTAAAGTGCAGCTTCCTGATCCCAGGATCTGCATGGATTCACTATTTGCAGCTTGAATTTTTCCTGTTGCATCTGGATCCATTTTATCAAAATATGCATCAGAAAATGTGCTGTGCTTGGTACAGCCAGAATCTATAATCCAACAATTATTTTTCTGCTTGTAGTCATTAACTGCCAGAGTCTGCCCCATTAAAAGAAGATTACTTCCTCTGTAAGACTGTTTGCTTGGTTCACCTACTTCATGCTCCCTTTGTCTTGTAAATTTCTTAGTTGGAGAGCTACCATTGGCTGAGGGCTTTTTGGAAAGGGTACAGTTTCTTGCAATGTGACCCTTTTTGTTGCAGTTATAGCAACTGAGCTCTGATTGGCCCCTAGGCAGAGCTTTGGGTCTGCCCTTCTTAATGGCCAGGTAATTTGATCCACTTGGTCTCTGTGTATGATCAAAAGGGGAGGCCCCTTGGTCAATGCAAGTTCAGACAAGGCTTCATTAAAGGTTAGCCCTTTTAAGTTTTGTAAGAGAGAGAGGAAGGGATTGAACTCTGATCCCAGAGTTCCAGTCAGGAAACAAACCTTTTGTCTATCAGAAAACTGGAATCCACAGGAATTCAACTTATCAAAAATTATAATCAGTTTGCTGATATAAGCTTCACAGCCTGCTTTAGTATGAAGGCGAAGCTGTACAAGTTCCCTCATCCAAATTGACTGAGACTTTTCAGATGAAAGACCATAAACTCCTTTAAGTTTATCTAGCATTTCCTTTGCAGTTTTACAATCTCTTACACAGAGTAGCTGATTAGCCTCCAGTGCGTTACCAATCAGATACTGTGCAGTTGCATCTTTTCTCAACCATTGTTCTGCAGATTCACCACTTAGTTTTTCTTTTTCAATTGCATCCAGAACATTATGGTAATTAAAGGCTAAATTTAATTTCTGTCTCCATTCTGTATAGCTCTCATTGGTGAGTCACACAAGTCTGGGTTTGGAAGCTAGGTCTAAATCTGCTAAATCTGCTTGCAGCATTTTTGCTTTAGTTAGCAATTCCAACAAAAAGAGAAATCAGCTCCCAAAAGGTAAAAATTCTCTAGCTAGATGTGTGTTTCCAAAAAGGGGGGGGAAGGGGGAAAAACCAGCCACTTTCACAAGAAAGACACAAAGCAAAAAATAACTAAAACCCAAAAAATCTGGTAACTGTTCTGTTCTGGGACCCCATAACCTGTTAGGGAAATTAAAAAAAATATTGAATATTGAGAGACTTTGGTAATGAGACTCTCAATCAGCAGAGTATTTTAATAAATGCACTAAACGGAAGTTGAACACATCACCAGTCCCACTTCTTTAACTCCACCCCAAAACACACTTAATCTAGCTCAAAATAAACACAAAAACAGTTTGGTTAAAATATAAAGGAGTTTACTCACAAAATCTTGTGCATGGTCTACACAGGTTCAATTCTTGAGGAAGGTAGGAAGAAAAAATAAGCACTCACATGCTTACTGCCAATGATCCCTGTTGGGAGATCTCAGAGCATGCTTTCAGGACAAAAGGTGAAGACAAAAGGAAGAAGTAAATGGCCAGATAACCTTTTTTAAAAGAACAAGGAATGCTGGAGGAAGAGGTGTTAACCAACAAACAGGAAGTTTTCTCTCTAGGCTATCTCTCTATGCTTAACAATAGACATGCAAACAAACTAGCCAGTTAATTAGGCATGCACTGGTTGCCACTCCCAACACCCACCTCTGTGTGAGGGTGTGTTTGGCAGTCAGGTAGGGAGGTATCTCCTTCCAACTAACAGGGGCTGCTACTCTTGCTCCAGGTTCTCCAGCTAGAGGTATGGCTGGCCAAGGACCAGGCACAGATGAGATCGTGCCAGGGAGCCTCTCTTCAGAATGCTGCCCCTCCAACTCCTGCATAGCTGTGCCGCTGCTTCCAAAATCTTGAGTTCTTCAAGGGAAACCTCGGTCTCCATGCTATAGTCTATGAATTTCTATTTGGATGTGACTTGCATAGGGGCTTTCTCATACCATGGAATGAGCTCCACAAACACATACTTTTCCCATCTCTTTTAAAAAATGTTTTTGAAAAAAACTGCTCTTAAGAAAACATGGGAGTGCTTGCCAATGCAATTAAGTTTTTGTAAGCCCTGTAAGGAAGGAGGTCCAGGCGCTGTGTCTTCAGAGACACAGTTTTCAGAGCCTTGGAAAGCCTGCAGCAATTTGAGAGCAACAACAGGAGTTTGGGAAGTGGCTGTGTTACCTGGGGTATTCTAGGAGTTGTAATCCAAAAAAGTAATTTTTCACACTCTGGCTAACAATGACAGCGCACCCACCTTTCCTGCTTGGTGTAATGGAGGACTTCTAGGCTTTGGCCAGAGTCCAACCCCTTTAAGGCTTCCTACACTGAAGCAACTGGGTGGTGTCTTCATGGGTCCCTCAAGCAGGAGGAATATAAAACCTCCAGGGTGATCTTTTTGGATAATGTTTTTGACTTGTTCCTCTCCTCAGTGCTGCCTTGCATACTTGGGATAGATGTGAACAGCATCATGTTGGGTAAGGCCGTGGAATAAGAACTGGGTTTGAGTGAAACTCATTCCTAGCAGGATGAAAAAGAGAACTCTACATTCTCCATGACTGTTCTTCCTGGGGATGTTGTTTCATGGCCTGTCAGTGTGTATTTGCTTGTCCCTGCAGGGATCTTTTGCCTGCTTTCCAGGCCTTAGGAGGAAAAAAAAGGGGCATCCTTCAAGGCTAAAGGATGCTAAAGTCTCTCTTGGAGCAGATGGCTTCCCTTTGACTCCTGGTTGGGGTGTGTTTTGCAAGAGGGCAATGAGGTTTTGCTTCTTCTCTCTTGGATCTCCGTTTCTTCGCAGCCAGAGTGACTTTGCTCTGGGGCAGCAGGGAATCTTTTCATTTCATAAAAAATATTCAACTCAACAATTAGCCCATCAGGGTAAAAAGAACTTTAGTTTGGTCTGGATCCTGCACATGATTTGTGTACGGTGCACATGATGTCCACAGAGATGAGCATTCAGAAATACCACTTGTCACTCAGAGTCTGGGAGAGTCCATCCTGCCCCCTTTGCCTGTTACTAAGTGCAGCAGGCAAAGACCAGGCCAAAAACCGAAGGTAAGGGGCAGGGATGTGTTACCCTGATTTCTGGGGTCCTGGGAGGGATAGCACAATGTGCTCAAAATATGAAGAAGTGGGAATTAGCTGAAAGCACAGGTTGGCACTGCAAAAGGCAGGGTAACTTAGCAAGATCTTGAACCCTATGTATACAGGGTCGGGCCGTGCCAAGAACTAGGCAAATTTGTTCAATTTAAAGATTTTGTTAGAGTTTCCTTAATTCAGCACAAAAGACACATGCACTCATCCAAGAACTATAGAAGTAGAAAGTGG